>WNGS01113158.1:27535653-27551751 GCA_020271785.1 Procambarus virginalis | reverse complement strand
CTCTCTCACACTCTCACTCTCTCACACTCTCACTCTTCACACTCTCACCTCTCACACTCTCACTCTCTCACACTCTCACTCTCTCACACTCTCACTCTCTCACACTCTCACTCTCTCACACTCTCACTCTCTCACACTCTCACTCTCTCACACTCTCACTCTCTCACACTCTCACTCTCTCACACTCTCACTCTCTCACACTCTCACTCTCTCACCACTCTCACTCTCTCACACTCTCACTCTCTCACACTCTCACTCTCTCACACTCTCACTCTCTCACACTCTCACTCTCTCACTCTCTCACACTCTCACTCTCTCACACTCTCACTCTCTCACTCTCCAACACAATACTACAGCCACTACAAGGGGTCACCAACCCCCCCCTCTACCACAACCCCCCATCAGGGCAACCATCCCCCCTGCCCCCTGCCAATACCCACCAGTTGCTACCCCTACCCAGTGTTGTTAAGGGTCACGCGATCTTTTGGCGGTGCCCCACCCACGAGGTTGGTGGGTACTTGTTCCCTGCACCACCACCACCACCACTACCACCACCTCTAACACCACCACCACCACTACCACCACCTCTAACACCACCACCACCACCACTACCACCACCTCTAACACCACCACCACCACCACCACCTGGCCATTAACCCTAGCCTTGTTGGATCCAAGACCGTAGCACCACTGTGCATGTAACTTATTCATTACCATATTTACCTGTATATGTATTCAGCGAGCACGAGAAATATTGCGGGAACAACGTGGACATCTTCAAGAGAAAACTAGATAGTTTTCTTCAAGGAGTGCCGGATCAACCGGGCTGTTTTTTTTTTTTTTTATTGTTTCTACCACAGACGTGGCTACACATTTACAATGCTAACCAGCATATATACATTTTCTTCTGTCCTCCATGGACAGGGTTAGAGATGTGTTAAACATATATTTCAAGGGTTATTGAACAATCAACCACTGAAGGTGAGTCGGTGCTTTTAAAATGCTAAGCTAATCAAGGTAAGGTAAGGTAACCCCAAGGAGAGTGCCTTACGAAACAGCACCATCTTCACCGTCTTGAAGGCTACACCCAGGTTAACAACCCTTGTTAGCTCGCCTGTAACCACGTGGTCGCGCCCTAGCTACGTATTCATATCACCATCACCTTCGTCGGCACATTCACCATCACTATCATCCGTCACCATCATTATCACCACTGTCACCTTCGTCAAGGGCAGCGCCACCTCGGCCACACAAATTGTTAGGCGCTATGCATGACGGTAATGACTCAGACCAATTTAGCACCTCCTGAACGCTAATTACAGTCTCCAGGCATCCTCAGCACCCCCCCCCCCCCGCCTCCAGGCGCCCACAGCACACCCCCCCCCCTCCAGGCGGCCACAGCACACACCCCCCCCCACCCTCCAGGCGCCCACAGTACCCCCCTCCAGGCGACCACAGCACACCCCCTCCAGGCGACCACAGCACCCCCCCTCCAGGCGACCACAGCACCCCCTTCCAGGCGACCACAGCACCCTCCCTGTCCAGGCGCCAACAGCACCCCCCCCTTCCAGGCGCCCACAGCCCCCCCCCCCTTCCAGGCGACCACAGCACACCCCCCCCTGCAAGCGCCCATAGCACATCCCCTCATGTGAGAGGCCGTGTCCTAAACCCATGTGTTGTCCAGAGATATGTAGACGATGTGATTCCATGTGTTTTGTGATCTTACTTCTTAGCTCTCTTTCCAAGATTGTTATGATTGTTGCTAGTGCTATCGGTCAATAATATTTTGCCTCTGTATTATTCCCTTCTTTGTGGAGTAGTGCTATATCCGCTGTTTTCAGCATGTCAGGGATAACACTGGTGTCTAGGCTCCGTCTCCGATAAATTTTAAGGGCTTGCGATAGTGGTCTGCTGTTTATAATTCTTGATGAATATAGAGTTTCACGAATCAGGGACTTCCCTACATTTGAACGTTTCCATTCCATTCATTTTTCTAGCTGACGCTATATTTGCTTGCTTATGCTCCCTAAACGTTAGGTCGTCATACAGAATTAAGATATTACTCCCAGATTCTTTATAAGTTGCTTTCCAACTATGGATAGATCTGGTTGTGTCTTGGGCTTTGATTTCAGGTAATGAATGGGACATATGACCATACTGGTGGTCAAAGACTGGATCACCTAAGCTAAGTAGACCTTCAGGCTACGAAGACAAGCAGGCCCATAGAGCAGACAATCACCAGGGAAGGCTGTTAACATAGCAAACTGCGGGAGTAGAAGGAAGGGGAAGGGAGCTATCAGGAGAAAGGCCAAGTCATTACGACTATATAGCACTTGAAAGGGGTCAGGATAAGGATTTGGGATGGGACGGGGAAGGGGGGAAGGCGGGATTAGACGAATTCCCGAAATCTTCAATGGTACTGTGAGTACTTCAAGGGCTCAACACACTCCCTCTACACATATGTGGCATAACTCGTTGACTTCTCACGGTGTTCAAAAGAGTACTTGAAACCGGGCCGAGGTCACATTGTTCCCCGGACCCAACGACAGGTAACCAACAGGTAGGTACATACATGAAAAATGCTGCATACATTATGCAGCAAACAGCATAATGCCCTCACTTGAACAACAAAAACAATAACCACAAAGTGGACACAAGATCGTTACTAAGCCAGAACCAGACTTGAAAGATATGAGAGATATGGAAATGAGTTCAAATCAAGCTTACCACTGTGGAAGATTGAATGGCAAAGCGAACACATAACTACCTTGATGCCTGTCAAGACGTATGAAGATCTATATAAAGAAGGTTGTGCGCCACCGGTGGCCACAGGTGGAACCACGCCCACCAACTATTCAACTCATTTGCATTTGCTAAACTTATTATTTGCTAATGCAAATTAACTCTGGTTTTCATTTTTTTTACACACCAGCACTGGGATCTGGAGCATACCTGGACAGGATCTCGAGAGTTCTTGTACTCCCCGAGCCCGGTCTGAGACAAGGCTTAACTTGTGGTCTATTTTCCTGCGAAGATTGAGAGACTTACCTTGAGTGTACTCAAGACCCACCTTACAGGAGTGTCAAGGTTTGGCTGTACACAGGACCCACCTTACAGGAGTGTCAAGAGTTGGCTGTACACAGGACCCACCTTACAGGAGTGTCAACGGTTGGCTGTACACAGGACCCACCTTACAGGAGTGTCAAGAGTTGGCTGTACACAGGACCCACCTTACAGGAGTGTCAACGGTTGGCTGTACACAGGACCCACCTTACAGGAGTGTCAAGAGTTGGCTGTACACAGGACCCACCTTACAGGAGTGTCACGGTTGGCTGTACACAGGACCCACCTTACAGGAGTGTCAAGGTTTGGCTGTACACAGGACCCACCTTACAGGAGTGTCAAGAGTTGGCTGTACACAGGACCCACCTTACAGGAGTGTCAAGAGTTGGCTGTACACAGGACCTACCTTACAGGAGTGTCAACGGTTGGCTGTACACAGGACCTACCTTACAGGAGTGTCAACGGTTGGCTGTACACAGGACCCACCTTACAGGAGTGTCAAGAGTTGGCTGTACACAGGACCTACCTTACAGGAACCAGTAACCTTGTCCCAAGGTCCTACTGCTCTTAAATTTAAAAAAAAATGCCCCACAACAAAAAATAACAAAAATAGCAAGATATCTTACGTACTATATTAAGATATCACCCTCATCATACCAGTCTAATTTTTTATATCCCCGGTCTCTTGATTGTACAAAGATTAAAAATCTAAATTAACAATTATTTAAGCATAAAGTGAAACCCTCAGCATGATAAAAAAAATTAAAAAATGCAGTCTGGTACCTTTATCATACAGATCACAATGGCATATAATTCTCTTCAACGTTAGTTATGGACTATAAAAAATATATATCTTCGACTTCCAGTTGGTTTCAATAAATCTTTCTTTTTTTGTAGTTTATTTTCAACCATCGATGTGGGATTCGTTTATACAATGGTAAGCAGCATATAGATGCATTTTCTTCTATTCTACATAGACAGGATTAGAGAGATGTTCTACATAAGAGGGCAGTGGATTATTCAGCACTACAATCACGGGTGATTGTAGCGCTTATACAATACTAACCAGGGCGATTGTAGTGCTAATACAGTACTAACCAGGGAGATTGTAGTGCTTATACAATACTAACCAGGGCGATTGTAGGGCTAATACAATACAGTACTAACCAGGGAGATTGTAGTGCTTATATAATGCTAACCAGGGCGACTGTAGGGCTAATACAGTACTAACCAGGGCGACTGTAGGGCTAATACAGTACTAACCAGGGCGACTGTAGTGCTAATACAATACTAACCAGGGTGACTGTAGTGCTAATACAATACTAACCAGGGCGACTGTAGTGCTAATACAATACTAACCAGGGCGACTGTAGTGCTAATACAATACTAACCAGGGCGACTGTAGTGCTAATACAATACTAACCAGGGTGACTGTAGTGCTAATACAATACTAACCAGGGCGACTGTAGTGCTAATACAATACTAACCAGGGTGACTGTAGTGCTAATACAATACTAACCAGGGCGACTGTAGTGCTAATACAATACAGTACTAACCAGGGCGACTGTAGTGCTAATACAATACTAACCAGGGCGACTGTAGTGCTAATACAATACAGTACTAACCAGGGCGACTGTAGTGCTAATACAATACTAACCAGGGCGACTGTAGTGCTAATACAATACAGTACTAACCAGGGCGACTGTAGTGCTAATACAATACAGTACTAACCAGGGCGACTGTAGTGCTAATACAATACTAACCAGGGCGACTGTAGTGCTAATACAATACTAACCAGGGCGACTGTAGTGCTTATACAATACTAACCAGGGCGACTGTAGTGCTAATACAATACTAACCAGGGCGACTGTAGTGCTTATACAATACTAACCAGGGCGACTGTAGTGCTAATACAATACTAACCAGCAAGCATACAATCTTATCTCACTAAGATAGAGTTGAAAACGTGTTCTAATAAGCATAGAACAGTGGGTTATTGAACACTCAACCACTGGTGACCGAAGCTTCTAATAATAGTGCCTTACGGGCTCACCATAGCCCGTGCTACTTGGAACTTTGTTCCAGGTAGCGAATCTTTAACAACAACAACAACAACAGCTTCTTATGGTGAACGGTGAACAGCGTATGTTGAACGGTGAACGCCTGTGAGCCCCAGTTACATGCACAGTCGCTAAGAGCCCCGCGGGGTGTGTTATGGCCGACACCCGTGCAGTAAAAAGCACCAAAGGAGCTCTGAATAGGAGCATAATTGGCGTCAGGTCCTTTTCTTTATACCAGCTTCCAGGGGCCCGCCCTATTATCTTCCTCGGTGCAACGTTACTACATGCTGGGGTTTGTTGAGGCAAGGGTAGACAGGGTGCCAGTCTTTAATTAGAAGATCTCTCTCTCTCTCTCTCTCTCTCTCTCTCTCTCTCTCTCTCTCTCTCTCTCTTGTATGCAACAAACGTCTAGATATATTTGGCCAGATAAGCTATATAGGTCTGTAATAAGACACACACGATGTGTTTAAAGGCGTTTCCCTGTAACAAGATCATTATTTTGTATTCCTTATACACAGATCTCTATAATATACAGCAACCTCAGGATAAGGATTTAGGATAAACCGGAAGATAGGAATGGTGCCCAACCGCCTGGACGGTCGGGATTGGAACTCTGACCTGCAAGAAGCGAGACCGTCGAGGCCTGGAGGCCTGGTCGACGACCGGGCCGCGGGGACGCTAAGCCCCGGAAGCACCTCAAGGTAGGTCGAACTACCGTCCAGTCCAAGTGGTTGGGCTCTTTAGGCAGAAGAAAACGCGAATCACTACCTGTTGGTGATTCCGGGGATCAACGTCCCCACGGCCCGGTCTCTGACCATATCTCCTGGTTGGTGATCTGGTCAACCAGGCTGTTGGACGCAGCTGCGTGCACCATGATGTATGAATCAATCGGAGAAAAAGACGAATCACTCTCAAAAAGAAAACGAGAATCACTCAGAAAAGAATCATTCTTAGTAGACAAAAAAAAGTATTCTAAAAAAAAAAATCCATCTCAGGGGAAAAAAAGGATATCTGCCTGGCATAAAACAAGAAGCTCCGAAGGCCGCACAAGGTTACCAGCGGCCGGTGGGTGGTGGAGGCCGCCATCTTGCCTCAGTGACGCGCGGGCCTCCGGCAAGGGCAGAGATGCGTTTCCCGCCGGCCAAGAAAACGAGTTATGGAGGATGGGCGGGAACCGGCCGGTGAATGGCATGAGCCAGAGGAGAGGGAATAAACAAGAGGGCGCAGAGAGAAATGTAATGGGTCAATGAAGATAGAGAGAGAACGATGCGAAGAGTTCTAGGCGAATCACCGTATTAGAGTATAAATAAAGTAATTTAACTCCATTACCAGACGTGGGAGAGAATAGAGGCATTACAAGGAAGACAATAACATCCCCGACTAAACTGTGGGATTAAGGGAAGGAAGTAGCCGATCTGAGGGGCTTCAGCACCTGCCAGGTTAACCCAACCTACACATACATGCTCAGGTCCCTCGACCTCTTATATTGTGACCGACTCAAACATCCTTACTTTCATTTTCCCAGTAGGAAAACATGCTAAAGTAACGTTGAACTAACGTTGAATCTACGTCGTTTGCCCAGCATGTGTCCACTGCGTTATGTACATTGGGTTGTTTCAGTGAGAGCTCCGATGACACCCACTGTGTTCAGGTACAACCTGATGAGCACCGTCAAAGATACCTAATCAACCAGGCTGTGATTCATACGCCGGGCTGCGACCAGCCGCGCCCAGGAGCCTGGTTGACCAAATGAGCAACCACGAGGCCTGACCAGAGACCGGGTCGAAGGGATGTTGATCCGTAACCGCAAAGCAACGTATCAAGATATGTCTCCTATATCCTATAATGGTACTCGGTAACTTGTTAAATTGGGAAGCAGATAATAACTTACTAGAGAGCGTCCGTGGCCCCAGCTGACTCCACTATCACTCGTACAGGCGACGCCAGCTGTGGTCCACAGCTGGCTCCACCACCACCACCACCACCACCACCAGCTGCAGTGGCTACCAGCCTCGTGCTTACCTGAAACAGAAGAAAAACTTGTATCAGGGTGCGAGAAGCGTTTATAGTTGTTGGTTACTGTTCATCCACTTACGAAACCTGTACATGTTTCCACAGCTACTTACGAAAGCTGAGCATCTTTCCTCGATCACGGCGGTTTTGTTTACAATTATTATAAACAGTTTATGAACTTCGGAGCGCTACACGAAGTTGTTTATAACAATAATAACCTTGGGTTGTGATGTTTACAAGATCGAAAACTGTTTAATGAATGTAAACAAAGCCGCCATGATCGAGGAAAGATGTACAGGCTTCGTAAGTGGCCTACAGCTACCTGCAACAAGTGGCCCAGTAACCACTCCACCCCCAACTCGTCCTCTTATATAATACATCACATTAAATGAACAAACCCACAAGGGCCGTGATGAGGGTTCGAACCTACGTCCGAGAGGATTCCAGACGCGCCTGAATCGACTGTGCCACGCTACTGTGATTTCTGTGTGTAATACGTCACATTTTTTACGGAATAGACTCACGCTCTTAAAATTGGCGATCGATGGGAGCCGGTTGGCGAACGGACAGCAAGCTGGACTTGTGATCCTGTGGTCCTGGGTTCGATCCCAGGCGCCGGCGAGAAACAATGGGCAGAGTTTCTTTCACCCTATGCCCCTGTTACCTAGTAGTAAAATAGGTACCTGGGTGTTAGTCAGCTGTCACGGGCTGCTTCCTGGGGTGGAGGCCTGGTCGAGGACCGGGCCGCGGGGACACTAAAAGCCCCGGAATCATCTCAAGATAACCTCAAGATGGTAGTAAATATTTAAGCACCGCAATATTGACGTTTTCTAAACAATGGCCTCGATAGGTTTGGTGGGTTGCTTAGGCTCGTCCGTTCTGGTTAGACAAAACGGTTGTGTTTTTTACGGAGTGGCTGCGTGATGGATCAACACCCACAGCACCGACGACGGGAGAGAACACCGCGTTCAACCGGCAAGATGGTTGATTAAACAGCCTGTGGTGGGTGGAATGCGGTAGTGGCCAGACAATCCCACCGTAGGCCTTGCCACCACTACCGCCTCCGTGGGCTGAATGAAGCACCCCGTCCCCCATCACCCTCCCACCCTCCAATACCTAATGACTCAACTAGCTGTCTTGGTGAGTCAGCCTGCGAGTGGGAGATCCGGCCAAGGACACTTCAGCTCCCTCCCACGTGCTGGCCCCTCCCACCTTCCGCCCACGTTCACCCATCTTACCCCCCCCCCAACCTTCCTGCATGGTACTCGCCAAGGGAGAGGGGGGGGGGGAGGCGCTTGTCATTCAGGAAACCCTCACTTCCGTCTCTGACGCCGGGGGTGAGAGCTTGCGACATCCAGTGTTATATTCTCTGTCGCTGACGGAGGTATACAGTCCAGGGGTCAGATTCACGAAAGCACTTACGCAAGCACTTACGAACGTGTACATCTTTCCTCAATCTTTGACGGCTTTGGTTGCATTTATTAAACAGTTTACAAGCATGAAAAACTTCCCATTCAACTGTTGTTATTGTTATAAACAGACTCCTGGTGCTTCGGAGCTCATTAACTGTTTAATAATTGGAAAGAAAGCCGCCAAAGATTGAGAAAAGATGTACAGGTTCGTAAGTGCTTCCGTGAATCTGGCCCCTGACCCCTGGGGAAGCGGGCATGCTGTATGGCATCTCGCATTGCTATTCATCTTTCTAATCTCTCTCTCTCTCTCTCTCTCTCTCTCTCTCTCTCTCTCTCTCTCCTCTCTCTCTCTCTCTGTGTGTGTGTTTATGTCCCACTAACACCCTCCACCCAACCGTCCAAATCACTGGTTCCTGGTGTTAACTGCGCCTTACGCGCGGGTATGCGGCCACATTCAACCCTACCAGTCAAAATAAACCTTTGACGTTGGCAGATTTAATGTTACAGTCAAGGTGATTTGAATCCTTTGTAATGGGAGATTTAACCCTGTCTCAGGGTGTTGGATTATTTCAGGAGGGATAAAGAGCGTGAAAAGTCTATTGAAGGATAGATTTAAGTCCTGGGTGTTGAGGGACTCAGCCTTCCATAGGGGGGGTGGGGGGAGAATGAAGCTTTAACACGGGATATTTGCAACACGGGGAAGGGATCATCTTAGTAATGGTGAGAGAGTGAATACTTAAAACACGCATGGAAGCTTTACTCATCATGAGTTAAACCATGCGTCAGGGTGGGAGGGGGGGGTATGGTGTGGTGACGGAGGGGGACCTGCAGTAACGGGAGGGAGCTAACGTGAGGTAAGGGGAGGGGGGGGGGGGGTCATATACCGTTGGAGTAACGATGGAGAAAGGGTAACCAAGCCCCAGAATACATAATATCAGGCAGGCAACCCTCACTTGATACTATATCTCGCTCCTACACTGTGTTCCACATTTCTAAATTTCTTCATTCGCCGGCACCTCTCCATCTTATCTAATACAAAAGAGTGATGTTGAGCTGTTAGCCGATCTCCTGTCCACGAGGCTAACCATAGCCCGTGCTTCTTGCCCCGCTCCTGTGCCAGGTAAATTACGGGCTCACTATAGCCCGTGCTACTTGGAACTTGTTCCGAGTAGCTGAATCTATAACAACAACAACAGCTGTTAGCCTTCACTCCCTCGCCCCACCATCTCCCCGACCGTCCAAGTGGTTGGGCCACCATTCCTTCCCCCGTCCCATCCCAAATCCATATCCTGACCCCTTCCCAGTGCTATATAGTCGTAATGGCTTGGCGCTTTCCCTTGATATTCCTTCCTTCCTTCGCCCCACCATCTCATCAGCAGCTGTAGCCAGCAATGATGGCACTCAGCACTGCGTAAGACGAGCATCATCACCACCTTCAGCTGACTACTGCACCTCTTAGTGAGTCACACACACACACACACACACACACACACACACACAACACACACACACACACACACAACACACACACACACACACACGTACACGTACGTTTGCGGGGCCTGGTAGCCTGGTGGATAGCGCGCAGGGCTCGTAATTCTGTGGCGCGGTTCGATTCCCGAGGCAGAAACAAATGGGCAAAGTTTCTTTCACCCTGAATGCCCCTGTTACCTAGCAGTAAATAGGTACCTGAGAGTTAGTCAGCTGTCACGGGCTGCTTCCTGGGTGTGTGTGTGTGTGTGTGTGTGTGTGTGGTGTGGGGAAAAACCAGTAGTTAGTAAACAGTTGATTGACAGTTGAGAGGCAGGCCGAAAGAGCAAAGCTCAACCCCCGCAACACAACTAGGTGAATACATCTAGGTGAATATACACACACACACACACACATTGTGGCTCATTTGAAACTTAGTACCCAAATGAGCCACAGANACAGTAGCATATTATTACGGAGGAGTCCAATGTGCTGCTCAAAATCTCTTGAAACTCACTTGGATACAAATATTTATCTCATATGGAAATAAAGAATGACGGTCACGCTACTGACACATGCTTAATATTCTCCAGGATTATAGGCAGAATTATAACTGATTTTGTTTAATTATTATTTTACCTGCAAGAATAGAAAATAAGAAATGTTAAAAATGTAGGAAGCCTTATTGGTCCATACAGGAGGTCTATTGGTCCACACAGGAGGTCTATTGGTCCATACAGGAGGTCTATTGGTCCATACAGGAGGTCTATTGGTCCATACAGGAGGTCTATTGGTCCATACAGGAGGTCTATTGGTCCATACAGGAGGTCTATTGGTCCATACAGGAGGTCTATTGGTCCATACAGGAGGTCTATTGGTCCATACAGGAGGTCTATTGGCCCATACAGGAGGTCTATTGGTCCATACAGGAGGTCTATTGGCCCATACAGGAGGCCTATTGGCCCATACAGGAGGCCTATTGGCCCATACAGGAGGCCTATTGGCCAATACAGGAGGTCTATTGGCCAATACAGGAGGTCTATAGGCCCATACAGGAGGCCTATTGGCCTATTGGCCCATACAGGAGGCCTATTGGCCCATACAGGAGGCCTATTGGCCCATACAGGAGGCCTATTGGCCCATACAGGAGGCCTATTGGCCCATACAGGAGGCCTATTGGCCCATACAGGAGGCCTATTGGCCCATACAGGAGGCCTATTGGCCCATACAGAAGGCCTATTGGCCCATACAGAAGGCCTATTGGCCCATACAGGAGGCCTATTGGCCCATACAGGAGGCCTATTGGCCCATACAAGCCACCTTCTATTTATACCCCCCTAAACTCATTCATACATATGCCTAACCTACTCTCGAAGCTAGGCAGCGATCCCACGTCCCATCATGTTATCGGGTCAATTGTTCCATAAATCACCTGCCCAGCTTTCAAACCAGTAACATCAGATCAGCGAGGTCGCACACAAGCCAGAGGAACACACAGCTCGGAGATACACAGCGACTTATCGCGTTGAGAGATGACAAGGAGCGCTTTGAGACCATCACTTGTGATACGCAAACACATCTCAGAGCTGTGTTAAGACCGGATTGTCTTTAGTTGCTCCTCCTCCTTCATCGCCCTTAAGAGCCCCCTACTTGTAGCCCGGGTGAGCCGTCTCTTCTCTTGACGTGTTGACTGCTTGGTGTGTTGACAAGTCGTGGCAATTCATCTTTTCCCCCAGATGCTAGAATCTCAATTCGTAACAGTTGAAGACTGGTGGAAATAACGTAGTTGTGCTTGTAACTAGCGGTACCTGCAGACCTGTGTACTGGTGATCAGTAGGCTGAGATGGCCCAGCTTGCTCATCAATAAGCTCTTTCGTATTGTTCTCTCTCACACAAGAGGTTGAAGACGTACAATTACTCGCTGGTATAGAGGCATAGCTAGTGTCATAGCTAGAGGCATAGTTAGAGGCATAGCTAGTGGTATAGCTAGAGGCATAGTGAGTGCGGTCTAGGCCAGCAGCGTGACTACCTCGCCACAGTGAATCAGTCTTACTCTTGATAATACAAATTCAAAATCGTTATTTATAAAACTTTCCACAGTTATAATCTGGTTCATTTACACTAAATTTTAGTACATTATTAATCTCCGTGAAAGTCAGAATGATATGCAATTCTAATTATATACCGCAGTGTATAATTCAGATTTAGATTGAATAGATTTAATTATCAGTGATTTATACAAATCATTACACTCCATTCACCTGGGCTTTAGGAGACTCGAACCCTGGACCCCGAAGCTTATTTTCAAATCATTACAGCTCAGCGCGAATATGACTAGAACCTTCTAGACGAGTCTCATGCAAATTCAGATCAGTAGGCGACTTTGAGCATGCACTGAAGGCTTTGGTCTGGATCAAAAGCCGGGCAGATTTTGCCAGAGGAAGACAGCGAAGCTAGAGAGAATCCTGCAGCTCTCTTCTACGCTCTCCAGGACCCCACCGGACGTCCAAACCACAGGTGGTCTGGTGGTTTGTTGTTGTTTAAGATTCAGCTACTCGGAGCAAAAAGTTGCAGGTAGCACGGGCTATGGTGAGCCCGTAGTGGAGTTACCTGCTGGCACAGGAGCGGGGCTGTGACTGTTGGGTGGTCTGGACTTGACTCCTTTTATGAAGGCCGGACGATGTGAGGCGGAGGGGATTGTCGTGCGTTGTCTGGTGCGAGATCTGTCTTCTGACACGTAAGGGCCACGAGTTGGCTCAACAACCCCCTCTCTCTCACACGCGTGCGCGCGTGCGTGCGTGTGTGTGTGTGTGTGTGTGTGTGTGTGTGTGTGTGTGTGTGTGTGTGTGTGGTGTGTGTGTGTGTGTGTGTGTGTGTGTGTGTGTGTGGTGTGTGTGTGTGTGTGGTGTGTGTGTGTGTGTGTGTGTGTGTGTGTGTGTGTGTGTTTGTGTGGTGTTGTGTGTGTGTGTGTGTGTGGTGTGTGTGTGTGTGTGTGTGTTTGTGTGTTTTGGTGTGTGTGTGTGTGTGTGGTGTGTGGTGTGTGTGTGTGTGGTGTGTGTGTGTGTTTGTGTGTGTGTTGTGTGTGTGTGTGTGTGTGTGTGTGTGTTGGTTGTGTGTGTGTGTGTGTGTGTGTGGGTGCTGGTGTGGTGTGTGTGTGTGTGTGTGTGTGTGTGTGTGTGTGTGTGTGTGTGTGTGTGTGTGTGTGTGTGTGTTGTGTGTGTGGTGTGTGTAGGAGGGAGGGGAGGATGACGCAGGGTTATCAGCAGCAGGGCACCACATGATTCCCTGGCATGTCCCTTAAATCAGTTGACAGCTACAGTACTGTACCACACGCACAAGATGATCAGTTCACGGTAGACAACACAACTCCCCCCCTCTCACAACCATCATAATTTGTCACTGTAAAACCGCTCCAATCACCGTCTGTGACTGCTCAATAACTCACTACAGTATATATAATACAATACCTCTACACTGTGTAGTATGAGAGATCTCATACTACATATAGTGTCTATGAGTATGAGAGATCTACATACTACAGGAGTCTACATATACTAGACACCACTACTACTAATCAACACACCTCATCAACAAACATCCATGTGAACATTAATTCTACCATACCGGACCATCACGGCTCCCACCACCACAACAATAATAACAAACAACGACTAGAAGTGCCTTCAAACGTCGATACAGACAAGTGCTTGTGTTATAATGTGTCAGATTTGACGAAAAGTAAGTACCAGGGCCAAGTGCATACCCTGAGAGACAGAACACAAGACTAATGGGGGTCTGGAGGTTACCCGGAGAAGATTCTGAGAGTTCCACTCCCCATGTCCGACCTGGAAGCCAAGCTTGACTTATGGTAACTTGGCATAATAGGCTGTTGCTTGGACCGGCCCGCAGGCCCAAATATCCACTACAACTCTGTGGATTATGTGGGAATGCGGGCCAGTTGTCCAAGCCCACTGGCCTGTTGGACCAAGTTATCCCAAGTCAAGCTTGGCCCCAGGCTAAGGGAGTAGAACTCCTAGAACCCTTTCCAGGTAACCTCCAGGTAAACCGCATGCTGAGATACACAGTTTATCATGGTTGAAGTCTTCATTTTCATCTAACAGTTGCTTTTTGTGTATGGTTTACTTGGAAGTCGAGATCACTAGCTGTACCTGTTTCTGTATTCCTAGTGCTAATACACCATAGTGGTAATTAGTGTAGTTACAGGATGAGAGCTACGCTCGTGGTGTCCCGTCTTCCCAGTACTCCTCGCATGACATCTTTGTGAAAGAAACACCAAGTTTCCATACCTGTGACAATGACGTCAGCATTTGGTGGTCATGGAGTGACGTCAGTGTCATGTCGTGACGGTGCGGTAGTTCTGGCAACCACAGGGTCGTCCTCCATCACCATGTTGCCATTATTGGTCCCCTTCTTTTTCCTTTTGCAGTTTGCATAAGAGTTATAATCCCGAAATTGTTTCTAAACATTCGGGGCGATATATTGTGGTGTGGAACTTGTGTCTAGATGTTAGCGGTTGTTATACTTCCGTCCTTGTGAAGCAAAGCTATCACAGCGTTGTTAGTTTCAGGAAGACCAGCCAGTTGCACAGAAACCTAAGGGAAGATAACTACCAGGCTAAGCTGCCTGCAGAGTTTCCAGGGCCCCGCCCCCACACCTCCCCTCTCTCCCTCTCTCTCTCTCTCCCAGCGTGTATGGGGGGAAGGGACGGCCCGGCCCACCGACCTGCCGCCGCCCACACAAGTCTCTGTTATGGAAATAGAACAGTATCAAGAGCGCCGCTCTATTCAGTTCGGGAGATTAAAGAAAGGGTCCAGCAGGCCTCCTCGCGCTGTACCTGGGGGATGTCATTAGCCCAGCTGTCGACACCTACCTATCACTGACTGCGGGGAAGTCACGTCTAGCTCTTTAACCATATTGTGTGGCGAGTGTACCTTACCTTGAGGTTACCTTGAGGTGCTTCCGGGGCTTAGCGTCCCCGCGGCCCGGTCGTCGACCAGGCCTCCTGGTTGCTGGACTGATCAACCAGGCTGCTGGACGCGGCTGCTCGCAGCCTGACGTATGAGTTACAGCCTGGTTGATCAAGGCAAGGCAAGAAATATATATACAATTCCCCCGTGAAGCCTGTACTTGTCTGGGTCCCTTCTAGGTCATCTACTGACCTTACCCCAGGATGAAAGGAGATGTGCCTAAATGTTCCTGTCCCGCCTGGAGGCTGGACCCGGGCCCCCTAGAAATGTGAGCAGAAGGCGTAGAGTACTGTGCTATGGGACCCCTCATACACCGTGAGCCTAATCGCTACGACGTGTTGGTATTGGCGCCGTGTGTGGGTGTGTTTGGTAGTCGTGTCTGGGCCATCCGTAGCTCCGGGCCGTGTTTTTGTTCCCTCCGTGATTTGAAAGTTGTGTTTATAGACGAAGGTCAGACCGATGAATGGCTGACGGAGCTATCCAGCACCACCCACACGGCTGACAGAGCTATCCAGCACTACCCACACGGCTGACGGAGCTATCCAGCACCACCCACACGGCTGACGGAGCTATCCAGCACCACCCACACGGCTGACGGAGCTATCCAGCACCACCCACACGGCTGACGGAGCTATCCAGCACCACCCACACGGCTGACGGCTATCCAGCACTACCCACACGGCTGACGGAGCTATCCAGCACCACCCACACGGCTGACGGAGCTATCCAGCACCACCCACACGGCTGACGGAGCTATCCAGCACCACCCACACGGCTGACGGAGCTATCCAGCACCACCCACACGGCTGACGGAGCTATCCAGCACCACCCACACGACTGACGGAGTGAGTCATCCAGTACCCCAGCAGCAGACCTGGTCGACCTGGGGAGCGACAGCTACATGGTTCCTGAGTCAAGGCTCACATCCGTAGGGTGACTCCGTACATCACCAGCGAGCCCCTATACCCTCATACTCCAGAGAATTTATCACATTATTAAACCTAAAAGGGGTACCACCTCTGGTGTAAGTGTAGGGACCCATAGCCTCGGAGAAGAAAATAAAGAGTACTCAGAGAAGACCTTGGTCGATCC
>WNGS01113158.1:27495633-27516049 GCA_020271785.1 Procambarus virginalis | reverse complement strand
GGGGTGGGGGTTCCGCCTGTCGCCACCACTGCGGCAGCAGCAGCAGGAGCGGAAGCTGACTCACTCACTCACCCACAAATGTTACTCACACTTCAACATTTTCTCACCACTGATAACCTGTCCGGGCGCCATCTGCAGTCGCCTCGTTCCCAGTAGGGTCCAAGTCCTGAGAAAAGCATATACCTGTCTACGTCATCGCTACTCTATAAGCACACCAAACCTAAAATATTCTAACCTAACGAAAATTAAAAATAAATAAGTTATATATATATATATATATATATATATATATATATATATATATATAAAAGAAGTGAATGAGTGAATGAATGAAAGAAGTGAATATATATATATATATATATATATATATATATATATATATATATATATATATATATATATATGTCGTACCTAGTAGCCAGAACGCCCTTCTCAGCCTACTATGCAAGGCCCGATTTGCCTAATAAGCCAAGTTTTCATGAATTAATTATTTTTCGACTACCTAACCTACCTAACCTAACCTAACTTTTTAGGCTACCAAACCTAGCCTAACCTATAAAGATAAGTTAGGTTAGGTTAGGTAGGGTTGGTTAGGTTCGGTCATATATCTACGTTAATTTTAACTCCAATAAAAAAAATTGACCTCATACATAATGAAATGGGTAGCTTTATCATTTCATAAGAAAAAAATTAGAGAAAATATATTAATTCATGAAAACTTGGCTTATTAGGCAAATCGGGCCTTGCATAGTAGGCTGAGAAGTGCGTTCTGGCTACTAGGTACGACATTATATATATATATATATATATATATATGTCGTACCTAGTAGCCAGAACGCACTTCTCAGCCTACTATGCAAGGCCCGATTTGCCTAATAAGCCAAGTTTTCATGAATTAATTGTTTTTCGACTACCTAACCTACCTAACCTAACTTTTTCGGCTACCTAACCTATAAAGATAGGTTAGGTTAGGTAGGTTAGGTAGCCGAAAAAGTTAGGTTAGGTAGTCGAAAAACAATTAATTCATGAAAACTTGGCTTATTAGGCAAATCGGGCCTTGCATAGTAGGCTGAGAAGTGCGTTCTGGCTACTAGGTACGACATTATAATATTATATATATATATATATATATATATATATATATATATATATATATATATATATATATATATATATATATATATATATATATATATATATAGTGTGTAGGAGGTTTGACGTCACTATGATGTCATAATGTTTAAGTTGTTCAGCTTAAGACGTTTAAAGACTGTACTGGCTCGTTTCCCTTCTCCAGTGTCTTGTACTCTCATTCACTTCTTGCAAGGGACGGTAGACTACAGAGTGGTTAAAAGGGCTGGACTCCAGTTCCTGGCCCCAGCATGTGCCTCGCGGCCTTCAGAATGCGTCTGGGAGCGGCATTAATTAACCAACTGTAGCTTAAATATGTTATGCAAGGTATATTTGGGCAGCAAGAGTGATCATGGCACAAGCTACGAAACCTGTACATCTTAGGTTAATCATGGCGACTCTGTTTACATTTATTAATAAGCAGTTTAAGCGCTTCAAACCTTCACAACCCATGGTTATCTTGAGATGATTTCGGGGCTTTTTAGTGTCCCCGCGGCCCGGTCCTCGACCAGGCCTCCACCCCCAGGAAGCAGCCCGTGACAGCTGACTAACACCCAGGTACCTATTTTACTGCTAGGTAACAGGGTCATAGGGTGAAAGAAACTCTGCCCATTGTTTCTCTCCGGCGCCCGGGATCGAACCCGGGACCACAGGATCACAAGTCCAGCGTGCTGTCCGCTCGGCTCCAGGTTATCATTGTTATAAACATTCTCACAGTGCTTCTAAGCTCATAAACTGTTAAATAAGTGTAAACAAAGCCGCCAATGGCTGGTGAAAGCCAGACAGATTTCGTAAGTTGTTCGGTAAATGCTTGCCAATTCCTGGCCTAGGCCTCGGGAATTAAAGGTACTACTGGCTCACCATAGCCCGTGTTACCTGGAACTTTTTGTTCCAGGTAGCGAATCTTTAACAACAACAATAGGCCTCGGGACGAGCTCCTAACTATCGAAGCTAACAACAGGTAAACCACAGCTAAGGAGGCGGCAGCGTGTCCGGAATCATTATCAAACACTTAATTAACACCTATCAAATCCATTAAGGGGCTCCAAAATTTACATTTTAATTGCTTTCCTTATACGTGTCCTGCCATTTGTAGCCAAGCTAATGATTGCAAGATGGTGTTCAACTCAATTATCAATGTACAAGCTTTTACGAATTAATCAGTCTACATATTTTTTGTAGTTTAATTACTTTATTATGGATCCCATACTAGTCCTCTGGGCGATGATTTACTGCGTCGCTGAATGCGTTCAAGAATTGTACCACAATATTTGTGGAGCTAAGGTGGTACATTGCTGCTGAACTAGTTACATGTAATTATTTTTATCAGTTATGCACCTCCTGACTCAATACGTGGGTGGCAGCCAGTGGGTGAGGCCAGCGAGTCAAAAACTAGGATACAGTGCTAGAATTTACCCTTCATGCAAACTGCACCTATTCTCGAAAAGAAATGCTAGAATTTTGTGTAATGTTCTTATTTTGCCACGGAATATTATAGATATCTTGAAGGTCAGTGACATAGTTGGTTGATTTTGCCACAATCAACTACACAGTATCGAGAGCAGCTCTGTCGACACCTGGCGAGGTTTACTTACACTTACGTGGGAGTCTCGCCTGGTTCCCTGTGAAGGTGGTGATGACTCCCATGCACTAGGTGGGAGGGCGGGGGAGGGAACTGTCGCCTCCATCCTGGCGAGGTCAAGGGGGTCATCTGGGAGTTGTGGACTGGGACTCAGGTCAAGGAGTCACCTGCCGGCTCACCTGTCAACACAAAGACTACCAGGTGCGAGCGCGCGTCGAGGAGCAAACCCAAATTACCCACAAACACTAAAACGATTCGTATGACCCGCTAACGAGCGTGCTATAGTGAACGCCAGCTTTGGGGTGGTTGGGGAAGTGGGGTGAGGAGGGGGTAGGGGTGAGGAGGGGGTGCGGGATGGGGTGATGGGGTGGGAGGTGTGGTGATGGACCAAGTCACCGGCGCCTCAACAAATCACAACCTGCCTCAGACTAGCCAAACTCCGGCGGCTCCAAAAGGCGATGGCGTGAAGGCACGGCTTTGTTTTTAGCCCGAGTACCGCATTATTTTAGCGATGAATTATAAGTAATGTCTGTGATTCTATGTGGATACTGGAGCTATAACTCAGCCGCAGCGCGGGTGTGTGCAGGCGCCCTCCTCCACCCACCACACTGGCTGACCTACCGTCATCTCCAGTGAGGTTTACCCTTCACTTGGGGTGGAAATTCTTTACCTTACACCACCCTTCACCCGTCCCCCCTCTCCCCTTACACCTGGATCTTATACATGTGTCGGAGGCAACACTGCCAGAGCGCGCGTGTGCACGCACAAGCGTACAAACTTAAAGGCCTGACGGCTGAGTGGGCAGCACTTGGGATTAATAGTCCCTAAGGGTCCGGGTTCGATCCCCCGGCCGAGGCGGAAACAAATGGACAGTTTCTTTCACCCTGATGCTCCTGTTCACCTAGCAGTAAATAGGCATCTGGGAGTTAGACAGCTACTATGGGCTGCTTCCTGTGTGTGTGTGGTGGGGGGGGGGAACCAGTTGATTGACATTTGAGAGGCGGGCCCAAAGAGCCACAGCTCAACCCCCGCAAGTACAACTATACGAGTACAAGATCACGCAGGAACCAATTTACAAGGTTGGTTGATACCTGGTTGATGGGGTTCTGGGAGTTCTTCTACTCCCCAAGCCCGGCCCGAGGCCAGGCTCGACTTTTGTGAGAGTTTGGTCCACCAGGCTGTTGCTTGGAGCGGCCCGCAGGCCCACATACCCACCACACCCCGGCTGATCCCGAACTTCTCTTAAAAAACACAGTCAAGTTTTCTCTTGAAGATGTCCACGGTTGTTCCGGCAATATTTCTTATAGTCGCTGGGAGGACGTTGAACAACCGTGGACCTCTGATGTTTATACAGTGTTCTCTGATTGTGCCTATGGCACCCCTGCTCTTCACTGGTTCTATTCTGCATTTTCTTCCATATCGTTCACTCCAGTATGTTATTATTTTACTGTGTAGATTTGGGACCTGGCCCTCCAGTATTTTGCATGTGTATATTGGGAGAGGGAGGGAGAATAATTCTCTCTTCTGTTACTGATTTTGTGCACAAATAATGTCACCTCCCCCGTCCAGTGACCCCTGTCACTACCCGCGACGAGTGACCTGTCACCAGGAGTCTGACAGGAATCACGCATCCCTAAACAGGGGCTAGCGCATGCATGACGATCCCCGATTACAATCCTCCCCAAAATGTCCTCCACTTAGTGGCCAACAACACCAGGAGTAGATACACAGCCTCGCTCCTGTGCCAGGTAAGTCCACTACGGGCTCACCATAGCCCGTGCTACTTGGAACTTTTGTTCTGAGTAGCTGAATCTAAAACAACAACAACAACCAGGAGTATCCATCGTCCACCCCACGCCCTTTCCCACCCATAACCCCTTCCCACCCACCGTGAAGGTCAAAATGGGTGGTTGTTCTCAATTGTTCTCTGAGGGCCACACCTGCAGGCGTGGAAGGTCCCAAGGCTCACCACACCGGGTCAAACCTCTCCCACAAGGGTCCCGAGAATACCTTGACTTTGGCCAAATATTCAGAATGAAGACGGTCAATTAGCTCTATTACAATCTTTTATTCCCCCTGGTGTAATTACGTTAATTATGTCATTTTTTTGTGTCGGCGAGGCGCTAATTTGGCGTCACCCCAGCGGAGGTTGGGTGATTTAGTGGTGATTTGAGAAGCATCGTTTAAGGCTTGCGTTAACTCAGCGGCTGGGAGGTTCTCACGCGTTGGTACACGATATATACACGCTGAGGTCACTGACTGTCTGTGACGGCCAGTTACTGACTAAATTAGAACTCCTGTCCACTCTGGGACTGTGGTTAACTGGTCATCGCTCCCGCCTTCCCTCCCTCCACTCCCCCCACCGGTTGTGGACTCCCCCCCCCCCAACTATGGACCCCAACTGTGGACCCCAACTGCGGACCCCGGCTGTGGATAGTTTGAATGTTTTAGTGTCTATTTCAACACATCTGAACCTGATTAGATAATCTCTAAACTGTTACCCCACGTCACATTTCACTCCCCTGCATATATATATATATATATATATATATATATATATATATTATATATATATATATATACATACCCCTCTACAAAGGGGTATTGAATATGCATATAAGTAATAATTTAAAACAATACAAAGAACTACTTCCTATGCAATTTTCCTCTTGTATTCTAAATGACTGTGTATTGCCTGCTGCCCAGACAATCACCCTCCCTCACCCTCCCACCCNCTATTAATCCTCACAATTATTCTAACTTGAGTAAGTTATTAAGAGTGACAGCACATGTGTTTGATTTTCTTGCCAAGATAGGAATCAAGCATAAGTTTCCCAATCCTATCATCTACTGGATCAAACGTGCACAACAAGAGACATATGGAAGTGAATATGAAAATCTTCCAGATAAATTAACCAAGTCTCTAGGTATCTGGTATGATACCAACACTCATAATATATTAAGGTGTGGAGGACGTTTGCTTCATGCAAAAATTGATTTGGACACAAAGAATCCAATCCTTCTACCACGTCACCACGTTATTACCAAACTTCTAGTTTTACATCACCATCAATATGGTACTTTGCATGGTGGAGTGTTAGACACACTCACCGACCTCAGACAGAAATATTGGCTTCCTCAAGGTCGTCAAACTGTCAAATCAATTATTAAGTCCTGTATAATCTGTCAACGCTACGATGCTCGAGTGTGTCCTTACCCAGGACCTCCACCACTCCCTAAAGAGAGGGTAGTTCATCTTCGTCCGTTTGAGACCACTGGTGTCGATTACACAGGAGCCTTGCTTCTCACTGGCAATCCGGATAAGATACCAGTGAAAGCTTATATTTGCCTCTTCACATGTGCTACCACACGAGGCGTACATTTAGAAGTGACTTCTGACATGAGTGCTGAAGCCTTCATCCAAGCTTTTCGTAGATTTGCAGCTCGCAGATCCTGTCCCAACTCATGATATCTGATAATGGCTCAAATTTTGTGGCAGGAGAAGCCTGCTTACGAGAGATATGGAATCATCCAGAAGTGCAGTCTGTCATGCAGAGACGACAATGCCACTGGAAATTTATTGCTCCCAGAGCCCCCTGGCAAGGTGGGTTCTACGAACGAATGATAGGGACTGTCAAGAAGTGTTTAAGGAAGACCTTGCATCGACAGAAAATTAGTTACTCAGAACTCCAAACACTCGTCGTGGAAATTGAGGCGCGAGTCAACAATCGCCCATTAACTTATCTATCAGATGATTTCTCACAGAGAGAGCCTTGAGTCCCTCGCATTTAATACATGGAGGCCTGCTGAGCCCTCTGATACCTTTGGCAGAAGAGGACCCCGTCGATCCTTCCTATGTAACCAGGAGTGACTTAGTACAAAGTTACCAACATCTCTCTAGAGTAATTGAAAGGTGGAATGAGGTGTGGACTCGAGAGTACCTCACCGCTCTACGAGAGTACCACTATGGAGCTTCGAGCCCCTATAATAAAGTACAGCTTAAACCAGGAGACCTAGTATTAGTTGACAGTGATGGACCAAGGTCAGAGTGGCCTATAGGCAAAATTGTTGCAATCCACCCAGATCACCAAGGTATCCTGAGAGTAGTACGAGTTTTGTGCAAAGGCACTACTACTCTAAAGACATTAGAGAAGTTGGTACCTCTCGAATTAGCAGAACGAGAGTGTTTATCAGAACCAGCTTCCACAGTTTCCGAGGACAACAATTCTGATCCACCGAGCACACGCCCCACTAGAGCTGCTGCTCAACAATGTAAAAGGAAACTACAAGCCTATTATAGCTCTGACTAAGAGCAAATAATTTTTCATCCAATTTGAGTGATCATGATGATACTGTGTTGTGATGTCTAGTAACCAATCAGCTACAAGTCACAATGACCCAGACATTCACCTCACAGTAGAGTCTCAGTTACTTGAATTGTATGATTCAATCATTAACTTGTGTAAACTATTAATTATGACATTAAATTTTCATGTCTTAAATTCTTGTATGTCCTTGACATTTACGGGACATCCGTTGTGTGTGTACTAACATACTAACATACTAACCTACTAACTTCGGGATAGGTACGTCAGTACTCAACATGGCACTGCGACCCGAGTTTTCTCCCCCGGAGTTATGTTGGAAATTTCCAACACTTATCATCCATTATTATATTATGATAAATTACCATTAACTTACTAATTGCAGTAGCTCTTAACACCACTAACCGTAGTGTTAATATAAATTAATCTGAGCATATTGCTGATAATATTACTCCTGATAATGTAAATCAAGAGTTATTAATTGAAATTATTCAGTAACAGTTTTTATTCTGTTACGATCGAATGCTCTGGAGAAGTATAAATATTATCTCCATTTCTCGCTAGAGATCATTTATCGAGAATATTATAATTATTAATTCCCTATAATTTCAACCCAGTTCATATTATCGCATTTCATCCATAATTGCGCGGAAAAGAATAATTTGTGTTTAATAATTTCCGTGGTGAATGCGAGAGCGGGGAGAGGGAGGCGGCGACGCCATTATTACAACAACAAGGCACGCGCACGAGACAACGTGGAGAAGCACAAGGCTTTGCTGAGAATTCTTATCGACAAGAATTACGTTGATACTCAGTTAATAAGTGGAATTTACTCGCCTAAGTGTTCTCTAGTGCCTCAACAGTGAATAAAGCGTCTACAATTACCACCAGGACCCGTAATTAAGTGTGCACAGCAGTGAACATTGAGTCCAGCAGACGCACATTTCGGCAGACCTTAGTACTCGGTTACGCTCACAGGTTTTTCTTTTCTAGTTTGGTGCATCAAAGTAGATAGTACCTTAGTGAGTAGTTTGTCGTTATGAAGAATGAATACCAACAATCAAACGTTAGTAATATTTATCACCCAGCTCAGTTTCATGAATATCTGAACATAATTTGTAGCCTAGTCAATTGCTACTTTATATTTCCTGTATTACAGCTTGTATTTGAGACGCCAGCAAGATTCTCATCAATCGTGTCATTTACCTCGAGTTATTTCTCTATGGGGATTCTGTGACCACGAGGACGAATGATGAACTGGCGTTAGAAATCGTCTTACAGCTAAGACACATTTTTCTTATAAATTTATTCAATTTAATTATTGCTTCTATAATTAATATAGCAATTATCATAGAATGTTTATTGCCAGATTTGGTAGTTAATGTTTATTTTAACTGTGCTCAATATTTATGCTCAGTGATTAATGATGATTAATGATCTTAAATGAATATAATTTGATTACCATATATTTGCATATATTGTAGTTAGATTTACCATAATACTAATGCCATAATGAACTAGTGACGAACCACACTGGTTCCTAGATATATATGAACTTCTAGAAATAACCCCCCAATGTTGATATTTGAGGCTTTGGCTTTAATTTTTTTTTTTTTTTTTTTTTTTTTTTTTTTTTTTTTTTTGAGATATTACAAGAGTTGTTACATTCTTGTACAGCCACTAGTACGCGTAGCGTTTCGGGCAGGTCCCTGGAATACGATCCCCTGCCGCGAAGAATCGTTTTTTCATCCAAGTACACATTTTACTGTTGCGTTAAACAGAGGCTACAGTTAAGGAATTGCGCCCAGTAAATCCTCCCCGGCCAGGATACGAACCCATGACATAGCGCTCGCGGAACGCCAGGCGAGTGTCTTACCACTACACCACGGAGACTGCAAATTCTTATAATAATAATCAAATAATAATTAATAATTACAGTCTTCATTATTTTCAAGTGAATATTCATTGAATGAGTTTCCATAGACACTGGTTCTCTGGTGTCATTCTAATGATCAATTTTATTTGTTTTCCCTCTTTTCTCAAAATCGGGTGGTCCTTCGATTTATTTCAATATAATAATTAAATAATTTATTTTCTGAGTTCAAGCCCCAGATACCCAACACCACCTGGTCCCTGGGGCTCGTCAAGCGTCACCACCTGGTCCCTGGGGCTGGTAACGCGTCACCACCTGGACCCTGGGGCTGGTCACAGGTCACCACCTGGTCCCTGGGGCTGGTCACCACCTGGTCCCTGGTGCTGGTCACTGGTCACCACCTGGTCCCTGGGGCTGGTCTCGAGTCACTTCCTGGTCCCTTGGGCTGGTCACGAGTCACTACCTGGTCCCTGGGGCTGGTCACCACCTGGTCCCTGGGACTGGTCACCACCTGGTCCCTGGGGCTGGTCACCACCTGGTCCCCGGGGCTGGTCACGGGTCACCACCTGGTCCCTGGGGCTGGTCACCACCTGGTCCCTGGTGCTGGTCACTGGTCACCACCTGGTCCCTGGGGCTGGTCACCACCTGGTCCCTGGAGCTGGTCACTGGTCACCACCTGGTCACTGGGGCTGGTCACGGGTCATCCTCTGGTCCCTGGGGCTTGTCACTGGTCACCACCTGGTCCCTGGGGCTGGTCAAGGGACACCACCTGGTCCCTGGGGCTGGTCACGGGTCATCCCATGGTCCCTGGGGCTGGTCACGGGTCACCAACTGGTCCCTTGGGCTGGTCATGGGTCACCACCTGGTCCCTAGGGCTCGTCACGGGTCACCACCTGGTCCCTGGGGCTGGTCACGGGTCACCACCTGGTCCCTAGGGCTGGTCACGGGTCACCACCTGGTCCCTGGGGCTGGTCACCACCTGGTCCCTGGGGCTGGTCACAAGTCACCACCTGGTCCCTGGGGCTGGTCACCACCTGGTCCCTGGGGCTGGTCACCACCTGGTCCCTGGGGCTGGTCACCACCTGGTCCCTGGGGCTGGTCACGGGTCACCACCTGGTCCCTGGGGCTGGTCACGGGTCACATCTTGGTCCCTGGGGCTGGTCACGGGTCACCACCTGGTCCCTGGGGCTCGTCAAGCGTCACCACCTGGTCTCTGGGGCTGGTAACGCGTCACCACCTGGTCCCTGGGGCTGGTAACGGGTCACCACATGGTCCCTGGGGCTCGTCACGGGTCACCACCTGGTCCCTGGGGCTGGTCACGGGTCACCACTTGGTCCCTGGGGCTGGTCTTGGTTCACCACCTGGTCCCTAAGGCCGGTCTCGGGTCACCACCTGGTCCCTGGGGCTGGTCACGGGTCACCACCTGGACCCTGGGGCTACTCACGGGTCACCACCTGGTCCCTGGTGCTGGTCACGGGCCACCACCTGGTCAAATACCTGTTACTCAGATCACAACTTAATTGAAGTTATGACAACCATGGGGAATAGACCTTCAAAACCAGTCCAGATTCCCGGTGGAGGAGATTTCAGCAAATTCAACTTCAATAATAAACAGATAAACTGGGAGCAAATAAACCAGGACTTCACAGAAATAAACTGGGAAGAACAGCTAGGAAATGCGAACCTGAACCAGTGCCTGGAAAAAATAAGCTCAGTAGCACTAGAAATATGTACAAACCGCATCCCCCTAAGAAAAAAGAGGAAGAGATGCAGATTGGAACGAGAACGTCGTTCCCTATATAGGCGAAGAAAACGAATCGCGGTACAACTTGAGAGTCGCACCCTATCTCAGGAACGGCGAAGAAGGTTAGGTAGCGAAATAGGAAAAATTGAACTCAAGCTACAAGAATCATACAAAACGCAGGAGAGGGAAAGAGAGCAAAAGGCCATCAGTGAAATAGAGAGAAACCCGAAATATTTTTTCTCCTATGCAAAATCAAGATCAAAAACCACATCTAGTATCGGGCCCCTGCGAAAGGAAGATGGAACTTTCACCGATGACAACAAAGAAATGAGCGAGCTACTGAGGAAGCAATACGACTCTGTCTTCAGCGAGCCATTAAACGCACTAAAGATCGATAACCCAAATGAATTTTTCATGGATATGATACCAACATCAAATCATATATCAGACGTCACCCTATCCCCACTGGATTTTGAAGAAGCCATAAACAGTATGCCTATGCACTCCGCACCAGGCCCGGATTCTTGGAACTCCATATTCATCAAGAACTGTAAAAAACCACTATCGCAGGCCCTTCACATTCTGTGGAGACAAAGCCTAGATACTGGCGTTATTCCTGATATACTAAAAACAGCAGAGATAGCACCACTTCATAAAGGAGGAAATAAGGCAGAGGCAAAAAATTACAGACCGATAGCACTAACATCGCACATCATAAAAATTTTTGAGAGAGTGCTAAGAAGTAAGATCACAAAATACATGGAATCACAGCATCTCCATAACCCCGGACAACATGGTTTCAGAACAGGGCGCTCTTGCCTGTCGCAGTTGCTGGACCACTATGATATGGCATTAGATGCTATGGAAGACAAACAAAACGCTGATGTAATTTACACAGATTTCGCAAAAGCTTTTGATAAATGTGACCATGGTGTTATTGCCCATAAAATGCGCTCAAAAGGAATTACCGGAAAAGTAGGCAGATGGATCTACAATTTCCTGACCAACAGAACCCAATGTGTAATAGTCAACAAAATAAAATCCAACCCGTCAACCGTTAAGAGCTCAGTCCCCCAGGGTACTGTGCTTGCTCCAGTACTTTTTCTCATCCTCATATCGGACATAGACAAGAACACAACCTATAGCACTGTATCATCCTTTGCAGATGACACTAGGATCTTCATGAGAGTAGGCAACATAGAGGACACGGCGAACCTCCAGTCAGATGTAGATCAGGTCTTTCTATGGGCTACAGAAAATAATATGGTGTTTAACGAAGACAAGTTCCAGCTCATGCGCTATGGAAAAAATGAAAATATAAAAACGGAAACCACGTACAAAACTCAGGCAAATCATAACATAGAACGAAAAGGCAATGTAAAGGATCTGGGTGTACTCATGTCGGAAGACCTTACCTTTAAAGAACACAATAAAGTAGCCGTCACAACTGCAAGAAAAATGACAGGTTGGATAACAAGAACTTTTCACACTAGAGATGCTATACCGATGATGACACTTTTCAAAACGCTTGTGCTCTCTAGAGTGGAGTACTGCTGCACAATGACAGCCCCTTTCACTGCTGGTGAAATTGCTGACCTGGAGAGCGTGCAGAGATCCTTTACTGCTAGAATCCACTCGGTAAAACATCTAAACTATTGGGACCGACTAAAGAGCCTAAATCTGTATTCCCTTGAGCGCAGGCGGGAGAGATACATAATAATTTACACGTGGAAAATATTAGAGGGGCTGGTCCCAAACCTGCACACAGAAATAACATCACATGAGACCAGAAGACATGGCAGGATGTGCAGAATACCCCCGTTGAAAAGCAGAGGTGCAACTGGTACTCTGAGAGAGAACTCTATCAACATCAGAGGCCCGAGACTGTTCAACACGCTTCCACTACACATAAGGGACATAACTGGCAAACCCCTCACAGTGTTCAAGAGAGAACTGGATAAGCACCTCCAAAGGATACCTGATCAACCAGGCTGTGACTCATACGTCAGGCTGCGAGCAGCCGCGTCCAACAGCCTGGTTGATCAGTCCAGCAACCAGGAGGCCTGGTCGATGACCGGGCCGCGGGGACGATAAGCCCCGGAAGCACCTCAAGGTATCCTCAAGGTAAGGTAAGGTAGGTCCCTGGGGATGGTCACGGGTCACCACCTGGTCCCTGGTGCTGGTCACGGGTCACCACTTGGTCCCTGGTGCTGGTCTCGAGTCACTTCCTGGTCCCTTTGGCTGGTCACGAGTCACTACCTGGTCCCTGGGGCTGGTCACCACCTGGACCATGGTGCTGGTCACGGGTCACCACCTGGTCCCTGGGGCTGGTCACCACCTGGACCCTGGTGCTGGTCACGGGCCACCACCTGGTCCCTGGTGCTGGTCACCACATGGTCCCTGGGGCTGGTCACCACATGGTCCCTGAGGCTGGTAACCACATGGTCCCTGGGGCTGGTCACCACATGGTCCCTGGGGCTGGTCACCACATGGTCCCTGGGGCTGGTCACCACATGGTCCCTGGAGCTGGTCACCACATGGTCCCTGGTGCTGGTCACGGGTCACCACATGGTCCCTGGGGCTGGTCACGGGTCACCACCTGATCCCTGGTGCTGGTCGCGGGTCACCACCTGGTCCCTGGGGCTGGTCATGGGTCACCACCTGGTCCCTGGGGCTGGTCATGGGTCACCACCTGGTCCCTGGGGCTGGTCATGGGTCACCACCTGGTCCCTGGGGCTGGTCACCACATGGTCCCTGGGGCTGGTCACCACATGGTCCCTGGGGCTGATCACCACATGGTCCCTGGGGCTGGTCACCACATGGTCCTTGGTGCTGGTCACGGGTCACCACCTGGTCCCTGGGGCTGGTCACCACATGGTCCCTGGTGCTGGTCATGGGTCACCACCTGGTCCCTGGGGCTGGTCATCACATGGTCCCCTGGGATGGTCACCACAGGGTCCCTGGGGCTGGTCACCACCTGGTCCCTGGGGCTGGTCACCACCTGGTCCCTGGGGCTGGTCACCACCTGGTCCCTGGGGCTGGTCACCACCTGGTCCCTGGGGCTGGTCACCTCCTGGTCCCTGGGGCTGGTCACCACATGGTCCCTGGGGCTGGTCACTGGTCACCTCATGGTTCCTGGCGCTGGTCATGGGTCACCACCTGATCCCTGGTGCTGGTCTCGGGTCACCACCTGGTCCCTGGGGCTGGTCACGGGTCACCACCTGGTCCCTGGGGCTGGTCACGGGTCACCACATGGTCCCTGGTGCTGGTCACGGGTCACCACCTGGTCCCTGGGGCTGGTCACCACATGGTCCCTGGTGCTGGTCACGGGTCACCAAATGGTCCCTGGGGCTGGCCACCACATGGTCCCTGGTGCTGGTCACGGGTCACCACATGGTCCCTGGGGCTGGTCACGGGTCACCACCTGATCCCTGGGGCCGGTCACGGGTCACCACCTGGTCCCTGGTGCTGGTCATGGGTCACCACCTGGTCCCTGGTGCTGGTCATGGGTCACCACCTGGTCCCTGGTGCTGGTCATGGGTCACCACCTGGTCCCTGGGGCTGGTCACGGGTCACCACATGGTCCCTGGGGCTGGTCACTGGTCACCACCTGGTCCCTGGGGCTGGTCACGGGACACCACCTGGTCCCTGGGGCTGGTCACGGGTCATCCCATGGTCCCTGGGGCTGGTCACGGGTGACCAACTGGACCCTTGGGCTGGTCACGGGTCACCACCTGGTCCCTGGGGCTCGTCACGGGTCACCACCTGGTCCCTGGGGCTGGTCACGGGTCACCACCTGGTCCCTGGGGCTGGTCACCACATGGTCCCTGGGGCTGGTCACCACATGGTCCCTGGGGCTGGTCACCACATTGTCCCTGGTGCTGGTCACGGGTCACCACATGGTCCCTGGGGCTGGTCACGGGTCACCACCTGATCCCTGGTGCTGGTCACGGGTCACCACATGGTCCCTGGGGCTGGTCATGGGTCACCACCTGGTCCCTGGTGCTGGTCACGGGTCACCACCTTGTCCATGGTGCTGGTCATGGGTCACCACCTGGTCCCTGGTGCTGGTCATGGGTCACCACCTGGTCCCTGGGGCTGGTCACCACATGGTCCCTGGGGCTGGTCACCACATGGTCCCTGGTGCTGGTCACGGGTCACCACATGGTCCCTGGTGCTGGTCACGGGTCACCACCTGGTCCCTGAGGCTGGTCACCACATGGTCCCTGGTGCTGGTCACGGGTCACCACATGGTCCCTGGGGCTGATCACCACATGGTCCCTGGTGCTGGTCACGGGTCACTACCTGGTCCCTGGGGCTGCTCACGGGTCACCACCTGGTCCCTGAGGCTGCTCACTGGTCACCACCTTCTCCATGGTGCTGGTCATGGGTCACCACCTGGTCCCTGGTGCTGGTCATGGGTCACCACCTGGTCCTTGGGGCTAGTCATGGGTCACCACCTGGTCCCTGGGGCTGGTCACGGGTCACCACCTTGTCCATGGTGCTGGTCATGGGTCACCACCTGGTCCCTGGTGCTAGTCATGGGTCACCACCTGGTCCCTGGGGCTGGTCACCACATGGTCCCTGGGGCTGGTCACCACATGGTCCCTGGTGCTGGTCACGGGTCACCACATGGTCCCTGTTGCTGGTCACGGGTCACCACTTGGTCCCTGTTGCTGGTCACGGGTCACCACCTGGTCCCTGAGGCTGGTCACCACATGGTCCCTGGTACTGGTCACGGGTCACCACATGGTCCCTGGGGCTGGTCACCACCTGGTCCCTGGTGCTGGTCACGAGTCACTACCTGGTCCCTGGGGCTGCTCACGGGTCACCACCTGGTCCCTGGGGCTGCTCACGGGTCACCACATGGTCCCTGGGGCTGGTCACGGGTCACCACCTGATCCCTGGGGCTGGTCACGGGTCACCACTTGGTCCCTGGTGCTGGTCACGGGTCACCACCTGGTCCCTGGGGCAGGTCACGGGTCACCACCTGGTCCCTGGGGCTGCTCACGGGTCACCACCTGGTCCCTGGTGCTGGTCACGGGTCACCACTTGGTCCCTGGGGCTGGTCACGAGTCACTACCTGGTCCCTGGGGCTGGTCATCACCTGGACCCTGGTGCTGGTCACGGGTCACAACCTGGTCCCGGGGGCTGGTCACCACATGGTCCCTGGGGCTGGTCACCACATGGTCCCTGGGGCTGGTCACCACATGGTCCCTGGGGCTGGTCACCACATGGTCCCTGGTGCTGGACACGGGTCACCACATGGTCCCTGGGGCTGGTCACGGGTCACCACCTTGTCCCTGGTGCTGGTCATGGGTCACCACCTGGTCCCTGGTGCTGGTCATGGGTCACCACCTGGTCCCTGGGGCTGGTCACCACATGGTCCCTGGGGCTGGTCACCACATGGTCCCTGGGGCTGGTCACCACATGGTCCCTGGGGCTGGTCACCACATGGTCCCTGGGGCTGGTCACCACATGGTCCCTGGTGCTGGACACGGGTCACCACATGGTCCCTGGGGCTGGTCACGGGTCACCACCTTGTCCCTGGTGCTGGTCATGGGTCACCACCTGGTCCCTGGTGCTGGTCATGGGTCACCACCTGGTCCCTGGGGCTGGTCACCACATGGTCCCTGGTGCTGGTCATGGGTCACCACCTGGTCCCTGGGGCTGGTCATGGGTCACCACCTGGTCCCTGGGGCTGATCCCTGGGGCTGGTCACCACATGGTCCCTGGGGCTGATCACCACATGGTCCCTGGGGCTGGTCACCACATGGTCCCTGGGGCTGGTCACCACCTGGTCCCTGGGGCTGGTCACCACCTGGTCCCTGGGGCTGGTCACCACCTGGTCCCTGGGGCTGGTCACCACCTGGTCCCTGGGGCTGGTCACCACCTGGTCCCTGGGGCTGGTCACCACCTGGTCCCTGGGGCTGGTCACCACCTGGTCCCTGGGGCTGGTCACCACCTGGTCCCTGGGGCTGGTCACCACCTGGTCCCTGGGGCTGGTCACCACATGGTCCCTGGGGCTGGTCACTGGTCACCTCATGGTTCCTGGCGCTGGTCATGGGTCACCACCTGATCCCTGGTGCTGGTCACGGGCCACCACATGGTCCCTGGGGCTGGTCACGGGTCACCACCTGGTCCCTGGGGCTGGTCACGGGTCACCACCTGGTCCCTGGGGCTGGTCACAGGTCACCACATGGTCCCTGGTGATGGTCACGGGTCACCACCTGGTCCCTGGGGCTGGTCACCACATGGTCCCTGGTGCTGGTCACGGGTCACCACATGGTCCCTGGGGCTGGTCACCACATGGTCCCTGGTGCTGGTCACGGGTCACCACATGGTCCCTGGGGCTGGTCACGGGTCACCACCTGATCCCTGGGGCCGGTCACGGGTCACCACCTGGTCCCTGGTGCTGGTCATGGGTCACCACCTGGTCCCTGGTGCTGGTCATGGGTCACCACCTGGTCCCTGGTGCTGGTCATGGGTCACCACCTGGTCCCTGGGGCTGGTCATGGGTCACCACCTGGTCCCTGGTGCTGGTCATGGGTCACCACCTGGTCCCTGGTGCTGGTCATGGGTCACCACCTGGTCCCTGGGGCTGGTCACGGGTCATCCTCTTGTCCCTGGGGCCACCCTGGCAGACAACACCTTCGGTCACCATGACGCCTACATGTCCCACAAGCACCACAAGTACCAGCTCACCACTGTCAGGAGACAGATTTTTCCTCCTCTCTCTTGCACTGGATGAAGTACGAAATTACATAGTGCACCAGTGATGTGCACCGTGATTCAACTTTCTGAATTTAACTTTTCCACAGTCGTGTTGGGTGTCGTTGGACAGCCTGTGACATTTGCTAGCCATTGATGTCATTCTGATCGCTGTATCTGGTCTGTGAAGGAAATTACAGGAGAGAGTTGATTTCAGGGAAATTTTTGTACAAGTGTAGAGAGGGAGGTTTTGGGGATTAACGGCTGTAGACTACACCCCCCCATCACGAGTCCACCTCGTGAGAGAGGGGGCAGCGTCGTGAGGCAGGTACGCTATTGGCCAAGGCGCCTGAGCCTCAGGAATGCTGAACTGTGATTGGTCAAGATGCCAAGGCGTACCGCATGGTATCCCGAAGCCGTCTTGGCGCCAAAATTATTCTTACCAAGAACGTTGCCATAGAAGGACAGACTTTCTCGTGCTAAGGCCAAGCACCGGGAAATACCACCTGCAACGCTACTAAAGTCACGCTTATCATCGTGCTATCTTTCCGGGTGCCGTCAGTAAGAATCCGGCATCGAGAAAAGGTATATTCAACGATTTAGCAGTGTGAACTTTATCATCTAAGCCGCATGATCGTGAGATGCCATCTTAGAGCAACTGGACTGAGTGAGGCTGCTATCGTCGTGTGTTAGTGACATCCGCCGTCTGCCGTACCTTAGCTTGAAGGTACCGCAGAGAGACGAGCTACAGAAGGTTTCAGTGTTATAAGAGAAACCTTAAAATTCATAATTCCGAGGAATTAGCAGCGAAGAGTGAAGGACTCTGTCTCGTGTACCATCGTGCTGTTTAACACCGTGTGCCATCGTATCCTAGGGTACCGTGTCAAGTTGATGGGCGTGGTACCGCATTCCAGCTGTCTGTGTGTGATCTGTTTTGCTCCCACTCCTGGTTGCATTAAGCCAGTGTGTCCGTGCCACCTGGTCTCTGTGTGTGGAGCTACCCCGTGGTCTAGGACCCCATGTTCCGACTGACCACGTGTACGAAGTGAGGACGCCTACGTCATCATCCAGCAGCAGCAGCAACAGCAGCAGTGGGAATAATGTTGACGTGTATGTGAGTGTGTGTGGCAGGCACGCGAGATTGATGTAAGTACACTGTTTCCGTTTTGGGTAACAAAACTCTGAAGCTGGGTTTGCACCCAGTGTTCTGCCTGTCTTCTGTCCCTGTCGACCACCTGGTGAGGTGAATGGGAATTGGAGACGTGTGAGTTTACCCAGTTTTCCGTCATCAAGTTGAGGTTATATATAGTAACAAATAAAATGTCAAAATCCATACCTAACAACTTACAACTTGCTAAAATCATCAGATAGCTCTCAGCTATCAAGTATTCCTCCTGGAATAAAAATCAAACACATCACATCACATCACATAAAATAGAAACATTAAAAATAAAACAATGTTATTAAAATTAAAAAAAAAAAAATTGATAACACTACTCTTCACGGACCTAGTGTTCCACTCCACACCTGTGGCAACTGTCCACCACAGCGTATCTGGATCCTTAAAATTTTAAGAAAATATCAAAAAAATATTTTTATTAAAAAAAAATCAATGTCCACAGACATGTCTCTTATACAACAAAAATACACTGGATATGAGTTTCTACAACTCCTAATATCCCAGAGTTCATACTCAAGTCCACATCAACAGCAGGTGAAAACATTTTCAGACTGTGTACCACACCCTATTGTTCAATAAAGTCTCAAAAAAAAAATATATATAAATATCAATTTCTACCCAGCAAACACAAACAACACCGCTCATGTGTACCCAGGCGTCACGCACACACCCACACAAGAGTACACCGTGCTACACTACGCAACTATACACGCGACACTATGCTCCTCGTAGACCTTGCTAGTGGGGATATTGTGTCTGTTGTACTGGCATTGTATACACATGCTAGTGGGGATTATTGTTTCTGTTGTACCTGGCATTGTATACCATGCTAGTGGGGACTATTGTGTCTGTTGTACTGAGCATTGTATCCATGCTAGTGGGGACTATTGTGTCTGTTGTCCTGGCATTGTATACCATGCTAGTGGGGACTATTGTGTCTATTAAACTGGCATTGTACAGTACACTAATTGCTCTCATGTTTATTGACTGTTGTGAGTAGGTTACTACACCTACTTGTATTCAACCTACATGTCATCACCTAAGTTTGTACTCACCTGCATGCACTCCCCTAGTTGTTATCATTGTAGTTTGTACTCACTACTTGTATTCATCTAGCAGGGTTCACTCAAGTTGTACTCACCTACATACACTCCCCTAGTTGTTATCCTATGTGAGTTGTACTCGACCATACTTGTATTCATCTAAGCACTGTTCACCAAGTTGTACTCACCTACAATACACTCACCCCTAGTTGTTACTCATGTAGTTGTACTACCTACTTGTATTCATCTAACACAGCTTGTTCACCAATAGGGTGTACTCACTAACTACATGTACTCTCCTAGTTCCCACTACATATAGTTTGTACTTACCTAGCTGTACCTTAGTTGTACTCACCTTATTTGTACTGTCAGGTGATATTTAATGTAAAATACTACTGTAATACAGATGCATGTGATAAAGAGTGTGTTTGAACACTCATGTCAAATACATGTTTATGTATTTTTGATAAATAAAGACAGTATTACTGAATACATCATTTAGCAAACAGGGTTATTAAAACAATTGTTAGCAAGATCATAACAAAAAGTAAATGTTTCGCACACCAATCATGCAACTAAGACACAACATTCACAATTTATATGTATAATGTACGTAAATTTAATATTTAAATATGAACCAAAATATTTTTTTAGTAAATACAGGTGAAACTTGTGAAAGAAAAGGCCAGCATTTGTCTGTATTACATAAAGAAATACTTTAAACAATTCTTCGGATATAGGTTGCTCATGTGCTTGTTGAACCCACACATGAAACTTATCTCTCCCCACAATAATGTTGCTAACTTTGATCAGGTTTCCACAACGTT
>WNGS01113158.1:27484825-27495608 GCA_020271785.1 Procambarus virginalis | reverse complement strand
ACCAGCCCCAAGTATCAGCCCCAGGTACACAGGTGTTGACCATATTCACGTGACCTAGGTCTGACGGCGGCCCAACACCTGTTTCGTCAATCGTGTTCATTTAGTCCTCTCAACCTAGCTAATATCTTGGTTGTTGCGGCAAGAAAGTGATACATCAATCGGTCACATCGACCAGTGACGATAATCAACTTCCTGATTTGAAAACCAGGAAGTTGCTCGACAAGCCTCTAGTTATCAAGTGGTAGTCGTACATGAATTATAGTGAAGGTTACTGATTGAGTTTTACCAGTCAACCCAAGAATAATCGAAAGTTGAACTGTGGTCCTCTAGTGTGACTTGAGGATGGGACCAACGTGTTCAACTTTGTTGATGCAAATGGTGACGTGTTTGTTGAAGAATACGGCTCTTAGTGAACAGGTCATGGTGGTCAAGTGCTATTCGTGAAGAGCCAAAAGTAGTAGGTTGTGATGATCATGTTGTATGTTATAAGGCATGAGTGATAGATGAACCTATGATCTATGGCTATGGCGGAATAATATACATAATGATCATAGTAGTAAATAATAACTAGAATCGTATTAATAATCCTTCAGAGTAGGTTATAAAGGGTATGTAAATATGAACGAGTGAAGTCTTAGGAAATTCTGTATTACACAATCATATCCTCAGTGGTACTACACGTAAATATTCAACGATACCTGGCAAATGTTACTTGAAGTATGCATAGGTAGCGAGAATCGTAAGGAACAAAGGTTCACATCGCTGCATTTGCACAACTCCAAAAGGGCAATCATTTAAATTTAAATGCCAGAAAAACACACACACAACACACACCACACACACACCACACACAACAGCACACCACGAGCACACCCCACACACACACAGAAAGATCCTCGGAGTGAATCACCTGGGTAAACAAGGTATGAAACTAGTTCACCACCTGAGGGACTCGAACAATGGGACGCAGGATGGAAGCTGGAGTACAACCAAATGAGCACGAAGAGATATTGGAGAAAAGAACTAACATTTCAGTGTCAGTAGTAGACTTATAGTAAATGGAATAGCAATCGGTCAAGAGCAGTTGATGTGGAGTTCGGAGGCTTGGACGTCGCAATAGCACAGTATTCAACATGTACGATCAGATGTGATAAGTGCCATAGGCTAGCTGCGGAATCTGCACCAGCGAGCCCTTGATGTGGGGGTATGAGTAGGGTGATCGGCGACCAAACAGCCAGAGCTCATCCAGCAACAGACAAGCACATTAGGTGAGTATCACACACACTTGATTACTTTCGCATACCACGAACACGCCAAGTGTGTGCATAAACATTAGTGTTAAGACAATGTTCAAGAATTCGAATCTAGTGCGTAAGATCAGTTTAATGGCTCCTGACCCCAGAACGAAATCTTACGCAAGAGGGTCACTCTGTGCGTCTGAGTGATGGCAATGTGCTAGTCATAGTAGAGGTACCTTTGCAATTGCGTGACGCAACGTCCCGGTTATAGTGTGATACTTTGACTGTGTGTGAGGCAGTCACATCACTTGCATCATTGGGGTAAGCGTTTACACGGCGTGAAGCAAATACTGAGGTAAGATTAGTGCAAAAAAAGAGCCGTGTATGTAAAGCTGGAAATTCTCGCTTTCAGCCATAGGGAGCAGGCCTTACACACACACACACACACACACCACACACACACACATGTCAACACGTCACCAACACACGGGAACACACACACCCTAACAAACCTTTATAGAAATTCTATGAATAAAGTAACAAGGATAATGGTCTAGGACAGCAGCTAAGGCTGGGCAGACTGCATAATTCTGTGTAGCTGCCATAAAAGGGCCTTGATTACAGTACAGACACAGGGATGACACTGCTATAGCAAACCTTGAGAGGCAGGCAGGTAGTAAGTCGGAAAAAGTCGCTAGAATGGGTGAATAAACCTACCTAGACAGAAGGAGCCAGAGTGGTAATCGGTACAGGCGAGAAGTCGACTGGAGAACAGTAACAAGGTGGAGTACCTCAAGATCGGTGCTGGGACCAATCCTCTTTCAAATTTACGTAAATGACATGTTACAAGAGTGGAGTCACTACATGTCAATAATCGAAGATGACGCAAAATTAATAGAAGAGATTGTACAGACTGAGATGTAGGATCCTCCAAGAGGACATTAAACAGGTTGCAGAGTGGTCAGGGAAATCGGCTACTGGGCTTTAACACCAGTAAATGTATAATGTTAATGGAAATTGGGATCAGGTGATCAGGAGACCAAGGGACAGTACACAATGAAGGGAACAGCCCTACCTGCTAACTGATTCGAGAAAGAGATCTGGGAGTGGATGTGACCACCTAATCTAACTCCTGAAGCACATATAAATAGGATAACGAAGCAGCGTACTCGACACTGGCGAAATATAGAACTTATTCAGAACACCTAAATGAGATGGCTTTTAGTGGCGCTTTACACTGCATACGTGAGACCGTCTTAGAGTATGCATCGGCGACACAATGGAGCCCACGCACTCTGAAGAAACCAATAAGGACATCTAGGAGAAGGTTCAGAGGTTTGCGATCGAGGCTTGTCCAAGTTACGAGGGGTCAATGGGAGTGGAAGGGATCAGAGCGACTGAAGAACTGAACCTTACGACACTAGAGTCAAACTGTGAAGGTAGAGTGGATATATAGGGACATATAAACATACTCAGGAATTTACAAGTGAAAATAGATTATTGTTCACACTGCGTCTAATAAAAGAACGAGGGTACATGGTGGGGAAACAAATGGAAACCATACACTGAGATCCAGAGATGTTAGTAAGTTTTCTTTTAGCAGTCTGGGCTAGTGGAACAATGGATGCACTGTGGGGACAGGGTTTCTGGAGCCAAACTACTATTCATCTACTTTTAAGACTAGGTATGATAGGAAATGGGACAGGAGTCATTGCTGTACAAACAACCGACTAGCTTGAAGGCGGGATCACAGAGAGTCAATGCTGGCTCGATCCTGTCAAGCACAGAGAGTAAGTACGCGATAGGTAAGGTACAACCCACACCACACACACGACGGGGTGACAACGACACACCCAACACACACACGCACAACACAGCACACACACGACCACAAAAAATGGTGTACACAGCGACACACACTCACACACAACAGCAGAAGAAGACATCACAGCAAAAGTCGAGCTAAGGGAAGTATGATGAGAACGTGAATAAGATAAATTCGCAAGAGGTCTTCATCCCTAGAACAAGGAAAATCCCAAGTTAATGCAGAGGGGTAGGCTAACAGGAGGACCACGGGAAAGTTTTGTAGATACAAGCGGGGAAGTAAGAAAGTGTTTACTAATGTATTTGGATGTTGACAAAGGCTATAGGCACAGCAGATGGCAATCCTCCTTGTGATACTAAGGACAGGAGCAGAAGAACTGTGCCGTACCACTGCTCTAGTGTATTAAAAATCTCGTGGCAAACAGGGAACGTGCCAGAAATTCATGGAAGCAGCTAATGTATCTCGATATACAAGAAAGGGGATAACAGGAGGCACTGTGAATTACAGTCCAAGTCGTCCCTAACCTGACATACCATCAAGCTGAGAGAGAAATTGTGCGAAGAAAGCCAGTGGAACACACTGGAGCGAAGGAAATTTGTAACACAGCATCAACATGGGTAGGGATGGCAGGTCCTGCCTCACAGGGTTACTTGAATTCTCACGAACCATGCACATAAAAATAACGCAAGAAAGAAGAAGCGGTGGCAGACTGTCATATTCTTTTGATTGTCAAAAGCCTTTGATACATTGCCACGCAAGAGGCTATATGAAAAGCTGGAGATGCAGGCTGGAGTGAATAGGGAAGGTACTCCCGTTGGATACAGAAGAGATACCTAACAACCAGGTAGACAAAGAGGTCAGTGTGAGGTGAGGTCCTCAGATTGGCGGCAGATCGTTACGAGTGGAGTCCCGCAGGGTCAGTCCTTGGACCTATATGTTTCTGATATAGTAAAAATGATCTCCCAGAGGGTCATAAGAAACGTTTCTCTCAAATGTTTGCCGATGATGCAAAAACTATAGAGAGGAGGATTGAAACTGAGGACGATAGTAGGAGGCTACAAGACGACCTAGACAGACTGACTGAGTGAATGGTCCAACAAATGGCTGTTGAAGTTCAACCCGAGTAATGTAAGTAATGTAGCGTAATGAAACTAGGCAGTGGAAACAGGAGGCCAGACACAGGATACAGAATTAGGAGATGAAGTACTTAATGAAACGGACAGAGAGAAAGATCTAGGAGTGATATCACACCAAACCTGTCTCCTGAAGCCCACATAAAAAGGATAACATCTGCGGCATATGCGAGGCTGGCTAACATCAGCAAAGCGTTCAGGAACCTGTGTAAGGACTCATTCAGAATCTTGTACACCACATATGTAAGACCAATCCTGGAGTATGCAGCCCCAGCATGGAGCCCGTACCTTGTCAAGGACAAGACGAAGCTGGAAAAAGTCCAAAGGTATGCCACTAGACTAGTCCAGAACTAAGAGGCATGAGTTACGAGGAAAGGCTGCGGGAAAATGCACCTTACGACACTGGAAGACAGAAGAGTAAGGGGAGATATGATCACAACCTACAAAATCCTCAGAGGAATCGACCGGGTAGACAAGGACAAACTATTCAACAAAGGGGGGACGCGAACAAGGGGACACAGGTGGAAACTGAGTACCCACATGAGCCACAGAGACGTTAGAAGGAACTTTTTCAGTGTCAGAGTAGTTAACGGATGGAAGCATTAGGCAGTGATGTGGTGGAGGCTGACTCCATACACAGTTTCAAGTGTAACTATGATAGAGCCCAGTAGGCTCAGGAATCTGTACACCAGTTGATTGACAGTTGAGAGGCGGGACCAAAGAGCCAAAGCTCAACCCCGCAAGCACAAATAGGTGAGTACAAATAGGTGAGTACACACACACACACACACACATACACATAATGCGTGTGTGTAAATCTTATTGCTATTAAAGATATTTTTAGGCTGTCTAAACGGCAAGATTTGGGGATGACAGTGAAGGGTCCAGGAAAACGTGACTACTCTATATCATAGCAGCTAGACAGTGAACGTCCTTGTGGTTTACTAAACCAGACAGTCGGTGAACGGCATAGTGTGTACCAAACCAGATGGTGAACGGCTCAGTGGAGCGAGGCGAGTATCGCCACGCGTCATTTTCGTGTTTATGAACCGTAAACTGAATTTCGCTTTTGGTAGGAGAAAAAAATACTTGTTTTGACCTTAATTTGCAATGTGTAGCCACGAACGCGGTTAAATTAACATGTCATCATATCCATTCCCTGCACCTCTTTCTCTTGTCCTATCTTGTTCTATCTATCTAAACTCTCTCGGAGCATCTTGTCGCGGTTGTCCACGAAGTTTGGCCAGGTGGGTAACTTTAACAACTTTGGCTTTATAGAAAATAATAAGGCTGCCAACATATATCAGTGTTGAAGGCGCCAATTTACTGATCAATTTAATTAAGAGTGAGTTGGGGCTGGCGGTGAGTCTCTACTTTGTCTAGATAAATGTCATAGATGTCCAAATGTCATATAAAGCATGAGGGACAGGCCATCCAGGAGAGTGGTGCATACTCAAGATGCAAATGAAATTGCGATTTATGTATATTTTGCAACCTCTGCTGTCGAGCATATACGAGATGCGTCTTTGAGTTCTTAGATTTTTGGTCCTTTAATCCTCACTTTGACCGGTGGGTAATACAGCCTGTCCTCCAAGCAAAGACCCAAAGTCCATTCCATGCACCAGTCAAACATGTTTATGAATAAAAAAAACGGTTACCACACGACTCACAACCGATGACGTGCGAACACTTCCGGAAACAAGTGCTTCGCTGACGACTTTTGTTCGAACCACAACGCTGTAAATGCTTCAACCCAGTACTACAAATACAAATACTCACCAACAGAACCTAACACCTAACAATAAAATAATAATAATAATAATAATATTTTAATCAGGAAAAGTACATACATAGATGCAGAGCTACAAACATAATGTTGGATTTATAGATAGAGCTAGTACGTACAATACCTAAAGCCACTAATACGCTTAGCGTTTCTCGGCAAGCTAACCTAACCTATGTCTATATATGCGCAATATGGTAATATAATATTAATTTATATTTGAGAAAATATCCATTTTTAATGAACAGCATGTAAAATTTATGAATGCATCTTTGGGGTCGACCGCTGGATGGAATGAACTTGGTCTGAGGATGGATTGGGGTATAGCAACAATTCGTTTCATTCAGGTCGGGTTCGATCCCCAAAAGTTCCAGTGTTTGGGCACTGTTTCATTTCCCTGCCATCATATTCCAGTTGCTCGTATCCCTTCCAAGTGCTGTAAAGTCTTATACATTGTCAAGAACACTTATCGTAGATGTGAACATTTCATTCACTTAGGCGCTGGGAGAGAACTGTACGACAGGTAACACACGTTCACTCTGAATTTCTGTTACAGAATGAGGCTCTGAGCACACAAGTGGACGGCTCGCCTTCAGCTCTATCACTACAAGGCCCGCTACCACACACCTCAGCCCCCCACCAGCCATGTCTTGCCACTTTCCCTTGATAACTCCGCGTGTGGGGTGTATTAATCCGCGTGTGTGGGTATGTGTTACGGGTGTAGGCGTGTCCTGGAGTCCACTCGAAGACACGTACGCAGGGGTACTGATGCAGAGATCACACCACCACCACCACTAGCTGTTTATACTGACACGGCAAACCCAGTTGCAACTAGTACCTCGCCTCTCGCCACTACACTGATAAGAGGAAATAAAACTCTCTCTCTCTCTCTCTCTCTCTCTCTCTCTCTCTCTCATATACAGACAAGCACCCGAGATGCTGCTACGTACAGGACGAGACCTTGGAGCAAGACAACTGTGGAGTGGTAGGCATACATCATGGAGTTAAGAATGTAGCCATAAGGCCATCGGAAAACGCGGTGAAGTGATAGCCATGTTTCTGACTAATGGAAGAGGCCTAGATAAGATAGTGGTGTCTGTGACAAGAGGCCCAGAGGGGAGAGAGGTGGCTGAGAGTAGAGGGTGGCTGAGAGTACAGGGTGGCTGAGAGTAGAGGGCGTGAATGTAACCCACAAAACTGACGGGACAGCCGCAGAGGCCTTGCATCCAGTCAACACCCGTCAAGAGTACGGTATCATGGCTTGTGTTCAAGGTGTGTTTGGTTATCTGTTCGCGGTCTAATCACCTGGATTTCCCACCCCGGTCTAGCTTTCCCGTCAAATACAAATCTCGTCGTCTCTCTGTCAATGATCTCCTCACTAACTTAATCACCGTCTGGTTGCCCCTGCGCATGTTGCCCCACGCATGTTGTTGTTGTTGTTCGCCTTCCCAAGCCTGTCCTCACCTCTCCGTCTCAGCTATGTTGCCACCTCGCAATCTCTCGCACGTGTTGAGTCGGCTTCTTCTTCCGCACTATCGAGACCTTGTTCCTGCACTTGGCAACACTGTACTTATGTTACAGATTCCGTGTGTAATAATAACAGACTAAGCCACCACGGTTGAGACCGCGCTGGGGGGGGGGGGGGGCGGCGCTAGGGGGCGCTGGCCCTCGCCAACCACCTCAAGGTAACCGCCCCCCCCCCCAAGACAATACAGCAAGATACATCCATCTAGAGTCTAGCCATAAGGCCATCGGAAAACGAGGTGAAGTGATAGCGGTTAACTAAGATTAAAAAGGGTTTAAGCCTACCGAGCCTACTCTTAAGCCTACACAGAGAGAGAGAGAGAGAGAGAGAGAGAGAGAGAGAGAGAGAGAGAGAGAGAGAGAGAGAGATGGAAGGCTGTTACGGTGCTGTAGCTCGAGTCCTTTTCTGTCTGCTTCAGGATAAGAACAAGTCGTGGAGTACTGACAGTGCCCTGGAGGAGAGAGAGAGCTAGTGAGGTCCTGGTGCTGGTGACGCCATGACTCTCCCAGGACTCCACCCAAGGTAAAGACTGTTTACAATGTTTCCGCTACACCGGGGGGGGGGGAGCCAACACACTATAGAGAGGTGTCAGCGCTTGTCACCAGCGGCTCAGTTGTGTGTTTACATAACAGGAACAACCAGGAAGTGCGGTCTAACTCTTTATGCCTCGCCTACTACCCTTGTGGTTCCTGCTGTGTTATATTTTATTCTTTAACTATTCTTAGTAACATTTAGCAATTAAGCTAAGCAGGTCAAGTCGGAAACCGGGCCGCGGGGACGGGTAGCCCCGAAATCATCGCAAGATAAGGTTCTGTCGTTCGAATTCTTTGTCGAATCCTTAAAGTTGAGGATCGAGATGGCTTCCACTACCATCCAAAGGATATCTGATCAACCAGGCTGTGAGTGATACGTCAGGCTGCGAGCAGCCGCGTCCAACAGCCTGGTTAACCAGTCCAGCAACAAGGAGGCCTGGTCGAGGACCGGGCCGCGGGGACGCTAAGCCCTGGAATCATCGTAAGGTAACCACTTCTTTCAGTTCATATCACTTATCTGATCATCAAGTTTGCTTAATGTGCAAAAAATGTGTCGAGTTTCTACATCTGATTCAAGCAACTGTATATATTTCTTAGTGCTTGAGAATTATTGATACCTGCTTGATGGGGTTCTGGGAGTTCTTCTACTCCCCAAGCCCGGCCCGAGGCCAGGCTCGACTTGTGAGAGTGGTCCACCAGGCTGTTGCTTGGAGCGGCCCGCAGGCCCACATACCCACCACAGCCCGGTTGGTCCGGCACTAACAAAATATTTTTTTATACTTGCATTTCTTGGCAAAATTTATGACTACGGCAGTTTTCCAGTTGTATGACTGTAAACGCAGTCAATGGACAGTTTTTTCTAACTAAGAAAGGTCTCGCTACTGACAAACAATAGTGTTAGCAAAGGAAATATTCTTAAATATATCTACAGATGCGATAAACATTTTTAAAGTTATTCTCGTGTCTTCATCAGAAATTAAGTTGCCATCTATGGAATGTTCTATAAACAACAGAAACCAAATTTAATTTATTCCTAATATAATTTTAAAACGCTTTCAAATTTGATCGGGGAAATTGTAGCATAATGATTCACTTTTCTTTACCAAGACTAATGAACTTCCTTATCATGCTCAACAAGCCAGTTCTGGTCTAATGTGTCACCTCTGAACAGCCCCGATCCTGTGCCAGGTAAGTTCACTACGGGATTACCATAGCCTGTGCTACTTGAAACTTTGTGTACCGAGAAGTTGAATGTTAAACAACAGCAGCAGACCTCATTGGTGGCCTAGTCAACCAGGCATTGTTCTGGTTCAGTACATTTGATTTATATTGTATTTTCTTAAATGAAGATAAAAAAAAGTATTCCCAATATTTAAGTTTTGCAAGATAAACGCCAAAATAAAAACTTCCCGAAACTTTATATATCACTAAACGTTTTGTCAAACTTCATACCGATTGTGTTCGGGTTGATTATCAATTTATCCCACAAGTTTCTCTATGAGCTTTCCCAAGGTTATCCAGCGAAAAGGAGTAACCAACATTCACCATCATTATAAGTAAATGATCTTAGGAAAATAAATTAAAGAATTCAACAATACAGAACAAACGCCATTTATGAGAAAAACATGGATGCACACTTGAGGGAGACTCTCCCACCACTGGAGTCACGCTTCAAGCACCACTACACACACTCGGCACACACAAGAGTGTTGGTGGAGGTCGACGCAAGAGCCTAGGCACCGAACCTGGAGGAAACAGTCCAAGAACTTGACATATTTAGAGAGAGATCGTAAAGGAGAGAGAAACTTTAAAACAAAGAAATTGAGAGAGAGACAGAGACACAGACAATGACCATTATTAGTAAATTACTCAAAATTTTGACCTCAAGATGAAAGCTATGCCACCTGAACAAGTACACAAACTCCCATTACTAGTGTCACTATTGTCTAATATTATATTATATATATATATATATATATATAATATATATATATATATATATATATATATATATATATATATATATATATAACAATGGCAGTAATAAGAGGAGGAGTGTTGGAGGACGTGTGGGGGGGGGGGTGTTGGAGGACGTGTTGGGGGGGGAGGAGTGTTGGAGGATGCATATGGACAGCTCCAACACCACTCGGGCCGGGCTTGGGGAATAGAACAACTCCCAGAACCCCATCAAGCAGGTATCACTCGTCACCCTACGTCCTGAGGGGGAAGGAGAGAATTGGTGAAGGAAAAAGGGAGCCAGGTGAAGGGGCACCAGTGAATTGGAAAGTGAAGGGGTACCAGGGGAAGGGGAGTCAAGTGAGGGGGAAGGGGGTGAGGAGGTCGCGGAAGAGAGGGTCACGAGGTGAAGGGGGTCGCTGGCGCGGGAATTAGTTTTTCATATGATATATGAATGTGAAGGGAGGAGGTGAAGGACTGAGGGAGAGTGTGAGGGGTAGTGAGATAGGGAGGGAGTGAAGGACTGAGGAGAGGTGAGGGGTAGTGAGATAGGGAGGAAGTGAATAAATGAGGGCTACCAGAGGGCAGGTCCAAATCGTACACGGTAAAAAATCAACATACTGGAGCGAAGATATGGAAGGAAATGCAGAATAGAACCAATGAGGAGTAGAGGCGTCATAGGCACAATCACAAAAACATCAGAAGTCGACGCTCCTCCGTACCCTCCCAGCAGGCATTAAAAAATATTGCCGGGGACAAAAGGGATTTCAAGAAAAAAAATTGTTTCTGT
>WNGS01113158.1:27455167-27468033 GCA_020271785.1 Procambarus virginalis | reverse complement strand
GTACCCGGTCCATAGGTTCGAATCCTCCCAATGACTCCTACTGATTTTCTCAACATCTTCCTTGTTATGCCCATGCATAACAAGGAAGAGACGTGCTGGTGTATATAGTTACAGATAGCTATAGATACTCGAATATATGTACGTTAGAAGTAAAAATATTTTGTATTTATCAACGAATATTTCGCCTGCTTTTCTCCAATGGAGGAGAACTCTCTCACGCAACTACACCCAATTAGGAACAGAGTCGAGTCGTCGTGGCTGATAAGCCCCACGGAATGTGGAATATGCCAGACAGTTATGCAGCCCAGGAACATTTTACTGCCCCGCTCAACGTTCAACATTCTCTCGCTTCTCCTCCCACCACAGCACATTCAACGTTCTTTTATTGCAGTGCAAATGAATGTAAAAATTACACGAGTTTGGGTTGATATAATGATCTTAGGTGTAAATAAAGAGTTGTCTCATGTGGGCCAATAGGAGAAGCCTCGTTACTGTGACTTTTACTGTTCCAGCCTCGTTACTGTGACTTTTACTGTTCCAGCCTCGTTACTGTGACTTTTACTGTTCCAGCCTCGTTACTGTGACTTTTACTGTTCCAGCCTCGTTACTGTGACTTTTACTGTTCCAGCCTCGTTACTGGGACTTTTACTGTTCCAGCCTCGTTACTGTGACTTTTACTGTTCCAGCCTCGTTACTGTGACTTTTACTGTTCCAGCCTCGTTACTGTGACTTTTACTGTTCCAGCCTCGTTACTGTGACTTTTACTGTTCCAGCCTAGTTACTGTGACTTTTACTGTTCCAGCCTAGTTACCGTGACTTTTACTGTTCCAGCCTCGTTACTGTGACTTTTACTGTTCCAGCCTAGTTACTGTGACTTTTACTGTTCCAGCCTCGTTACTGTGACTTTTACTGTTCCAGCCTAGTTACTGTGACTTTTACTGTTCCAGCCTCGTTACTGTGACTTTTACTGTTCCAGCCTCGTTACTGTGACTTTTACTGTTCCAGCCTCGTTACTGTGACTTTTACTGTTCCAGCCTCGTTACTGTGACTTTTACTGTTCCAGCCTCGTTACTGTGACTTTTACTATTCCAGCCTCGTTACTGTGACTTACTGTTCCAGCCTCGTTACTGTGACTTTTACTGTTCCAGCCTAGTTACCGTGACTTTTACTGTTCCAGCCTCGTTACTGTGACTTTACTGTTCCAGCCTAGTTACCGTGACTTTTGTAATTACCACAATCCTTCGGGAACCAACTGTCCACAAAACTAGGATAAAAAACTAACAAGGCTTGAGGCTAACGAGACATGAAAACTACAATGGAATTGGAGCGTTTGTGCCTGGAATCCTCTGGACTGGAGCTTTCATTAATCTGGAATTCTTTAAGCAAGACGTTTTAGTCTGGAACATGTTGAGCTCTATTCAAGTCTGGAATGTTACGTTCTTATCGTTAAACTCTTGACGTTTTATTCCGAGCGTTTTATTCGGGACGTTTTATTCAGGACGTTTTATTCGGGACGTTTTATTCCGAACGTTTTAATCCGGACGTTTTATTATGAAGCCTTTCGCTCACATGTATATACTGTATATTGTATGCCACAGTGTACACAAGAGTATACACTGCACATTACATACACATCAGGATAGTGCACAGGACTCGTAATTCTGTGTCGCGGGTTCGATTCCCGCACCAGGCAGAAACAAATGGGCAAAGTTTCTTTCACCCTGAATGCCCCTGTTACCTAGCAGTAAATAGGTACCTGGGAGTTAGTCAGCTGTCACGGGCTGCTTCCTGGGTTGTGTGTGTGTGTGGTGGTGTGGAGAAAAAAAATAGTAGTAGTAGTAGTTGTTAGTAAACAGTTGATTGACAATTGAGAGGCGGGCCAAAAGAGCAAAGCTCAACCCCCGCAAACAACTAGGTGAATACATCAGAGAATACTGAACAAACTAGATATCAAAGTATATACTGTATACCAGTAAACTGTATACAACCAATAGCATAGTGTGTGTATGTATATATATATTATAAATATATAATATTATATATATATATATATATATATATATATATATATATATATATATATATATATATATATATATATATATATATATATACTGTCAGTAACACATCTTTAGTCTTAGTGTCGCCAGCCGCCCACACCCCGCCCTGTGTCGCCAGCCGCCCACACCCCGCCCTGTGTTGCCAGCCGCCCACACCCCGCCCTGTGTTGCCAGCCGCCCACACCCCGCCCTGTGTCACCAGCCGCCCACACCCCGCCCTGTGTCGCCAGCCGCCCACTGACAGATGTCCCGCCTTCCGGTTGAGACGAGGCAGCACGCTACCGGTTCCTGGTGGGCCTGTCACCGGAAGTCTGCGACGTGTTTGACAGCGCACCGGTAAACTGGGAATACTGAGTCATGCCGAGGGAGTGGGGGGGGGGAAGAGGGGGGTAGTGGTAGACGTATGAGACAAGGGGCAGTTGTACCTGGAGAGGGGGAAGTGGTAGATGTAAAGGGGGGGGGGGGACTAGTGGGGAAAAGTAGTGGTGGAAGAGCCCTAAAAGCCCTAAAATTACATGAGACGGACCCTATACAACAATGTCATTCCCATGCATTTAAAACACAAGATATCACCCCCCCCCCCCACTACACACTCTACAAAGAAGGCAGCAAAGCTGAAAATATACATTTGAAGATTAACAGCACTAACACCACACATCAAGGGGTCTTCGAGCGCAGAGATCACCCAACACTTGAAGTGACAACTTCGACATGACAACTTCGACCTGAGATTAAAGTTTCCGTCGACCTGGAAAACGTCAGTTTTAGAACATGACGCTCCTGCCTCTCGCAATTGTTGTCACATTGACATGACCTGAGATGTCACGCAACACTGACATGACCTGAGATGTCACGCAACACTGACATGACCTGAGATGTCATGCAACACTGACATGACCTGAGATGTCACGCAACACTGACATGACCCGAGATGTCACGCAACACTGACATGACCTGAGATGTCACGCAACACTGACATGACCTGAGATGTCACGCAACACTGACATGACCTGAGATGTCATGCAACACTGACATGACCTGGTTATGCAAGACACGCAAAACGCCAACCATGAGGTCTAATCATTGAGGTCGGGTCATTGAACCCCTTCAACAAACACCTGGTAATCTTAAGGTAGCAACGTCTCTTATGCCTTCCCGCCTCTCCCAGTGCCTGAGAGATGATAGATGAGAAATGGTTCTTTGTCTTCTTTCTCATCTCTTTCTCTATTTCATTACTTACTGTTTTGTATTATATTTGTGAATGTATTTCGTATCTGCTTTAGTTTCCTAGGAAGTGATCCTTAGCTATTGGGCCCAGTTTCACAGTTGTAATTTACTAATATATATCGTATCATTCCTATCATATCTATGCTTATCATACGACTACATCTAAAAGCTGTAGTGTTCTTCAGTGTACCACATGCTCGCTGCTCGTACACTGAGGGGGACGACCACCTCATGTTCCACATGCTCGCTGCTCGTACACTGAGGGGGACCACCACCTCATGTTCCACATGCTCGCTGCTCGTACACTGAGGGAAACACCTCGTGTTTCACAGTGTTCCCACAATCCACCGGGACCCTCTCGTGCTATTCCGTTCTAAAGTAAACGCGTTCACGTCCACTGTATCTCTTTCATTACTGTGTTTAATAAATCACATTTGTGAATAGAAGATAAGATTTCCTAGCACCATGAGTGTGTGTGTTCTGAGGACCCCAACTGGGCCTAGGGCCATGTAACTATCTGCCTTGGTTCCTTGTGATATGAGCCAGTGGCCTCTCGTGGTGTCTATAATCATGTATTCCCTATCATTCGTCTCGTGATCGGTCTTGTCGTTTTAAATATGTAGTATATAATTAGAATAATTGCCTACGCAATTATTCTAATTATTCAAACTTTGTCTTGTGTAAATGAATAAAGTATTCAAATTTCTCGTAAACCAAATGAAATATAAATATGCCACCTATTATGAATATTTTTTTTTAATTGGAATGATCTATGGAGTCAAGGTTCCAGGTGGGTGGAGGTCCAGCTCCCACAGTGAGGGGTGGAGGTCCAGCTCCCACAGTGAGGGGTGGAGGTCCAGCTCCCACAGTGAGGGGTGGAGGTCCAGCTCCCACAGTGAGGGTGGAGGTCCAGCTCCCACAGTGAGGGGTGGAGGTCCAGCTCCCACAGTGAGGGGTGGAGGTCCAGCTCCCACAGTGAGGGGTGGCGGTCCAGCTCCCACAGTGAGGGGTGGCGGTCCAGCTCCCACAGTGAGGGGTGGCGGTCCAGCTCCCACAGTGAGGGGTGGCGGTCCAGCTCCCACAGTGAGGGGTGGCGGTCCAGCTCCCACAGTGAGGGTAGAGGTCCAGCTCCACAGTGAGGGGTAGAGGTCCAGCTCCCACAGTGAGGGGTGGCGGTCCAGCTCCCACAGTGAGGGGTAGAGGTCCAGCTCCCACAGTGAGGGGTAGAGGTCCAGCTCCCACAGTGAGGGGTGGAGGTCCAGCTCCCACAGTGAGGGGTGGAGGTCCAGCTCCCACAGTGAGGGGTGGCGGTCCAGCTCCCACAGTGAGGGTGGAAGTGGTGCTCATAATGGGCCCACGGCCAGTGGCGGCAGAGCCCTAGCAGAGTGTGTGGGGTGCCCACACCACATCCAAGCTATGGGTTCACTGGAGCAGGGGGAGGGGGCGGGGTGGAAGGAAGTGGGCGGCGGCCAAGGGGGGGGGGGCGGGAGGTCAACACTCGCTACCACTGACTTAATAAACAACAACCTCCTGTCTTACTCCCAGTACCCTCCTTCTAGAAATAAATCTACCGAAATAAAAATAACTTTTTTCCACCCCATTATCTAATATACGATTGGAGAGACGCAGGCGTATCGCTCAGACCCCGCACACTGCGTCATGTGTAGTTAGGACAGACCTTGAGGGCTACCTACCTTGAGTTACCTTGAGGTGCTTCCTTGAGGCGTCCCCGCGGCCAGGTCGTCAACCAGGCCTCCTGGTTGCTGGACTGATCAACAGGCTGTTTGACGCGGCTGCTCGAAGCCTGGCGTATGAGTCACAGCCTGGTTAAACAATTAAACAATTACACCAAAACGAACAGCGCTCAGGATTTGCTGTCTAAGCACCCGGGTTCGATTCCCGACTGATATAGGTCCCCGACAGCACTCGATGGCGACAGATCAAGTGAACTGATGTGATGAAAACGAATTCTGATCTGTGGCCACTGAGTGCTGTCGGGTTGTTGGGGAAATAGCCTAGGCTACCAATGGCTTTTGAACAGTCATGTGTGGTCATGTGGTCAGAATACTCGACTTGTTAGTGGGTTATAAGATCCTGACAGTCTAAGGTTCGAACCTTTCAATGGGAGGAGTCTTTCTGAGATATTATATATAATATATATATGCGGAAAAAACCACAGAGAAAAATGAAAGGAGGTAACGTTTCGACTTTGTTAAAGCCTTTGTCAAACCAGACTGACCTGAAGGTCATCTGGTTTGACAAAGGCTTTAACAAAGTCGAAACGTTACCTCCTTTCATTTTTCTCTGTGGTTTTTCCGCATAAAATGATCAGTGTTTTGTGATCGTCAATTGCATATTATATATATATATATATATATATATATATATATAAAATAATAGGGGTGGTAGGAGAAGAAAAGAATAAAGTATTCAGTGGAGAATCCACAAGATCTTCTCTGAATGCTCTTTGTTTTCTTCTTCGAGGATGTGGGTCCCTGCAATTGCACCAGAGGTGGTACCCCTAATATATATATATATATATATATATATATATATATATATATATATATATATATATATATATATATATATATATATATATATATATAAAATGGCATCTCCCAGACCAATGAAGAGGAGGGTGGCCTTGTTTGCTTTACCTGGGTAAATATTGACACCGTCCTGGTTCGGCTGGGGGCTAATAGGCGAGATTGTCTAATTACCTCGTTACGCTCGTGATGCTGTGGAGGCTAAACGAGCGGTCTCGCTAAGCTGACAAAAACAGCTGACTGGTGGTTACGGTCTTCCACACAGACTGGCACTGTTGTAACTGACATTTGTGTGGACACTTGTGTTATTGTAGTCAAAGTTACTTTACTTGTACAGGTACTTAAAAAAGTTAAACTAATTATACTGAAGCCAATATGAGGGAGAGAGAGAGACAGACAGACACAGAGACAGACAGACACAGACACACAGAGACAGACAGAGACAGACACACAGACAGAGACAGACACACAGACACAGACACAGACACAGACACAGACACAGACACAGACAGACAGAGACAGACAGACAGAGACAGACAGACAGAGACAGACAGACAGAGACAGACAGACAGAGACAGACAGACAGAGACAGACAGACAGACAGACAGACAGAGACAGACAGACAGAGACAGACAGACAGAGACAGACAGACAGAGACAGACAGACAGAGACAGACAGACAGAGACAGACAGACAGAGACAGACAGACAGAGACAGACAGACAGAGACAGACAGACAGAGACAGACAGAGACAGACAGACAGAGACAGACAGAGACAGTGCACGCATGTGTTACTAAGCCTACAACATATTGCCAAATATTTTGTTAATGAGTTTTTTTTACCTAAAGAAACATAATTTGGATACGTTTCTCGTATCATCAAAGAGGCGAGAAACGTACATAAAATTAAATTTCACCTGCCACACAAGAGGAGCGGAAGGAATTTCATACTTTTTAAATGGGACCAAAGTGAGAAAAGTACTTACTTTTCTCCCATTTGGCACGGAGAGAGGCGAGGGATGACATTATCTTCACGCGGTGAGCCTGGTGCCTCACTCCCAGCTCCCTGATGCTTCTCTCGTCGTAGTACAGGATGTCCTGTAACAGAGGGCAGGCTGTAACTTACATACACACACTTATAGTAACTCTGTAACTACGCATTGATCATTAATGCAGAGGGGATGAGTTGTCACAATAACGTGGTTGAAATATGTTGACCAAACCACACACTAGAAAATGAAGGGACGACGACGTTTCGGTCCGTCCTGGACCATTTTCAAGTCGATTGTGGCCTCAGAGAATCGACTTGAGAATGGTCCCAGACGGACCAAAACGTCGTCGTCCCTTCATTTTCTAGTGTGTGGTCTGGTCAACATGCAGAGGGGACGCTGTAAGTGGGGAGTAGAGAGGTCAGAACCCCATCAACCAGGTATCAACCAACCAGAGGTGCCACTCTCCCAGCAAGCATTACAAATATTGCCGGAACAAAAAGGTACACTTCTTCAAGAAGCACTTAGGTAGATTCTTGCAGACCCACATATCCACTACAACCCGGGCCAACTGGGTTGTAGTAGATATGTGGGGCCTGCGGGCTGCTCCAAGCAACAGCCTGTTGGACCAAGTTATCGCAAGTCGAGCCTGGCCTCAGGCCGGGCTCGACCGGGGAGTAGAACAACTCCGGAAAGTTAATGAAGTTCGAAGCAGTTGCAATTTTCTCCTCCTATCACAACTATATTTTCAGTGGGTTATATACACAAAGGAGTAATACATTTTCGGTTAAAGGTAATACATTTTTAAATGAGGATAATCTAGTTTAATGCAGTACATATTTCCTACCTTAAAATTGAACTACCTCACCCCTCACCAGTCTCCTTACCCCCCCCCTCTCTCCATCCTTGTCTCTTATTTACGTACTTCTCTCTCTATCGTCCCCTCTGACCCCTCTCTTCCTCCCCCAATCTTTCCCCTCTCAGTCGCCAGCCACATCTCTGCCACTCCCCTTATCGATACCTTCCACCGCCGGGGGGCCAGCCGGGGCTCTGTAGATAAATCAATACTCCTCCTTATACCGTATAACACACCCCAAGTTGCCTCGCTGGGATGTGGCAGGAGTGTGCCAGGGATGTGGCAGGAGTGTGCCAGGAGTGTGGCAGGAGTGTGCCAGGGATGTGGCAGGAGTGTGCCAGGGATGTAGCAGGAGTGTGCCAGGGATGTAGCAGGAGAGGGTGCACGACGTGTGTACGAGAGATGTGGCAATGTCATTCTTGAGATATGGCACCAGAGCATCTCAAAACGTAGTCACAGTGCCTATACCAGTGCCTGCACAATTTTATTTATTGAATGTCGATGTCTAGTGCACTGATGTCTGATGTATTTGAAAATACAGACATTCTCTTATAAAAATAGATTTGTTATTGAGTACTCAACCACATGTGAAATGCAATTCTAACCAGCTTGCCCACATCATTATATATATTTATATATTTATATATAATACATTCATTTACGTCTCTCCTACTTTGACAGGGTAAGATAGCTGCTATAGAAACTAGTGTTTTATAAGCACTCAACCACACAAGGTTAGTATGGGGCTCTTATAAACTCAAGTTACAATATGACATACATTACATAACTGGTGTATTACATTGTTATCTTGGGTACAGGCCTAGTGTACCATCAAGTGTTCCAATATTTAGATAGAAGTTACAGATTTCACAATGTCTCAAACAGGGGGGAGGGGCGAAAAGTCAGTCAATATGGCACACACTATAATGATCCAGGGAATGCATGTTTTCTCTTTCACAAAGTTAACACGTCTCACCAACTCAAATTCAACATTTGAGTTTGAGAAAGCTGGCATATTACATCTATATCCCAGGCGTATTCTGGCCACTGTAACATCACATTGCCGAGTTCTTGCTCTATTAGTTCCATATATAAATGCCTGCTCACAGTATTCATGGCACCGCTCCTGTGCCAGGTAAGTTACGGGCTCACCATAGCCCGTGCTACTTGCCCAGCTCCTGTGCCAGCTAAGTTACGGGCTCACCATAGCCCGTGCTACTTGGAACTTGTTCCGAGTAGATGAATCTATAACAACAACAGTATTCATCTTAAATGTTTAAAGCTACAGCTTTCATACCTTTGTGAATTTGTTAGGTCAGTAAGAGATTTAATCGGATATTAATTTAATATTAAATATAAATACACCCATATTAATTTCTATTACTGGTCTACTACAGGCTGTCTTTGTAAGCATGTCAACTGTATCACGTTTGAAATGCTGACATGTGATGGTATCCAAAAGGAATTTAATCTCAAATATTCTTCAGCGTGTTTTCTTAATACTAAGTTTTATAGTCGACACGTCTTGGTGTTTTTTCCTGATAATAACCTTGAGCAGCTAAAACATTCGTATGAATATCACTGATTATTTTCCCTACGTTAATACTACGTGTTCCAGTGTCTGGGATGCTCCCGGACGCAGGTTCGAATCCTCGTCACGGCCCTTGTGGATTTGTTTATTTGATGCATCACGTTAGTGTGATCTGTGTGTAATTTGTTCACTACGTGTTCATTGGTCAGGATACACTCTGGGAACAACAGTATTTAATTCTACGGCCTTTGTCTTTTATGGAGTTTGAGGAGAAGCGAAGCGGAAGGAGAGGAGGGGGGGGGGGGAGAAGAAGCTGAAGAAGGAGTAGAAGGAAGCTACAAGAAGAAGCTGCTAGAGAAGAGAGGTAGAGAAGAGAGGTAGAGAAAAAGAGGTTTTCAATCACCATCAACTAACAACGCTCATTTGACACACTGAATGAGAGCACTACTTAGTGAAACAATGACTGGTGAACTGCTGGCTCTGAGGGACAAGATATTACCAACTGGAGTGGTACCTGTACCAGGTATTACGGGAAGTGGTAATCAAATCATAGCGACAGTCTCGCCGTCACAGGTTCGTCGACCCTACAGTTCATGGAGCTGGGACGGGAGGAAGGGGAGACAGTTGGACAGAGGAGCGGACAGACGGAGGAGAACTAGACGAAACGAGGAGAATAGGCGTGACGGACAGAAGTCATTGTGACGGGCGGACAAAGAGCGACCAATATGACGGTAATCAACATGACAGGTACAAGAACGACAGTCGAAATGACGGGCGAGACAGACGGGGAAAAGCAGCCAACAGACGAAAGAACGGGCGATTACCGACGGGCATGGCAGCTCAACACAATGCAATTCGCATGGTATTGACGGTATGTCAAATTACCCAATCACAATGGCCACTCAGGCGTCCCACCGACCCCGGCACCACCCAAGCTCTCCCCTTGTCCTACATTACTGTCTAAATGAAACACAAGCAACTTGTAGATGACATAGAAAATACTAATCAAGTTCACCGAGCTGGTTCCTTTCTGACTGTGAGAGTGCAGCCTCGGGAGGACCCTGCAGGTTCGGCAGACAAGGAAGCTGGTGATATCGCAGCCTCGGGAGGACCCAGCAGGTTCGGCAGACAAGGAAGCTGGTGATAACTCTGCTGCCAGGTGCAGACAAACAACTGACAGACGCAGACTGAATCATTTTCAGCCCTGGAATGGGTTATACTCCGCTGCCCTTCCGTAAGGCGTGCGTGACGGGAGGGAAGGAGGGGGGTAGGGGAACACGATGGAAGAGGAAGAAAGGGTAGGGGGAGTAAAAGCTTCCCCGTTACTGCCTGAAGACGAGTAGATATGATGTGTTTATTAACCCAAACACCACTATGCAAAGCCACGACTGACGCCAGAACATCTACGGAGACTTGTCTGCTTACCACAGAGGAAACGCCACTTAAATCCACCATATTAGTCAATCTTATTGAATAAAAGTTAGTGTCAATAAAAATAGATGCCTGGGAAGGTTCCATAGCGTCTGAAGCAGGTCACTGAGGAGGTGAGAGGATCATGAGAAATGTTAAGTATGAGGATTGGAATGTGGCTGAGGGGAGTGTCTCAAGTGTGGGCGGAGGAGTTGAGCTGGAGAGTCACCGTGCTCATCATACCTGGTTGATACCTGGTTGATGGGGTTGTGGGAGTTCTTCTACTCCCCAAGCCCGGCCCGAAGCCAGGCTTGACTTGTGAGAGTTTGGTCCACTAGGCTGTTGCTTGGAGCGGCCCTCAGGCCCACATACCACACCACAGCCCGGTTGGTCCGGCACTCCTTGGAGGAATAGCTGACTTTGAGTTGGTTTATATATTTATTATTACTCTTATAATGATGGGGATAAGGAACACAAGGGTATATACCGTCTCCTAGTTTTTATATTGACTGGGGAACCATAACTGTCCCTCAGTTATGCAACATTCCTGCAACAGTCCTCACTAGTACCCCCCACGCTACTCCATTATTCACTCACAAGATGAATAACGCTCTCCAATACTATTCCTATTGCTGTATGTTCACTCACAGGATGAGTGACGCTGCGCTATGACGAAATGTTCACTCACAGGACGAGTGACGCTGCGTTATGACGAAATGTTCACTCACAGGATGAGTGACACTCCGCTATGACGAAATGTTCACTCACAGGACGAGTGACACTGCGTTATGACGAAATGTTCACTCACAGGACGAGTGACGCTGCGTTATGACGAAATTCACTCACAGGACGAGTGACACTCCGCTATGACGAAATGTTCACTCACAGGACGAGTGACACTCCGCTATGACGAAATGTTCACTCACAGGACGAGTGACGCTGCGCTATGACGAAATGTTCACTCACAGGACGAGTGACACTCCGCTATGACGAAATGTACACTCACAGGATGAGTGACACTATCCAATACGTAATATATTACTCCAACTTTACGTAGAGTAACCATCAAAAGTAAGACCCTTGTAAGCTTGTCTCTTGGAAACTAAATAAGTGTCTTGCAATAAATAATTACAAGACACGTGTGCAAGAAGCTCAACATTGCAAGCAACACTTACAAGGATATATTTAGTACACAAACACTCGTATATATTGGAATCCCGAGAGAGGATTCGACTCTTTCGGGGATTCTACTTCCCCCCCCCCACCCCGAAAGAGGGAGGGAGGGAGGGAGGGGGTAGAAGTAGAACTTTGACAAGGTTGTGTGTGTTCCTCCTCCCTCACTACCCCCCCCCATACCCCATCCTCCTTTCAATATTCACCATAACACTCACTTGACCACACTCGTCTCTCAAGGACAGACACACTGTTGAAATATTAAGTGGGACCTTGTGGAATAGGTGTCAGGCCCTTCCACCCGACACATGGCACATGACAAGCATGACACACATATATGACACACACACACACATATGACACACCCACACACATGACACACACACACACACACACAACCAACCACATTTCCCTCCCAATTTCCACAGTCAACACCCCTAACATCAAGGTTCACCAATTACACATCAGCGCCCCCTGGCAGTAATTTGGGCCCAGATTTGTTGAGCTCATCGTGGTTCAACCGGTAGTGTGCGTGTGTGCCTGGGAAGTCCAGGGATGCAGGTTCGATCAGTGCGCGAAAATCACACAACATTACTACAAGTGGAGCTTACACCGAGGGGAAGTGAGGGAGTGTGTTTGAGGCCCGGCTCTCGCCGCTCGCTCACTCAATTACTCTTACAAGGTGTGTTTTAATACAAGCTGGAGTGATTGGGTGGCAGGTGATGGGTAAACCGCTTTAACACTGTTGGGTGCGTGTGGGCTACGGTGGCGTGTTTGGTGAATGGGATAGTATCCCTTCGCTTGTGTGTGTGTGTGTTGTTGTGTGTGTGTGTTGTGTGTGTGTGTGTGTGGATGCGCGCGTGTAAGTTCCCATCGATTTTGAAAACGTGAAAACCAGTTATATCATCACTTGTGAAGATACAGAAACAGGCATTAACACATTTGTTCAGAAAATGCTGAAAACTCTCCGAATAAACGAGGGAAATTATAATCCAAACAAGACAAATTGATTGTATAGGAAAAGGCTGTTGGAGAGGACCAGGAAGTGACACGCGGACTCTCCTACGGCCAC
>WNGS01113158.1:27425960-27455142 GCA_020271785.1 Procambarus virginalis | reverse complement strand
TAAATACAGTGAATATGTACCCAGAGTGATTTGTGGTGGAAGAAGCAGTGGAGAGACAGTATTCAGAGACAGAGACTTCGACTCACAAGTCAGCCTGGCCTCGGGCCGGGCTTGGAGAGTAGAACTCCCAGAACCCCATCAATCAGGTATCACCAGGTATCACCTGGTGGAACGTTACACATGTGTCGAATACTGAAAACGTTATAAATGTGTGGTAATCTCACTTTGAGCTAGGAAATCAGTGTTTATGAAACCTAGATGCTTTCTAAAATGGGGGAGGAGGTTCTCCCATTTTACTCCCTCACTGTAGAGTTGAGTTGCAGGGTTGACAACTGTTAATCTCCATATTTGACCCCCCTCCTCTCAATAGGCTGTGTTCGTTAGTTAACTAACATGTAAACTAACACGTCCCCCCCCCTTTCACCTTATTACAACCACAACCCCACCACCTCTCCTGTTGATAGGGTTCTGGGGGAGTTCTACTCCCCAAGCCCGGCCCGAGGCCAGGCTTGACTTGTGAGAGTTTGTCCACCAGGCTGTTGCTTGGAGCGGCCCGCAGGCCCACATATCCACCACAGCCAGTTGGTCCGGCACTCCTTGGAGGAAACAGTCTAGTTTCCTCTTGAAGATTCCACGGTTGTTCCGGCAATATTTCTTATGCTCGCTGGGAGGGTGTTGAACAACCGTGGACCTCTGATGTTTATACAGTGTTCTTTGATTATGCCTATGGCACCTCTGCTCTTCACCGTTATATTCTGCATTTTCTTCCATATCGTTCACTCCAGTACGTTGTTATTTTACTGTGTAAATTTGGGACCTGGACCTCCAGTATTTTTCATGCGTATATTATTATTATTATATCTACTACCCCCCACCAGTCCTGGAAGTAACCAACGGTCTCGCCTTCTACAGGCGGGTCACTGGTGTCGAGCCTGCGTCGAGGGGCCTCCCTACGCAGGATGTCTTGGCTGCCTCGACGGCCCCACCTGGAGTGCAAGTCCTGGCTCACGTCCCTAGAACTCACGCAGTACGTCCAGTGCTTCGCCAAGTTCGACGGTGTTGAGGTGAGTGTTGGAAGCCGGGGTGTTGAGGGGGGTGTTTCAAGGCGAGGTGTTACACGTGTATTCCAAAAAATCATCAAAAAATTAAGTACATCTATGAGTATATATATTGAGGCTGTACAATGGTGTTCACTCCAAGAACCTCCCCCATCGCGTAGTGGCTGCGCACGCCCACCCTCCACTCACTCATCCTCTCCAACCTCTTTATCACACCCATTTCGGTTCATATTACACTAAAATACCCGTTTAAAAATTATAACAATTTTGTAACAAACTGGGATCTTGTATAAACATTCATTTTCTTGCCGTGGCGTTGGAAACGATAAAATTATTCCAAAGTAGCCAGCTTCAGCCACGGCGGTTGCCATAGCACCGTGTAAATCAATGACGCCCAGCTGAACGATGCTTCAGTTTCGCTCTTAGTCTCGGGCCATCACAGAAAACGGATACACACGAGGGAAAGAAAGAAAACTGTTTATAGTTCATAACACGGTACTAAATATCTTGACAATGACAATTTTATTTAGGACAAGTATAATATTAATAATTATTTGTTTACAAAAGTTACAATGGTTTGTGAGATTACATAACATGGTATTTTTACATTCTTGAAAGCCACTAACACGCATAGCGTTTCAGGCAGATACATACAGCGTATATACAATGATTTACAGGCAGAATGTTGGATTTCTAGATAGAGCAAATTATACTATGCCTAAAGCCAGTATCTGGCTAAGAAACTGCTAATTTCTTCATATATTCAAGTGATATTGTTGTGGGGAGGGAGTGCATCTTTGAGGCGTTGGGGTAATTCCTACTTGGGTTGAAAAACACACAAGGTTGGTGGAGGCCCTCAATATAAGCTATTTATATATATATATATATATATATATATATATATATATATATATATATATATATATCTATATATCTATATATCTATATATATATATATATATATATATATATACCCGTATAAATATGAATTATACTCTCATTCACCCACATTATGAAGGGAATATCCAGCTACTCCATGCACCTCAGGAAGTGAGGGTGTATTAAAGGCTCGTCGTCACTTGTGAAACAATGTGTCATGGCTCTAGATAAGGAGTCGCCAGCCTTCAAGACGTCTTCCTTAATTTAAGGTATCTGAGGCACAGGTTAAAGCAAAATTTGCAGGATAATAGCCATTTTCTACACTTCGGAGGAGGTTACCTTGCGTTGATTCCCGGGGGTCAGTGTCCCCGCGGCCCAGTCTCTGACCAGTCCCAGTCCCAGTCCCATATCTCTTCTGATAACCAATCAGAAAACATCAATACGTAATAACATTTGTTACAGTGTTAGTACTCTTTGTCCCGTTTATTAAGATGATGATATTCAATCTTCTCCTTTTCTACGCATTCATGCACGCATTATGTGCTCGTGTGTGTTATATGTGCGTGTATATTGCACTAGTATTTTGTGCTCTTCTTTGTCAGTACGTTTCGCCAAGTGAGTATTTTGTCAGTACAGTAAGTCAACTGTATTTTGCATGTGTTCCAGAAGCCCCACGTCCATATCTAACTTAGACATGCTCCTGCAAGAAATGCCGGACTAACCGCGTTGTAGTGGATATGTGGGCCTGCGGGCCGCTCCAAGCAACGGCCTTTTGGACCAAGTTACCACAAGCCCAGCCTGGCTTCGGCCAGGCTTCGGGTGTAGAACTCCCAGAACCCACTCCAGGTGTAGTGGTCCAGCAGCCGTAAGAGGAAGAGCTTCCATCTCTAACCCAAGACGGCTCTAAAATGGTAAACACTGTGAAGATTCTGATGAGACTTGCTGACTCTATCGGTATGGTTGGGGGGTTCGGGTGTCTGAGCGCATGACTGAATTTCAAGTAGTGTCTAGTGCCGTCAGGTGAGGTTTACGATAATCAGACGACTTTCGTGGCGTCAGACGGGTTTCTAGATAACAGGGAAAGTCCACTTCACTTCTATTCATATGTCTGGCAGAGGTTTCAAGATGTCTGGCAGAGGTTTCAAGATGTCTTACCGTCTTATATCCCGTTCCGAATGTTAAACGAGATATAAATACTAGACGTGATATCAGGGGTATTTCAGCGGGGAATATTTAGCAAAACAAAAGAACCGCTCAGCACTTGTCTGGGCGCTTAGCACCTCTTTCTCAAATGTCAACAAATGTCTTAACGAATATTTGGGGCAGAATTTTATTTTGTTTAAGTTATTTGATGAAGGGGCAGTACTTCCGTGAACCCGTCGGCAGGATTCACCGTAAATCCGATGTTGGCAGCAAAATTCCCGCACGAAGTCTTCGTAAAGATCACTCATCAGTAGTCTTGTCATCCATTCAGATTAGCCGATCATTTTACCAATCAAGTTACCCATATCACAAAAAATAATTATGTATTCGTTTTGAATTAAGATGAAATTCAAAATCAGGAAAACCTAATCTACACCTGTGATACCATGACAGGTGTAGCGACAAGCCCAACCAAGCACAACCCACAACCAACCAGGTGAGCACAACCAGGTCGTCACCAGCACACAGTGCCTGGCCACCCTGGCACTCGTCGAGGCACTGATCACCCCCCCCCCTCCCTCGTCACAGCACAGGACGGTGAAGGGTGACTCGTCCTCACGCTGGGGCCACTATACCACACCCTCGAGTCTGTCCTTCACGACTGCGTGGAATGATTTATTTTCTCCCTCTCCCTAGCCCAACCACTTGGGCTAGACGGTAGAGCGACGGTTTCGCTTCATGCAGGTCGGCGTTCAATCCTCGACCGTCCAAGTGGTTGGGCACCATTCCTTTCCCTCCCATCCCATCCCATCCCAAATCTTATCCTGATCCCTTCCAAGTGCTATATAGTCGTAATGGCTTGGCCCTTTTTCTTGATGTTTTCTATGAGGGGGGGGGGGAAGGGAGGAAACTGTCTTTCGTATCTTTTATAAGATACTGAAAGGTTAGTTTCGTGTTTAGAGGAACTAAGTTGTTGTTTGTACAGCTACAGGAGGGTCGGGGACTGCTTGAGTAGAGATGGTCAGTGGTTTGGTGTGTAATTAAAGTCAGTAGCTAAGGATATATAATAATTCATTCACTGTGTCGGGGGACAGGAAGCCAGAGTGTATTCATACACGCTAGCCTTATATCCAGCCTCCCCCGGTGAGGGAGCCGGTCGCCCGAGCGGACAGCACACTTGACTTGTGATCCTGTGGTCCTGGGTTCGATCGCAGGCGCCGGCGAGAAACAATGGGCAAAGTTTCTTTCACCCTATGCCCCTGTTACCTAGCAGTAAAATAGGAACCTGGGTGTTAGTCAGCTGTCACGGGCTGCTTCCTGGGGGTGGAGGCCTGGTCGAGGACTGGGCCGCGGGGACACTAAAAAGCGCCGAAATCATCTCAAGATAACCTCATCTCAAGATAAGCCCAGGATGCAACAATAAGCTGACTAACTATTGAGTACTTATTCACTGCTAGGTGAACAGACGCATTAGGTGATAGGAAACGTGCTCCAAAACTTCTGTCCCGTCCGGGATTCGGACCCGGAATTATCGATTGTGCGTCGCGAACGAAGCCGACTGTACTACCGGGGTTCCACAGCACATATCCACATCCACCTGATATCCATTGATTCGTGTTCTTCTTCTTCTGTGTTGATATAATACCTAATTAACATTTTCCTTGTACACCAAGACGTCCCATTACCGTGATGTATCAAGGTAATGCCTGAGAGTACCCGGTCCATAGGTTCGAATCCTCCCAATGACTCCTACTGATTTTCTCAACATCTTCCTTGTTATGCCCATGCATAACAAGGAAGAGACGGGCTGGTGTATATAGTTACAGATAGCTATAGATACTCGAATATATGTACGTTAGAAGTAAAAATATATTTGTATTTATCAACGAATATTTCGCCTGCTTTTCTCAAATGGAGGAGAACTCTCTCACGCAACTACACCCAATTAGGAACAGAGTCGAGTCGTCGTGGCTGATAAGCCCCACGGAATGTGGAATATGCCAGACAGTTATGCAGCCCAGGAACATTTTACTGCCCCGCTCAACGTTCAACATTCTCTCGCTTCTCCTCCCAGCACAGCACATTCAACGTTCTTTTATTGCAGTGCAAATGAATGTAAAAATTACACGAGTTTGGGTTGATATAATGATCTTAGGTGTAAATAAAGAGTCGTCTCATGTGGGCCAATATAGGGGAAGCCTAGTTACTGTGACTTACTGTTCCAGCCTCGTTACTGTGACTTTTACTGTTCCAGCCTCGTTACTGTGACTTACTGTTCCAGCCTCGTTACTGTGACTTTTACTGTTCCAGCCTCGTTACTGTGACTTTTACTGTTCCAGCCTCGTTACTGTGACTTTTACTGTTCCAGCCTCGTTACTGTGACTTTTACTGTTCCAGCCTCGTTACTGTGACTTTTACTGTTCCAGCCTCGTTACTGTGACTTACTGTTCCAGCCTCGTTACTGTGACTTTTACTGTTCCAGCCTCGTTACTGTGACTTTTACTGTTCCAGCCTCGTTACTGTGACTTTTACTGTTCCAGCCTCGTTACTGTCACTTTTACTGTTCCAGCCTCGTTACTGTGACTTACTGTTCCAGCCTCGTTACTGTGACTTACTGTTCCAGCCTCGTTACTGTGACTTTTACTGTTCCAGCCTCGTTACTGTGACTTTTACTGTTCCAGCCTCGTTACTGTGACTTTTACTGTTCCAGCCTCGTTACCGTGACTTACTGTTCCAGCCTAGTTACCGTGACTTTTACTGTTCCAGCCTAGTTACTGTGACTTTTACTGTTCCAGCCTAGTTACTGTGACTTTTACTGTTCCAGCCTAGTTACTGTGACTTTTACTGTTCCAGCCTAGTTACTGTGACTTTTACTGTTCCAGCCTAGTTACTGTGACTTTTACTGTTCCAGCCTAGTTACTGTGACTTTTACTGTTCCAGCCTCGTTACTGTGACTTTTACTGTTCCAGCCTAGTTACCGTGACTTACTGTTCCAGCCTCGTTACTGTGACTTTTACTGTTCCAGCCTCGTTACTGTGACTTACTGTTCCAGCCTAGTTACCGTGACTTACTGTTCCAGCCTCGTTACCGTGACTTTTGTAATTACCACAATCCTTCGGGAACCAACTGTCCACAAAACTAGGATAAAAGACTAACAAGGCTTGAGGCTAACGAGACATGAAAACTACAATGGAACTGGAGCGTTTGTGCCTGGAATCCTCTGGACTGGAGCTTTCATTAATCTGGAATTCTTTAAGCAAGACGTTTTAGTCTGGAACATGTTGAGCTCTATTCAAGTCTGGAGTGTTACGTTCTTATCGTTAAACTCTTGACGTTTTATTCCGAGCGTTTTATTCGGGACGTTTTATTCGGGACATTTTATTCGGGACATTTTATTCGGGACGTTTTATTCGGGACGTTTTATTCGGGACGTTTTATTCGGGACGTTTTATTCGGGACGTTTTATTCCGGACGTTTTAATCCGGACGTTTTAATCCGGACGTTTTATTATGAAGCCTTTCGCTCACATGTATATACTGTATATTGTATGCCACAGTGTACACAAGAGTATACACTGCACATTACATACACATCAGGATAGTGCACAGGACTCGTAATTCTGTGTCGCGGGTTCGATTCCCGCACCAGGCAGAAACAAATGGGCAAAGTTTCTTTCACCCTGAATGCCCCTGTTACCTAGCAGTAAATAGGTACCTGGGAGTTAGTCAGCTGTCACGGGCTGCTTCCTGGGTTGTGTGTGTGTGGGTTGTGTGGAGAAAAAAAATAGTAGTAGTAGTAGTTGTTAGTAAACAGTTGATTGACAATTGAGAGGCGGGCCAAAAGAGCAAAGCTCAACCCCCGCAAACAACTAGGTGAATACATCAGAGAATACTGAAGAAACTAGATATCAAAGTATATACTGTATACCAGTAAACTGTATACAACCAATAGCATAGTGCGTGTATGTATATATATATTATAAATATATAATATTATTATATATATATATTATATATATATATATATATATATATATATATATATATATATATATATATTATATATATACTGTCAGTAACACATCTTTAGTCTTAGTGTCGCCAGCCGCCCACACCCCGCCCTGTGTCGCCAGCCGCCCACACCCCGCCCTGTGTCGCCAGCCGCCCACACCCCGCCCTGTGTCGCCAGCCGCCCACACCCCGCCCTGTGTCGCCAGCCGCCCACACCCCGCCCTGTGTTGCCAGCCGCCCACACCCCGCCCTGTGTCGCCAGCCGCCCACTGACAGATGTCCCGCCTTCCGGTTGAGACGAGGCGGCACGCTACCGGTTCCTGGTGGGCCTGTCACCGGAAGTCTGCGACGTGACAGGACAGCGCACCGGTAAACTGGGAATACTGAGTCATGCCGAGGGAGAGGGGGTGGGGGGGGGAAGAGGGGGGTAGTGGTAGACGTATGAGACAAGGGGCAGTTGTACCTGGAGAGGGGGAAGTGGTAGATGTAAGGGGGGGGGACTAGTGGGGAAAAGTAGTGGTGGAAGAGCCCTAAAAGCCCTAAAAATTACACGAGACACGGACCCTATACAACAATGTCATTCCCATGCATTTAAAACACAAGATATCACCCCCCCCCACTACACACTCTACAAAGAAGGCAGCAAAGCTGAAAATATACATTTGAAGATTAACAGCACTAACACCACACATCAAGGGGTCTTCGAGCGCAGAGATCACCCAACACTTGAAGTGACAACTTCGACATGACAACTTCGACCTGAGATTAAAGTTTCCGTCGACCTGGAAAACGTCAGTTTTAGAACATGACGCTCCTGCCTCTCGCAATTGTTGTCACATTGACATGACCTGAGATGTCACGCAACACTGACATGACCTGAGATGTCACGCAACACTGACATGACCTGAGATGTCACGCAACACTGACATGACCCGAGATGTCACGCAACACTGACATGACCCGAGATGTCACGCAACACTGACATGACCTGAGATGTCATGCAACACTGACATGACCTGAGATGTCATGCAACACTGACATGACCAGAGATGTCATGCAACACTGACATGACCTGAGATGTCACGCAACACCGACATGACCTGAGATGTCACGCAACACTGACATGACCTGAGATGTCACGCAACACTGACATAACCTGAGATGTCACGCAACACCGACATGACCTGAGATGTCACGCAACACTGACATGACCTGATATGTCACGCAACACTGACATGACCTGAGATGTCACGCAACACTGACATGACCTGAGATGTCACGCAACACTGACATGACCTGAGATGTCACGCAACACTGACATGACCTGAGATGTCATGCAACACTGACATGACCTGGTTATGCAAGACACGCAAAACGCCAACCATGAGGTCTAATAATTGAGGTCGGGTCATTGAACCCCTTCAACAAACACCTGGTAATCTTAAGGTAGCAACGTCTCTTATGCTTTCCCGCCTCTCCCAGTGCCTGAGAGATGATAGATGAGAAATGGTTCTTTGTCTTCTTTCTCATCTCTTTCTCTATTTCATTACTTACTGTTTTGTATTATATTTGTGAATGTATTTCGTATCTGCTTTAGTTTCCTAGGAAGTGATCCTTAGCTATTGGGCCCAGTTTCACAGTTGTAATTTACTTATATCGAATCATTCCTATCATATCTATGCTTATCATACGACTACATCTAAAAGCTGTAGTGTTCTTCAGTGTACCACATGCTCGCTGCTCGTACACTGAGGGGACCACCACCTCATGTTCCACATGCTCGCTGCTCGTACACTGAGGGGACCACCACCTCATGTTCCACATGCTCGCTGCTCGTACACTGAGGGAAACACCTCGTGTTTCACAGTGTTCCCACAATCCACCGGGACCCTCTCGTGCTATTCCGTCCTAAAGTAAACGCGTTCACGTCCACTGTATCTCTTTCATTACTGTGTTTAATAAATCACATTTGTGAATAGAAGATAAGAATTCCTAGCACCATGAGTGTGTGTGTTCTGAGACCACAACTGGGCCTAGGGCCATGTAACTATCTGCCTTGGTTCCTTGTGATATGAGCCAGTGGCCTCTCGTGGTGTCTATAATCATGTATTCCCTATCATTCGTCTCGTGATCGGTCTTGTCGTTTTAAATATGTAGTATATAATTAGAATAATTGCCTACGCAATTATTCTAATTATTCAAACTTTGTCTTGTGTAAATGAATAAAGTATTCAAATTTCTCGTAAACCAAATGAAATATAAATATGCCACCTATTATGAATATTTTTTTTTAATTGGAATGATCTATGGAGTCAAGGTTCCAGGGGGTGGGGGTTGGCGGGTGAAGGATCAGTTCCTTAATGGATGGTGGTAATGTTTTCTTGTTGTTGAAATATTAGGGTGAAGATACAACTGTGACTGTGAAGATGTGACGGGTCTTCTCCAGCTCCCATGAGGGGTGGCGGTCCAGCTCCCACAGTGAGGGGTGGCGGTCCAGCTCCCACAGTGAGGGGTGGAGGTCCAGCTCCCACAGTGAGGGGTGGAGGTCCAGCTCCCACAGTGAGGGGTGGAGGTCCAGCTCCCACAGTGAGGGGTGGCGGTCCAGCTCCCACAGTGAGGGGTGGCGGTCCAGCTCCCACAGTGAGGGGTGGAGGTCCAGCTCCCACAGTGAGGGTGGAGGTCCAGCTCCCACAGTGAGGGTGTAGGTCCAGCTCCCACAGTGAGGGGTGGAGGTCCAGCTCCCACAGTGAGGGGTGGAGGTCCAGCTCCCACAGTGAGGGGTGGAGGTCCAGCTCCCACAGTGAGGGGTGGAGGTCCAGCTCCCACAGTGAGGGTGGAAGTGGTGCTCATAATGCGCCCACGGCCAGTGGCGGCAGAGCCCTAGCAGAGTGTGTGGGGTGCCCACACCACATCCAAGCTATGGGTTCACTGGAGCAGGGGGAGGGGGCGGGGTGGAAGGAAGTGGGCTGCGGCCAAGGGGGGCGGGAGGTCAACACTCGCTACCACTGACTTAATAAACCACAACCTCCTGTCTTACTCCCAGTCCCTCCCCTTCTAGAAATAATCTACCGAAATAAAAATAACTTTTTTCCACCCCATTATCTAATATACGATTGGAGAGACGCAGGGCGTATCGCTCAGACCCCCGCACACGGCGTCATGTGTACTTAGGACAGACCTTGAGGGCTACCTACCTTGAGGTTACCTTGAGGTGCTTCCGGGCTTTACGTCCCCGCGGCCCGGTCGTCAACAGCCTCCTGGTTGCTGGACTGATCAACCAGGCTGTTTGACGCGGCTGCTCGAAGCCTGGCGTATGATCACAGCCTGGTTAAACAATTAAACAATACACCAAAACGAACAGCGCTCAGGATTTGCTGTCTAAGCACCCGGGTTCGATTCCCGACTGATATAGGTCCCCGACAGCACTCGATGGCGACAGATCAAGTGAACTGATGTGATGAAAACGAATTCTGATCTGTGGCCACTGAGTGCTGTCGGGTTGTTGGGGAAATAGCCTAGGCTACCAATGGCTTTTGAACAGTCATGTGTGGTCATGTGGTAGAATACTCGACTTGTTAGTGGTATAAGATCCTGACAGTCTAAGGCTCGAACCTTTCAATGGGAGAGTCTTTCTGAATATTATATTATATATATATATATATATATAATATATATATATATATATATATTATATATATATTATATATATATATATTATATATATATATTAATATTAATGGCATCTCCCAGACAATGAAGAGGAGGGTGGCCTTGTTTGCTTTACCTGGGTAAANATTACTCTGAATGCAGAGAAATGCATGTAGGCTGTTAACCTCTGGAATGTTAAGTGAGTGCTAAGTGCAGGAGGAGGAGGGAGTGGCCAGGAGCACCCGTAGTGGTATGAAGCAGAACGCCTAGGGGTTCACCCATCTTATACCAAATAAATGAAAGATTTAGAGAACATATCCTCCCACAATGGGGTGGAGTAGTCTAACCCCTTATGTCACTGTAAACACATGAGAGAGATGAGCTGCTCATTAGATGATGATATCTGGATATAACTCTAATGAAGGTTAATTGCTGCTCACACAACCTGTCATCTCGCGATCCGGTTTAAACAGTTTTTTTTTGCTAAGTCGATATGTGTAAGACCCTTTAACTATGGTAGGGTGAAAGTGTTATAATGTAGACGGTTAAGCCCAACTCTACATTTTTTTTTAAATTCTATTCGGGTTAGAAATGAATTTTACATTATGCTTCGTTATTGTTACAAGATTAGTAGTGGCAAGGACAAAAATAAAAGGCACACAGTAATATTTATATGGTATTATATGTAATGAGGTGGACTAAAGCTTACTTTACATTACAAAATGTTATTTTGGACTGCAGAAAGCTAATTTCCACGTTACGTTATAAGGACTAAAACAGTCACGCACAGCAATATTTTATTTGGTGTTAAATGTAACGGAGATGGACTAGTCATTCTCTACATTACAAATGTTATTTTCGACAGCAAAAAGCTGATTTCCACTTTACATTACGTCACACACAGTAGTATTTATTGGTGATGGATGTAATGAAGATGAACTATACATGCTTTACATTTTAAAAATTATTTTGGACAGCAGAAAGATGATTTCCACATAATGTTACATGACGTTACGTTATGTTATATTGCGTTACAAGGACAAAACAGTCACACAGTAACATTTATTTGGTGTTGGATGTAATGGGGCGGCCTAAGACTTACTTTACATTACAAAAATGTTATTTTGAGCATCAGAAAGCTGATTTCCACATTACATTGCATTGCATTACAGTCACACAGTAATATTTATTTGGTGTTGGATGTTATGGAGATGGACTAGACATGCTTTACATTTCAAAAATTTTATTTTGGACCATAGAAAGATGATTTCTGCATTATGTTATATTGTGTGTTACAAGGACTAAAAACAGTCACACAGTAATATTTATATGGTAGAATAAGATTAAAGACTGCCTTACGACACTCGTTACTCTTAAAAAAAAATTTTTGGGAAGAATGATGTTTACATGTTGGTCACATGTTACGAGGTATAAAAGACACAGTAGGTTTGATTTTAATTTGTTATATGAAGAATGAAGACTGCCTTATGGCTGTTGTTGTTGTTGTTACTCTTAAAAAACTGTTATTTGGACAAAAGAATGGTGCTTGCATATTCCCTTATGTTACATTACACTATGTTGCAAGAATAAAATGATTTTAATATTATTATTTTTGTAGTTGTAAATGAGGAATGTTACGCGAGTGCTAATTGCAGGGGGAAAGAGGAGGAGGGAATGGCCAGGAGCACCTGTAGTGGTAATACACATCTGTGACGTAAACACGCAACAGTCCCGTCTCGCGTAGTGTAGAGGTAACATAACCTGAAGTGAGACCCACTGCTCCTACCCATCTGGTGTTAAAGTCTCTTTCCTCAGAAGCGGAGACCCCGTGTGTGATATAATGATGGGGGTGACAGTCAACAACAACTGGAAGCTGCGGTGAAGACGAACAGATACTCTTCTCTTTCTGTACTGCAAAAAAAACAATCAATATTAACAAGAGATAACCTACCTAGCAAGCTGCTTTAAACTAATGCAGAATACACAGAATGTGTGGACCTTCCTCATTCTAGATAATGTTACAACACACTCACACACCCACCGATGAATGGTAGGTGATTGGGAGCGCACAATGGGGTGGGTGGTGCGAAATATTATTGACAAATGCTCCCCTCTCCTGCCCATGTACCACACTACCACTCGTCACATCAAAGGGGATAGACCGGTCTTCATAGCTCCGTTTTTTGACATGGACTAATGTTACCTCCTAGGTCATTAGGCAAGTTACCTTACCCCTTGTGTGTTATGGTGTGGGTTGCCTGCCAACTCGATGTGGAGGAGGCGATACACAACTATATAAGCTGAGGCAGTGACGAACACAGACCCCCCACGACACCCTATTACCCTCTCTCCTAGTCATGTGGTATGGGCTATATGCCATGTGGTAAGTGCCATGTGGCATGTGGAACTCCCTATGCTTCTAGATGGAAGGTGAATGGGAAGGGGGGATAGGGGGGTGCACTACCGCACAGATGATAGGTACGGGGTGAACTACCACCCAGAGGATAAGTATGGGGTCCACTACCCTCTACTGGATGGGTATGGGGGTCCACTACCGTCCACAAGATGGGTATGGGGTCCACTACCGCCCCAGAGAATGAGAATAGGGGTCCACTACCGTCCACTGGATGGGTTTGGGGTCTACTACCGACCAGAGGATGGATATGGGGTCTAGGACCGCTCACAGCATGGTTATGGGGTCCACTACCACCCACAAGATGATTATGCAGTCAACTATCGCCCACAGGCTGCGTATGGGGTCCATTACTGCCACCAGGATGATTATGGGGGTCCACTAATGCCCACAGGATGGGGTAAGTGATCCACCACCACCCATAGGAAGGGTATTGGGTCCAATACTGCTCAAAGCATTGGTATAGGGTCCTCTGCCGCCCAGAGGATGGGTATGGGGTCCACTATCGTCCACGGGATGGGAATAAGGTCTACTACCTTCCACAGGATGCGTTTGGGGTCCACTACCGTCCACTGAATGGTTTGGCGTCCACTACCGCTCACTGGATGGATATGGGATCCACTACCACCCACAGGATGCATATGAAGTCCACTACCGCTCACAGGATGGGTATGGGGTCCACTACTGCCCAGAGAATAGGTATGGGGTCCACTGCCGTTCACTGGATGGGTATGGGTCCACTTCCGCCCAAAGCATGGGTACGGGGTCCACTACCGTCCTCTTGATGGGTCTGGCGTCCACTACCGCTCACACGATGGGTATGGGGTCGACTACCGCCCACAGGATGCATATGGGGTCCACTACCGCTCACAGGATGGGTATGGGGTCCACTACCGCCCAGAGAATTGGTATGGGGTCCACTACCGTTCACTGGATGGATATGGGGGTCCGCTACTGTCCATAGGATGGGTATGGGGTTGTTACAAACCCGACTACATCGTCGGAGTATGGAGTAGCAACGTCAGCACCATCTGTGAGTCTGCTCTCTAACCCTACAATATCGGCCGCCACATGGACGATGCCATCTAGTGGTGACAGCCTGATTCCTGCCTTAATTAACATGTGAGGTCGTAGAGAGTGACCTCTGGGGATGTGGCGATTCAAGACCAGCGCCATCTGTTGGAGCTACAAGCATAATGTCAATGGCCAAGTGAGTTAGTGTTACTTCTTGGTTTCTCCAGTACCTTATAACTGATGACGAGTCTGTATCCACAGAGGCGACTTGGGGCAGCAGTGGTACTGAGGAAGGCAGTCTACCTTGGGCAGCCTTCACTCTTAAAACCTAGTCCCGCCTGATGACCAAGTGAGTCGCCGCCGTTCAGGAAGTGTAGTTTCTACTAGTGGAGTAGCAGTGGAAGAATTCAGTGTATCACAGGACTGGCGAAGGGGAGAGCCAACCGACAGTGAGGCGCCTGTCGAAGAGCATTGGGGCCTCGAGGACGCTCCAATCAGCGCGTGGCTGAAGTTCTCTGCCAGCACTTGGCTGGAAAATGGTTGTGGGTAGAGGCACCTCGTGAGACTGCCGGTAGGCTGGCCCACGGCAAAGGTAGACTTGTCAGTGTTTCCCAGTACTGTGGCCAGTAAGGTCAGGAACGGTACTGTGTGTCGGAGAAATACGAAGATCGTCGGAGGCTGCATTGTGTTAGCGTCGTGAAGTGCTCATGGATGAGTATGGGGTCCACTACCATCCACTGGATGGGTATGAAGTCCACTACCGCCCAGAGGATTGGTATGGCGTCCACTACTGTCAACTGGATGGGAATGGGGTCCACTACCGCCCAGTAGATAGGTATGGAGTTCCCTACCGTCCACTGGATGGGAATGGGGTCCACTACCGCTCACAGGATGGGTACAAGGGCTCACTATCACTACATGAGTAGTATGGGTACTCACATGAGCCACAGGGACGTTAGAAGGAACTTTTTCAGTGTCTTAGTAGATAACGGATGGAATGCATTCAGAAGTGATGTGGTGGAGGCTGACTCCATACAGTTTCAAATGTAGATATGATAGAGCCCAGTAGGCTCAAGAATCTGTACACCAGTTCATTGACAGTTGAGAGGCGGGACCAAAGAACCAAAGCTCAACTCCCGCAAGCACAAATAGGTGAGTACAAATAGGTGAGGATGGGGGTCCACTACCGCCCACAGCATGGGTATGGGGTCCACTACCGCCCACAGGATGGTTTGGGGTATATATATAGAGCTGTTGACCATGATCACTGGTGTGTAGGGGAGCTATAGGGAGGACTTAACTTTTTACCTTAGTATATGCCCTTCCTACCTCAGTATAAGCACTTCTTACCTTAGCATTAATCTTAGTGTCATCTGCAAACTTGATGATGTGTTTTGTAACGATCTCATTGATGTCATTGATGTATATCATAAAATGGGTTGGGCCCAAGATAGATCCTTGTGGTACCTCTGTTAACATTTTGACCAGTCGGATTTATTTACATTTTGGACAACATTGCATTCTTGGTTGTAACCATTGTTTACAGTTGTTCTGGCAAAAAGTATACTCACTGTATGGTCAACGAGCACTTTGTGTGCCCTTAATAATCCTCCAGAGGTTGATAGGCCCAAGACAACAAACCACACAAACAAGATATATTGTTCTGCATGATTTTGTCTCTCATGTTAGGCCCCATTTAGATTATGCATTTCAATCATAGTCGCCATACTGTAGAATGGACATGAGGTTACTTGCACGAGAGCAGCGAAGGACAACAGTTGCTCCCATGAAAAGGTTCTCTCACATATGGCGAGGTCTTTAGATGTCAGTAATTATCAGAACAAGGCGCCAAGCCGGGAAGACTATGAAGCACCGTCGAGAAGTTAAATTATCTTAATGTATATTATCTAGCAACGTGAAGAGTAAAGGCTAACATGGGGTGAAGTATTAACATGGGTGAAAGGTCAGAGTAAAGGTCAACATGGGTGAAGTATTAACATGGGTGAAAGGTGAGAGTAAAGGTCAACATGGGTGAAGTATTAACATGGGTGAAAGGTGAGAGTAAAGGTCAACATGGGTGAAGTATTAACATGGGTGAATGGTGAGAGTAAAGGTCAACATGGGTGAAAGGTGAGAGTAAAGGGCAACATGGGTGAAAGGTGAGAGTAAAGGTCAACATGGGTGAATGGTGAGAGTAAAGGTCAACATGGGTGAAAGGTGAGAGTAAAGGTCAACATGACTGAAGTATTAACATGGGTGAAAGGTTAAGAGTAAAGGGCAACGTGATTGAAGTATTAACACAGGGCGCTTGACAGCTGGGTGGACAGCGCCTCGGATTCATAGTCCTGAGGTTCCGGGTTCGATCCCTGGTGGAGGCGGAGACACATGGGCATAAAGTTTCTTTCATCCTAATGTCCCTGTTACCTAGAAGTAAATAGGTACCTGGGAGATAGACAGCTGCTACGGGCTGCTTTTTAGGGGTATGTAAAAAAAAGGGGGCCTGGCCGAGGACTGAACCGCGGGGACGATAAGCCCCGAAATCATCTCAAGATAACCCCAAGAAGATGGGTGAAAGGATTTAACAAAAATAAATAAAACTTTTGAATATATTCAAACAAATTTATTTATCACATGCTTATGAAGACCAAACATGTAGTGTACCATCTAGATTGGTTAGGTCAAATAACAATGACCACAAAAACCTTATCGGTAGGAAAAGTATGATCAAAGGCCTGAGAATGGGGAAGTTAATCTTGAACAACAATATCCCAAACTAGCTTGAAATGTTAAAGAAATAATGAAAGCATCAAGAAATTATGAAGTGTGTATAGCAGACCAGGCAATGACAATTTCTAAAACATGTTTTTATATATTAAATAAAGATTAAGGAAAAGACTGCACAAATTATATCTGAGGCAGGTCAGATAACTGAGAATGAAAGAGAAATGTGACGTATTTCAAATAAATTCTTCATCTCTGTATTTACAAGAGAAACTCAACTATGCAATCGGCAGAACAAACCTTTGAAGGTCGAGAGGACTAGTTTAGTAGTTAACTAGTTTAGTACTTAATTTAGTAGTTACTAGCGAGGAAGTAATTAAGCAAATATGCAAACTAGTCCCCAGAGCCAGACAAAACATTATCCAGGGTGTTTAAGTAAGGTAAAGCAAAGCTTAGTGACCCATTGTCTAACATGTTTAATTAACCATTAGACTCGAGCAGGGTACCGGAGTGATGGATGGTTGCTTATGTGGTGCCAATTGCTGCAAATGGATTTAATTGATCATTGCCAAAGCCATTCGTTTTCACCTTGAAAAGGTTTCACTAAGGGCCGTTCATGTTTAAGAAATTTTCTATCATTCTGTTCTTGTAAATTTTCAGAAGGTGATAGTAGGAAGGATTGTGACATTCTATAACTTGACGTCAACAAAGACTTTGATACTGCGCTACACAAGACAAAAGAGCTGGAGGCACATGATAATGGGGAGTTATCAGAAGTTGGATTAGACCTTGGGTTATTAATAAAGACAGCAGAGAGTTGGCGTGAATGGAGGTAAACCCCACTTGGATTTACCTTCCAAGTGGGAGTTAAACTCACAAAAGTGCTAAAAGACAATCTGTCTAGACTTTCCAAGTAGACAAAATATTAGCAGATGCAGCTTAATGCTGTAAAATGTTGGGAATTGAGCTTAGTAATAAAAACACTACAAGATTTCCCATATATCACCTGGACAATATTAAAAATCTGAAGAATTTATTGGAGAAATATCTAGGAGTCATAATCTCAGGGATCAAAGCAAATAATCAATGCATAAACATATGTAATAAAGCATATAGGATATTGAGATTAATTTTACTAAGTGTTAACCTCAACACATCAAATATTTCCTCCAAGAGGGGAAAAAGTATTGTATTGAGTATTATTGTTTAACATTACTGTGACGATAATCTCTTTCAAGAGAGATTGAGCCTGCTCTTCCCTACATTCGTCACGACATATGCTACATTCAAGATACGTTCAGCAGTAGCAAAACGTTTTGTGCAGACAGCAGACGCACCTGCATACCCACCTTCACCCCCCACCCACTCCTCACCAGCCGGCTCGCCGCCTGTACTTCAACGAGCCAACTACCCTTCTCTGCCCGCCTGCATTTTGATTGGCTGGTCCCGACCGCACCACTCCTGCCCTGCACCACTCACGCTACCTCGCCGAGTCGACGTCTGGGTCGTCCTGTCGATTCTCCTCAGAATATCCTCTGTGCTCTCTGAGTTGACATCTCTCTTAGTATATTAAGCTCTGGCTGACGTGTATTAAAGGAGATAGCAGCTAATAGCCAGTATTCTCAGCACCACTTATATTATACCACTTATATTAATATTTGCATTCTTGTTAACGTAACCATTCTCTTAATCTTTTTTATGTTATACATTTTTTCACTTGTTATTTTTGAACTGTTCATCGCCAAGGGATTGTCTTTGTTTAAATTTGTTTTCTAGAGTAATAAAAATTTCATTGTTTATACTTTGTGTTTTGTGTGTCTTCCCCTTACCTTACCACAAACAAGCAAGCAGTCTCTTTTTTTTTTTTGTTATGTGACCAGGCTTTGACACCTGCCATTGGAGGACTGCCGAACATCAATACTCCACTACTTTACCGTCACAATTACAATCACTGGTGGTTAAACTGGTTAATTATCTGAGAATAATTAGGGCCGGCCTCAGTTGGTTCCTGGCGCTGGTCACGAGTCACTACCTGGTCCCTGGTGCTGGTCACGAGTCACTACCTGGTCCCTGGTGCTGGTCACGAGTCACTACCTGGTCCCTGGGGCTGGTCACGGGCCACCACCTGGTCCCTGGGGCTGGTCACGGGTCACCACCTGGTCCCTTGGGCTGATCACTGGTCACCACCTTGTCCCTGGGGCTGGTCACGAGTCACTACCTGGTCCCTGGTGCTGGTCACGAGTCACTACCTGGTCCCTGGTGCTGGTCACCATCTGTTCCCTGGGGCTGGTCACGGGTCACCACCTGGTTCCTGGGGCTGGTCACGGGTCACCACCTGGTCCCTTGGGCTGGTCACTGGTCACCACCTGGTCCCTGCTGCTGGTCACCACCTGGTCCCTGGGGCTTGTTGGGTATCTGGGGATTGAACTCGGAAATTAAATTATTTAATTATTGTATTGAAATAACTCGAAGGACCACCCACTTTTGAGAAAAGAGGGAAAACAAATAAAAGTGATCATTTGAATGACACTAGAGAACCAGTGTCTATGGAAACTCATTTAAGAAATAATTACTAGAAAATAATGACGACTGTAATTATTTATTAAAGCCAAAGCCTCAAATATCAACATTGGGGGGTTATTTCTAGAAGTTCATATATATCTAGGAACCAGTGTGGTTCGTCACTAGTTCATTGTGGTATTAATAATATGGTTAATCTAACTACAATATATTCAAATATATGGTAATCAAATTATATTTATAATCATCATTAATCACTGAGCATAAATATTGAGCACAGTTAAAGAATAAACATTAATCACCAAATCTGGCAATAAACATTCTATGGAAATTGCTATATGAATTATAGAAGTGATAATCAAATTGAATAAATTTATAAGAAAAATGTGTCTTAGCTGTAAGACGATTTCTAACGCCAGTTCATCATTCGTCCTCGTGGTCACGAAATCCCCATAGAGAAAGAACTCGAGGTAAATAACACGATTGATGAGAATCTTGCTGGCACCTCAAATACACGATGTTATTTTTGATGTTCATTCTTCCTGACGACAAACTACTCACAAAGGCACTATCTACTTTGATGCATCAAACCAGAGAAAAACCTGTGAGCGTAACCGAGTACTGAGGTTTGCCGAAATTAGCGTCTGCCGGACTCAATGTTCACTGCTGTGCACACTTAATTACGGGTCCTGGTATTAATTGTAGACGCGTTATTAACTGATGAGGCACTAGAGAACACATAGGCAAGTAAATTTCACTTATTAACTGGGTATCAACGTAATTCTTGTCGATAAGAATTCCCAGCAACTGCCATGTGCTTCACCCACGCTGCCTCGTGACCAAGCCTTGTTGTGTAATGGCGTCGCCGCCTTCCCTCTCCCCGCTCTCGCATTCACCACGGAAATTATTAAACACGAATTATTCTTTTCCGCGCAATTATGGATGAAATGCGATAATATGAACTGGGTTGGAATTATAGGGATTTAATAATTATAATATTCTCGATAAATGATCTCTAGCGAGAAATGGAGATGTTATTTATACTTCTCCAGAGCATTCGATCGTAACAGAATAAAAACTGTTACTAAATAATTTCAATTAATAACTCTCGATTTACATTATCAGGAGTAATATTATCAGCAATATGCTCAGATTAAATTATATTAACACTACTGTTAGTGGTGTTAAGAGCTACTGCAATTAGTAAGTTAATGGTAATTTATTATAATATAATAATGGATGATAAGTGTTGGAAATTTCCAACATAACTCCGGGGGGAGAAAACTCGGGTCGCAGTGTCATGTTGAGTACTGACGTACCTATCCCGAAGTTAGTATTAAGGTTAGTATGTTAGTACACACACAACGGATGTCCCGTAAATGTCAAGGACATACAAGAATTTAAGACATGAAATTTAATGTCATAATTAATAGTTTACACAAGTTAATGATTGAATCATACAATTCAAGTAACTGAGACTCTACTGTGAGGTGAATGTCTGGGTCATTGTGACTTGTAGCTGATTGGTTACTAGACATCACAACACAGTATCATCATGATCACTCAAATTGGATGAAAAATTATTTGCTCTTAGTCAGAGCTATAATAGGCTTGTAGTTTCCTTTTACATTGTTGAGCAGCTGCTCTAGTGGGGCGGGTGCTCGGTGGATCAGAATTGTTGTCCTCGGAAACTGTTGAAGCTGGTTCTGATAAACACTCTCGTTCTGCTAATTCGAGAGGTACCAACTTCTCTAATGTCTTTAGAGTAGTAGTGCCTTTGCACAAAACTCGTACTACTCTCAGGATGCCTTGGTGATCTGGGTGGATTGCAACAATTTTGCCTATAGGCCATTCTGACCTTGGTCCATCACTGTCAACTAATACTAGGTCTCCTGGTTTAAGTTGTACTTTATTATAGGGGCTCGAAGCTCCATAGTGGTACTCTCGTAGAGCGGTGAGGTACTCTCGAGTCCACACCTCATTCCACCTTTCAATTACTCTTGAGAGATGTTGGTAACTTTGTACTAAGTCACTCCTGGTTACATAGGAAGGATCGACGGGGTCCTCTTCTGCCAAAGGTATCAGAGGGCTCAGCAGGCCTCCATGTATTAAATGCGAGGGACTCAGAGGCTCTCTCTGTGAGAAATCATCTGATAGATAAGTTAATGGGCGATTGTTGACTCGCGCCTCAATTTCCACGACGAGTGTTTGGAGTTCTGAGTAACTAATTTTCTGTCGATGCAAGGTCTTCCTTAAACACTTCTTGACAGTCCCTATCATTCGTTCGTAGAACCCACCTTGCCAGGGGGCTCTGGGAGCAATAAATTTCCAGTGGCATTGTCGTCTCTGCATGACAGACTGCACTTCTGGATGATTCCATATCTCTCGTAAGCAGGCTTCTCCTGCCACAAAATTTGAGCCATTATCAGATATCATGAGTTTGGGACAGGATCTGCGAGCTGCAAATCTACGAAAAGCTTGGATGAAGGCTTCAGCACTCATGTCAGAAGTCACTTCTAAATGTACGCCTCGTGTGGTAGCACATGTGAAGAGGCAAATATAAGCTTTCACTGGTATCTTATCCGGATTGCCAGTGAGAAGCAAGGCTCCTGTGTAATCGACACCAGTGGTCTCAAACGGACGAAGATGAACTACCCTCTCTTTAGGGAGTGGTGGAGGTCCTGGGTAAGGACACACTCGAGCATCGTAGCGTTTACAGATTATACAGAACTTAATAATTGATTTGACAGTTTGACGACCTTGAGGAAGCCAATATTTCTGTCTGAGGTCGGTGAGAGTGTCTAACACTCCACCATGCAAAGTACCATATTGATGGTGATGTAAAACTAGAAGTTTGGTAATAATGTGGTGACGTGGTAGAAGGATTGGATTCTTTGTGTCCAAATCAATTTTTGCATGAAGCAAACGTCCTCCACACCTTAATATATTATGAGTGTTGGTATCATACCAGATACCTAGAGACTTGGTTAATTTATCTGGAAGATTTTCATATTCACTTCCATATGTCTCTTGTTGTGCACGTTTGATCCAGTAGATGATAGGATTGGGAAACTTATGCTTGATTCCTATCTTAGCAAGAAAGTCAAACACATGTGCTGTCACTCTTAATAACTTACTCAAGTTAGAATAATTGTGAGGATTAATAGCCGAGACTCGATGAGGTTCTGGGTCTTTCATGGGAGTAGTGATACTGGTCACTATGACTTGTGGTTTCTGTTTGGGCCACTGACCACTAACAAGCCATGAAGGTCCATTAAACCACATCGAAGACTTACTTAGCTGTTTAAATGTTAAACCTCTTGATAAGTAATCTGCAGGATTGTCCTTAGTGGGGACATGTCTGAATTTATATCCAGCAGATAATTCATGAATTTCCCTAACGCGATTACTAACGTAGGGAGTTTTATTATTGTTATTTCTTACCCATTGTAAGACTGCCTCATTGTCTGACCACACTACGATCTCACCAAAGTGAATATTATTGAGTGTCTTGGTCAGGCAATGAGCCAATCTTACTCCCACTAGCAATGCAGTTAACTCCATTTGAGGTAAAGATCTCTTCTTGATTGGAGCAACTCTTGCTTTAGATGTGAGTAAAATTGATTGTGCACTATTGACTAAGTAGGCTGCAGCGCCATAAGCTTTGCCAGAGGCATCGCAAAAAATGTGCAAATTTNGAGACTTGGTTAATTTATCTGGAAGATTTTCATATTCACTTCCATATGTCTCTTGTTGTGCACGTTTGATCCAGTAGATGATAGGATTGGGAAACTTATGCTTGATTCCTATCTTAGCAAGAAAGTCAAACACATGTGCTGTCACTCTTAATAACTTACTCAAGTTAGAATAATTGTGAGGATTAATAGCCGAGACTCGATGAGGTTCTGGGTCTTTCATGGGAGTAGTGATACTGGTCACTATGACTTGTGGTTTCTGTTTGGGCCACTGACCACTAACAAGCCATGAAGGTCCATTAAACCACATCGAAGACTTGCTTAGCTGTTTAAATGTTAAACCTCTTGATAAGTAATCTGCAGGATTGTCCTTAGTGGGGACATGTCTGAATTTATATCCAGCAGATAATTCATGAATTTCCCTAACACGATTACTAACGTAGGGAGTTTTATTGTTGTTATTTCTTACCCATTGTAAGACTGCCTCATTGTCTGACCACACTACGATCTCACCAAAGTGAATATTATTGAGTGTCTTGGTCAGGCAATGAGCCAATCTTACTCCCACTAGCAATGCAGTTAACTCCATTTGAGGTAAAGATCTCTTCTTGATTGGAGCAACTCTTGCTTTAGATGTGAGTAAAATTGATTGTGCACTATTGACTAAGTAGGCTGCAGCGCCATATGCTTTGCCAGAGGCATCGCAAAAATGTGCAAATTTGTAGGTAAGTTTTGTCCTGAAGCATTACGAGGAAATTTCAAAACACCTAATTGATTGAAATCCGCTGCGAGTATTTGCCATTTCTCTTGCAACTCAATTGGCAACGGATCATCCCATCCCATATGTTTCTGCCAGCATTCCTGCATTAGGAGTTTGCCCCTTATTAATATAGGACTAAGTAAGCCTAAAGGGTCAAATGGTTGACTGACATATGAGAGTAATTTTCTCATGGTAAGGGATGAATTATTGGTTTGTACTGACTTGACATTCATCTCGTCAGTACCTGTGTTCCATTCCACCCCAGAACTTTTAATTGATTAGGCACCTGATAACCTGGAAATTCTTTCTCGATTATCTGGTTTAATGATTTATTGTTTGAGGCCCATGATTGTAGTGGCATATTGGCTCCTAATAACTCACGGTTAGCCTCATGGTAAATTTCTACCAATTTGGATTTATCATTAGTAGTTCCCTGGAAATTATCGACATACAAGTTGTCACTGATCTCTGCCTTATAAGGGCTATTTGACTTCTTCAAATGTGTATCTAATGTGGCTTGAAGTAGAAACGGTGAGGAAGTCGCTCCGAAAAGCACAGAGGCAAACCGATAGGTTATGACATCACTGTCAGGATCCTGGGATCTTTAATCCAGAGAAATTTGGTGTAATTACGATCCTCCTCTTGCAAGCCTACTCTAAGGAAAGCTTTACTGATATCAGCAGTATAAGCGAAAATACCAGTACGGAATCGTAACAGTACATCATGTAGCCTTTGTGTTAGGCTAGGTCCCGTTTGGAGACATTCATTCAAAGACACGCTGTTTGCCTTCACTTTGGCACTACAGTTGAAAACAATACGTATTGGTGTTGTCAATGAATCTTTCAACACAGCGTGATGGGGTAAATAGTGACCTGTTTTTCGGTCATCATTATCAACAACTTCAATAAATTTACTGTTGAGTTGTTGCTGAATTAATTGATGGTACATATTTAATTTATCTGGCTGTTTTTTCAGCCGTATTAATTGTGACTGTAATTGAGAGGCTGCCATGAAATAATTAACTGGAAGTTGTGGATGATTCAACTTCCATGGCAATCTCACCCAGTATTGTTTGTCTTTATAGACAACTGTATCCAGATATTGCTGGTAAGTCCACATATCATCAGGACTTGGTTGTTCAGGGACAATACCTAAAGTGTCTAAATCCCACAGACGATGTACAGGTGGATCAGACTCATAATCTTCAGATATTTCTCTGAAATGTAGGGGTGACTGTTCCAAGCCTAGTCACGCCACTATTGCATTGTTAGCTTGTTTGTTGGTTGACGCTGGGTTTTGTTGAAAAAGCACCGGTCCAGTAAGCAACTTGCCTCCAGCAGATGACAACAAATTCATTCCGTGTTGTCTGGTGCATCCAGTTATAAATTTATAATAATGGTCAGCGCCTATAAGTATACCAACATCTGTGAGGCAGTCAGAATTTATTTTGTGATCTGCTAGCCTCATGCGGTTTCGTTTAAGATACCTCGCAGTGCGAGCTAGTCCTGTGACCTGCAGGTCTGAAGGCAGTTTATCTACTACTACCGCTTGTATTGAACTAGTAGAAGATCCAAGTCTCACTAATACCTTGACTACTTGGTATTCACGAGGTCCACTATTAGTCAAGAACCCAGAAATGTGCAGTCTCACACTTTTGGCAGGTTTTAATTTTAACTGCTCAACTAATTGTTGCGTGATGAAGGTTTTCTGTTATCCCTGATCAAAAAGACTTCTAGTGTTAACTCTAGATTTCTTGTCTATTAGTTTAAGTTGAGCTGTAGGCAGAGTGGTATTATTGCCTGACTCAGTAGCAAGTACACTTATTTCTTGATGTACCTTGCAATATTGTACTGTGGTAGAATTCATAGAATTCTTCCCAGGTGTCACAGATTGGGTAGAAATTGTTCTACATAAGGCATAATGATGTACACCTTTGTGGCATCTACTGCATAACCGTAGCTGCACAACACATTTACTGGGTTCATGAGAACCCATGCATTTGATGCATCTGTGTAATTCTTGAAGTTGTTTAATCCTGGTATTAAAGTTAGGATAAACCGTACATTTGTAGGTGAGATGTTCTTGATCGCAGAACAGGCACCTTCTCTCTCTGACTGAATTTGTCCTTTTAGTAGACACCTCAGTTGCAGTGTCAGAGTGAGATACTGTATAAATACCTACACTACCACTCCCTTTTCCAGTGGATGGAGTAGTCTTAGGCTTAGATTTATTGGATTTATTCAAAGTCAATTTGTGTTTGACTGAGTTGTCAATGTTAGGTAATTTAGACTCAGGTTTAATCTTATCATGAGTCTTCAACCTGTTAACTGTTATTCTCGGCCCCTCGAATATTTTTCGAGAGTGAGAAACTCTGCTTTATAATGTGAGCATATTTCTGCTAAGATAATTTGAGGTAGTTTCCTCTGCAAAAGTAACTTGATTGACCATTCTGAAGCTGGTACATCAACTTTAGTACCTAAGGCCTTCACTAGAGACTCTGCTTCTAGCCTGAAGCTTTGAAGTGAGTCTGGTCTGTTACTTGGTGCATTCAGATCTAGCAATTGGTAATAAAGGTTAGCTATACTTAACTCCTGGTTGCAATAATTCAACTTCAGCAGTTTTATAGCTTCCACATAATTACTCTCAGTGAGAGCTAAATTATTTATAACCTTTTTAGCTTCCCCTTTGAGAAGACTAATCAGGTATGAAAATTTAGAAACTGGGTCAAGATAAGACCTGTTATGGATATGAACTTCAAATGAAGTCCAAAATGTGTCCCAATTTTCTTCATCCAGCCCTGCAAATGTAGGTAAGTCTAAAGTAGGTAGACGAACCTCAGGTAATTGATTACTGGATTGAGACATAGTAGAATTTGTATTGGATTGATGGTTTACTATACTGGATAGTACATCAAATTTATCTTGAGTCTCATCTTCGTGCTGGGAAATATTTGCTACAATTTGATCTAATTCCTCTAGATCAGTTTCAGTAGCATTCAGTGAGTTAAGATAAGACTGACTTGCAGATTTAACTTGATCAAACTTAAGATTAGCTACTCTCACTGATGATTCTAGTAGATAATAATCAATGGGAGTTGCCTTGGACAATGTATCAGCCTTATTAATTAGTCTAGTTAAATGGCCTTTGAGGCCAATATAGGTTCTCCTTAATTGCTCAGGAGTAGCCATGTTAGCTTTAAGTCCAAATTTCATAGGACTTGATTGAATATTACTAATGAAGCTGGGATACTTGTTCATTATTTGATAATTAATATTGAGTATAGCCTGAATTCTAGCTAAATTAAACTCTACCTCACTTTGAGGTTAAATGTCCCTACCTAACAGTATGTAGCTAAAGATTTTGAGTGGTGTCTGCATGTCACCATTAACTTTCGTCCGGCTAGCTCATCTTTATCACCATTAGATGTAATGGTGATCATACAGCAACACTCAAAACCACACACAAAATATAATGAATACACAAATAATTGATGTGGGTACACTCTAATCAGAGTTACTGTAATGTTGAATCCCACCCTCGATAAATGATCTCTAGCGAGAAATGGAGATGTTATTTATACTTCTCCAGAGCATTCGATCGTAACAGAATAAAAACTGTTACTAAATAATTTCAATTATAACTCTCGATTTACATTATCAGGAGTCATATTATCAGCAATATGCTCAGATTAAATTATATTAACACTACTGTTAGTGGTGTTAAGAGCTACTGCAATTAGTAAGGTTTAGTTAGTTAGTTTAGTTCATTTATTATGCACCCCATACCCATCTTGTGGGCGGTAGTGGAAAGGGTTACAGAGGCACATAATGGGCTCAGGGACTGAACCCCACAATTCATTTAGCTAAGCAAGTTACAGTCTTGATGAGCTAGTTACAAAATTCAATATAAGTCGTCACATCAACAATGGGTTCGAGATCGACCTCAAGTACAGGTTCTAAATTAAGCAACTGACATATGTGGAGAGCTAGTGTCAAAATTTATATGTTTGTCCTGCACACCGCCTCCCATCCAGTGGGCAGCGGTGGATAGGTTACAATCACTCAGTTACTACCTACAGTTAGCAAACTGGGGATATTTGGCTAAAATTTCTGGTAGCAGATCATTTTGAATGAAATATTTACACATCGCTGGAACATTGGTTATAGAATTGTCTCTAAATTCACGTATCTTTTCGCACTCCATCACATAGTGACGGAGGGTGTGCGAATAATTTTGTTGACACAGTTTACATTTGGTCAGGTCTACATCGGCAGGTAATGAGAATTCCCAGAGATACTTGTAACCGAGTCTAAGCCGAGCAGCAGTAACATCTAGAAGTCTGCTGATTTTATTGGATGATCCATAGATGTGTGGCTCCTCTTGCATGATAATATGATGATAGATGGAATTACTGGTGTCAATTTCACTTTGCCTCAGATCTACAAGATCTTGTTGAAGTTCTCGGTGTACTGCTGCTCGGTAATGGTAATTTATTATAATATAATAATAGATGATAAGTGTTGGAAATTTCCAACAATTATGGAGTCAGAGTCAGTCAACATTATGTACTCCCTGCAGTACATTAAGTCTTACCTTACTGACAGGCTCCAGTATGTTTCTATGAATAATTCAATTTCTCCCACCCTACCCATCAACATTGGTGTTCCCTAGGGCAGCATACTTGGCCCTCTCCTCTTTCTCATCTACATTAATGACCTACCAAATGCCTCCCAACATCTCAAACCAATTCTATTTGCTGACGATACAACCTTCATTTACTCCAGTCCTGACCCCCTTGCTCTAAATGTCACAGCGAATACTGAGCTAAATAAAGTCCATCACTGGCTAACTGCCAACAAACTCACCCTCAATATTGACAAAACTTTCTATATTTTGTTTGGCAATAAATCCTCAAATCAAATAAATCTCAGGATTAACAATACTCAAATTTGTAACAAAGTAGATGGCAAATTCCTTGGCGTTCACCTTGACCACAATCTAATTTCCAGGGTCACATTCAAAATATATAAAAAAGTTACGAAAACTGTTGCATTCTTCTAAGATCAGATACTATGTACCTTGCCCAGCCCTGGTGATGCTCTATATTCTCTCTATCTATCCTTATCTCCAATTATGGTATTTGTGCTTGGGTTCTACTACCCAAAATTATTAACGTCCTCTAATTACTCAACACAAAGCTGCTATTAAGACAATATCTCACTCTGGCCCCAGACATCACTCGGTACCCTTACTCAAATCTCTGAATATGTTAGATATTAAGTCCCTGCACATCCTCTCATGTGTACTTTACATATGTAAAA
>WNGS01113158.1:27399683-27411885 GCA_020271785.1 Procambarus virginalis | reverse complement strand
CCCAGCTGATCCTGTAACATCACATCCCAGCTGATCCTGTAACATCACATCCCAGCTGATCCTGTAACATCACATCCCAGCTGATCCTGTAACATCACACCCCAGCTGATCCTGTAACTCACATCCCAGCTGATCCTGTAACGTCACATCCCAGCTGATCCTGTAACATCACATCCCAGCTGATCCTGTAACTCACATCCCAGCTGATCCTGTAACTCACATCCCAGCTGATCCTGTTTCTCCCCGGCGCTCGGGATCGAACCCGGGACACAGGATCACGCGTCCAGTGTTCTGTCCGCTCAGCCACCGGCTCCCAACGTCAAGAAACTGTCGTACTAAAGTGCGCCCTTATCCTAACGTACCAGAGGACCCAAAACAGAAAACGGGACAGTATGCCAATTTCACGAGCCGCTACCATTTTCTAGTACGACGGTTATACGTCAAAATGTGACGTTCTCTTAGGAGGACGACGGGTTGGGTCGTCCTCGTGCTCCCGGCGAGGCCACGGTCCAGCCCCCCCCCCCCTCAAGGGTGACTGTCACATGACACACCACTTGGCAAGAGTGCCTCGGCTGACACTGGCTCTCATGTCTTGCCAAACCTTAGGAAAACATCTTACGAAACACAGCTCCTCGTTGTTGGCCGATTCTTCGGAGTTGTAAATTTTTTGTGTTTATAAAAAGTTTATTTTTCTGGAGGATGGACTTGAGTTCTGCAGTCAGTGTTGTGTTACGTGCTCTGTCCTTCCTGGGAGTTGTGTGTGCGTGTGTGCTCTCAACCTATCTCTTTGTTTCAGTGATATACCTTTAGGTTAGGTTAGGGCTTAGCGTTCCTCGTTGCTGGACTGGTCAACCAGGCTGTTGGACGCAGCTGCTCACAGCCTGACGTATGAGTCATATGGCTAACAAAAAAATATGATAATCAAGGGTGAAGAGAGAGAGAGAGAGCCATCTCTTTAACCTTGATTACCATACTTTTATCTTTGTTAATTGAGTTAGCTTCAGCGATATTTCATTTTAAACCCCGTGGAAGTGCTCGCCTCTTTGAACCTTTAAGGTTGAGTTTCAGTCCTTGGGGTCCCGCATTTCCGTGTCATTCACCTTAAATCGTCCTAAACTTAGCAAGATCTTAGGATCCCGCTGCTGTAATCTGACACTGAGGGAACCAATCTCTCGTTGTGGTATCCGATCTCTGTTAATATGCCAGGAGCCACAGATCTCCAGGCTCGCATACTGCTCAGCTGACGTTGCAACAGCTGACGTTACAACAGCTGACGTTGCAACAGCTGACGTTACAACAGCTGACGAAGAAACAGCTGACGAAGAAACAGCTTCCGTGGATGACAGTGGCAAGGGTCCCAGTCCCACACATTCATTCCACGTGTAAGAGGACATTCGGGTTAAACCTATATGTAATATATTAATAATAATGATGTTGACTACCTGTTGTTGGTTCCGGGGATCAACGTCCCCGTGGCCCGGTCACTTGAGTAAAAATCATGTCAACGGTAAATATTAACTATCCTCGCGAACATTTTATGTTTATGTAGCCTAATGTTAATGTACAACTAATCGTGTAAAATAAAAAATTCAAAATCAAATGTAAATTGGTGTAAAAGAAAAAAAAGTCCAAGGGAAGATTTATGTACCGTAGACTTTGTGAGAAATATACCTGGGTCGGGTATGCTCATAAGTGCCACCCACACCGCCCATAAGTGCCGGCCACACCTCCCTCAAGTGCCACCCACACCCATGGGTGGCACTATTTACCAATGTACGACACATGCTCATGCCGCCCACCCCCACACTCGCCCTCATGCCACACCCACCCCCCACACCCACCCTCATGCCACACCCACCCCCCACACCCACCCACATGCCACCCACCCCCACACCCACCCACATGCCGCCCACCCCCCACACCCACCCACACGCCACCCACCCCCCACATGCCACCCACACGCCACCCACCCCCACACCCACCCACCCCCCACACTCACCCACCCCCACACTCACCCACATGCCGCCCACAGTGTGCCTCGGCCACCCATGTTTAGCGTTTAGACATGAGCCTTCAGAGCACCACATAGCTTGGCTCAGGTCATTATGGGACAGTTTTCTAATAACTTCGTCTGCTGAAGATTTTGTTACGTCAGAAGCATACACTGATGTGTATGTTATTGTTTGTGTCGCGCTGTTGATGTGACGCACTGGGAGATGTGACGCAATTGTTGTGACGCACTAGATGTGACGCAATTGTTGACGTGACGCAGTGGGAGATGTTATAGATTATAGATTATTGTTATAGATTCAGCTACTGGGAACAAAAAGTTCCAAGTAGCACGGCCTATGGTGAGCCCGTAGTGGACTTACCTGGCACAGGAGCGGGGCTGTAACTAACGTGTATTGCCAGTTCAGCGAGTTTCTTTATACATACTCTTATGTCTTATCTATATGTGAATTGCTAGACATGTATGAATAATTTTGGGTGGATATAGATAAGAGCTGCCTCGTACAGGCCTATATAGGCCTTCTGCAGTTTCCAATTTTCTTTGGGTGATTTTATTCATGTTTAACTGTTGGTGACTGGTGTCACATATTGAAGCCACATGTTGCAGATGTATATTTCAACACATGTGAACACGTTGTGGCTCTTTAAAGGCACGAATCTAAGTGAGTGATACAAATATTATGATGATAATTCGCCAAGTTCGTACAACGATGTCAACATTTGATTAAACAGAACAAAAAATCTACTTTCTTTAAAACAATTAAACGCTACAACAAGCACACTACAGTGCCAGCATGCACGCACACGCTACGTTGGCACTATACAAGGGAGACATTGCACGCAACACACTCAAATGTGACGGAAAAACTAATTTTAAAATGGAGGAAAAATGGCGTTTCCCCATAGGGGCTAAGATCGCCCCTCAGGACTGTCTTGGACGGCATGAGGACCTCGACTCCCTCAACCGTCTAGATATTGACCGTCTTGAAGACTGGAGTCCACCTGGAGGTCTGGAACCTCTTCATCTTTATGATGCCGTCATATCTTGAAGTCATGGCCCGCCACTCAATGGAGAGAAGCAGTAGAAAATATATAAAGCGAGGGATGACTCGGGAGTCATTGTGGCCAAACATTGTGTATAGGTGGACGTTGTATGTGGGTGTGTATGAATGTTGGGTGTATGTTTATATGTTTTGGAAAGGGGGGGATTTATGTGGCTGTTTTTATGATGCTCTTGCCGGCTCGTCTCCAGGTTGAATGGCATGGATAGGTGTCTGGATAGCCCCTGGGTTATTATGGCGTTCCTATCTGGAAGATTTCCACGTTCGTGTGTGGGGTGACTGTTGGAAGATCTTGTGTCTGAAAGCACTATAAGACAACTAGGCCTACTACAATTGCAAGAAAATGAAACGACAGTTTTTCCAACAAAAGTGGCCAAGCCAAGGATGTCATTTTGCAACACGCTAGAGCTCTCTGTGGTTGAATATTGCTGCGTATTAACTACCCCGTTGAAGGCTGGCGACTCAATTCATCCATTAACTTGCGAATCAACAACACTTTTTCATGATCAGAAAACTAAAAGTTCGTCTCATTATTGTTGGTTATCTTTATTTTTGGCAAATGTTTCATCACACTGACGTCGTCAACACCACTAGTTTATAATCACATCACGGGTCGTACTGTCCCTGGTGGGCAGTGTTGACCTTGTCTACACGTGTCCTCGCAGTTTTATAAACATTAAATGTATATATGTAAATCCCACTGCGATTCACATGCACCACCACCACCACCACCACTACTCCACTATTTCCCCATCACCTCTTTCCTTCCCTCCCCTCCACCCCAGCCACTTAACCCACTACTCCTTCAACCCCCACAACATCCACAATACACCCACAATACACCCACAATACACCCACAATACACCCACTACACGGACACTCATTTGCCCACTGCCTTACCCATTCATAGGGGATAACTCCTGTACCTCTACCACCAGTATTAACAAAAGGGGACAGAGGAGGCACTGAATGACACACCAGTGGCACTAACAAGTCTTCCGTGTTAAGTGATGGAAAAAGTAATCAGGTTCAGAATAATTAATCACTCGGAGAACGTAAATTTTGTAACAAAAGATATTTTAAAAGAGAGAAGTCGTGCCTGACAAAAGTTGATCAAATTCTATGGTAACGTTACAAAAATAAGGCAGGAAAGTTTCCCGTCTTATTTTGATACAGTCTCTCATGAAAGACTAGTGTAAAAGATGGTGAAGCAAGAAGCTGGGAAGCCACTGAACTGGGTAAGGAAGTACCTAAAGGACAGAAAACGAAGAGTCACAGTCAGAGACGAGGTTTACGAGTCGGAAGGGTGTAACAAGTTAGGGTTTGTCAAGGCTCGTTACTGTTCCTAATTTATATAAATGACTTGTACGAGGGAGTGAGTTCGTACATGTCAATGCTGGCAGACGACGCAAGGCTAATGAGGAATGCCAATCTTGAGATGGACTGCAGAAAGCCACAGAAGACTTTGACAAACTCCGGGAGTGGGGAAACAGATGGTTGCTAGAATTCAGTCTCACAAATTGTAAGGTAATGAAGATGGGAAAAGGAGGAAAGAGACCACCTTACCTTGACCAGGAGGCATCTACACCATAAGGGGAAGGCAACTACATAAATCGGAGAGAGAGAAAAAAAAAGATTTGAAAGTGGACATAATTCCAGCACTAGTACCAGAGACGCACATTTACAGGGAGACATTGGCAATATTTACAATGGGTTGAAGTTAACACTTTGAAATGAAGGATTTATCTGGTGGAATAAACTGGCGGCCATGGGACCGCCAGTGGCACCCATGGGACCGCCAGTGGCACCCATGGGACCGCCAGTGGCACCCACTACCACCAGTACCACCACTACCACCAGTCCCACCAGTGTCAGTAAGAGGCTCCGATCCTGGATGGATCATCTACCCTACTGTACTGTCCAAGGCCTGGTATCCATAAATCCACTTTTTACCTGAAATCACGCCTCCAGTCGCCAACATCCTCACCTCCCTCCCACCACTTCCTAGGCCCCTATAATCGTGTTACCTGTACCTATTATCTCTCTTGTCTCTCCATCTTTCTTCTCTTCACCCTCTAATACTTCCCATTTTTCTCTCAGAATCTTCACATCATCTTAGTGTGCACTTGTTCTTGTGACTCCCTATCACTGGCCAACGTTCTCCCTTCATTCATCATGATATCCTCCTTCACCATCTTTACTTCCATCACCACCTACTTCCTCTCCCTCCCTCCCTTGCCCCACACACATCCTCTGGGAGCCCGACTGCCCCTCAAGTCTCCCCTGTCCCTCCACGCCTCCCCCCTGGCCCCACACCCTCGCGGGGCGGGCGAGGTCCGGCACTGGGCTTGCTAGTCAGTTGCAGTGTGTGTGTGTCTGTGTGTAGGAGACGCTGCTACTGCATACATGGAGGGGCTGCCTTCTCTCTCCTCCGGCCTCACATCCCGACACCTGTCTCTCGCTGGCTGGCTCTGGCTGCTATGCAGGCGGTGACTAGGGAGCAACACCTAATGCCTTCTGCTGTCAGAGGTAAAGCGGAGGGGGGGGGGTCGCTTGCTTTGAAGCATGGCGCATGATTGATTGAATGTCAGTGTGGGATACGCTGGGGACGGCGAGTGGAGCGCTCAGCGAGGTAGACATAAATGTCGAGTGATACTGTTTGTAAGGACACGGACGTGACAGGTGAGTGAATAGATACAAACTCATTTAAGTGGCGAGACTCTTGAAGGCTGCAACACGCAAGCACGTATGTGCGCACGCACAAGCACACACACACACACACACACACACACACACACACACACCACACACACACACACACACACACACACACACACACACACACACACACACACACACACACACACACACACACACATACACACACATACACATACACACACATATATATATATATACATACACATACATACATACATCATGTGTAGATATGATAGAGCCCAATAGGCTCAGGAATCTGTACACCTGTTGATTGACGGTTGAGAGGCGGGACCAAAGAGCCAGAGCTCAACCTCTATAAGCACAAATAGGCGAGTACACACACGCGACAAAGTACAAATGGCAGAAGGCTGGCACTCTGGAGGGCCACACTCTGCTACTTATGACACTTGTAATGACACACAAACCTATCTGGCGCCTCCGCTGCACTTTGGCTATGCAGTGCTTGTTGCTGCTTCAGTGTCGCGTCCACGCGCTAACTGCCTTTTTCCTCAGTTGGTTGCTTCTGTATCTCGTTCATGCGCTGTGCTGCATCGCTCTCTATTGAGTGCTTCTGTACCGCTTCACCCCCCAGCTAGTTGAGACAAGAATGCCGCGCTACAGCACCGTCAGCGACTCGTATTAAATGGCCTCGTTAAGTCTCATTTATTGGAATTGCTCTTAAACAAGCCTTGTTAGTCTTGCTCGGTCACTGTAGCTGTAAGTCTGCGTGTTTTTGTGTACCGTTTTGGTAGAGGGGCCGTGAGGAATGCTGGAGGTATGTAGGAATGTGTAAGTGTGAGGGGGAGAGGTGTTACCCATTGAGGTTTACCTTGGAGGGAAGGACGAGGTGATGTGGTGAGGTGATGTGGTGGGGTGATGTGGTGGTAAGATGTGCTTGAGCCATGGTGTTGTGTTAATGGTTTGTGTGTGTGTTTACTATTTGTGTGTGTACTATTTGTATTCATTACTTGTGCTTGTAAGATCGAAATCAGGCTCTCCGACCCCGCCATTCTAACCGTCGGTTGTCGAATGTACCGACTCTCAACCTATTTTTCTCTTATCATATTTGCTGCATATTCTCTCTCTGACGCACACTCTGTCTCTCTCTCTGTCTCTCTCTCTGTCTCTCTCTCTGTCTCTCTCTCTCACAGCTACTGTTTCAAGACCAACAAGGGCTGGTCTTGAAACCTGTGTATATATACCTTATTGACTAATTGTTTGTAAAAGCTTAAGAGACTGACGTTCATGTTTGTTAATATAGAGAATATGACAGTGGTTGTGAGCGCCCACGGGTGGGAGGAAGGAGGGAGAGATTGGCAACCAGGGTAGTTAGGGAGGGTGATTGGGGGAGAGGGGAGAAAGGGGAGGGAGGTAGATTACGTGAATGTTATTGATGAATGGATCTTAAACCTTAAACAAGTGAAGGTTTCCCCGATTTGCAGGGAATAATGCGAAGCGAGATGCAGGTATGTGCGTTGTGTTCACGGTGTTTGGTGGGGATTTCGCGTGTGACTGTAGGGGGAAAAAAACTGAGGTATGGGTGAAGTGGGGAGGGGACTTGGAAAGGGTGGAGTAGAGATTTGAGAAGTGGGTGGAGAGAGAGAGAGCAAGGAGGTGTGTGTGTGTGAAGAGAAGCAGGGTTAGGGTTATAACCTTTTTAATAGTTGAAGCAACAGCTGTCGCAAGTGCTTCGTGTCCTAAGTTCTTTGTGTTGTGTGTAGGTGGGGAAGCAAGTCATGTGTTGCGCTTCGTTGCCAGCACTTATTGTAGAAACACTGTGTTGATAATATCGTCAAAAAAAAACAAGAATGAGGAGACAATCCAAGAAAACCTTAAGAATATGATGAACTCATAAATCGTTGTCAGTGTTATCAAAATCTTTTGCCTCAAAGGACGAGTTTATAACGGCAGCGTCACTCATCCTGTGAGTGAACATGCCGCCATAGTGACAGTATTGGGCAGCGTCACTTATCCTGTGAGTGAACATGCCGCCATAGTGACAGTATTAGGCAGCGTCACTCATCCTGTGAGTGAACATGCCGCCATAGTGACAGTATTAGGCAGCGTCACTCATCCTGTGAGTGAACATGCCGCCATAGTGACAGTATTAGGCAGCGTCACTCATCCTGTGAGTGAACATGCCGCCATAGTGACAGTATTGGGCAGCGTCACTTATCCTGTGAGTGAACATGCCGCCATAGTGACAGTATTAGGCAGCGTCACTCATCCTGTGAGTGAACAACACCCCTTCCCCATAGGAAGATTTGTATTTGTTCATTTATTATGTACCCTATAACCATTCCATGGGCGGTAGTGACAAAGGTTAGACATATGTTATGGGTACAGGAAGTGAACCTGCTGAACAGGAAGAACACCCGCTGCGTTGGTCATCCTGTCACTTGTACCAGAGACGCAGCTGGGACTTGCTTGAAACTGTCTGAGGTGAACAAAAAGATCGACAAAACATCTGTACCATATTGTATAATATGTATCATATTGTATAATGTGGTACTATTACTAAAACATCTGTTCTAACATATATAATAATAATATGTACCAACCCTTAAACTCACGTTACCTTGCTGTTGCTAAGTGGGAGAATCTCTTAGGAACACAGTGTGTATATTTGTCAAGTGAAGTTCTCATACTTGAAGCAGTGTAAACTTGGTATACTACACACGTTCCTAGTGTCTCTTAGGGGGCCAGAATCTCTCGAGTAAGGGGTCCGGACGGTGTCCTCTCCTGCTCCAGGTTCTGTAGTGTGTCTGTTCACTTGGCGCTTCCGGTCCCTATCTCTATGGGTACTTGTATCCAAGACTAATGCTTTGTTATTACAGATTCTCTCCATCATTCACCGCCTCTCTGTCCTCTGTAGTTGTTGTTGTTGTCGGCTGCAACTGTTTTGTACCAACGAACTGACTCACTGACTTGTCTATCTGCTCTTTGTTCCTCATCGCCTTATTACGTTGTTGCTGCCTGGCGGTAATAGCTTAGGCTATTTCTACACCCTCAATATAGTAATTATGCTCCTGCATAACTACGTCGTCGTCCCTTCACTTTCTAGTGTGTGTAATTGAAATTGAAATAAGTTTATTGATGTAAAATACACACAGAGGGATGAGGTAGCTCAAGCTATTCTCACCCCGTTCAGTACATCGTGTTAATACGTGTGGTCTGGTCAACATATGCTCTCCTGTATTGCCCTCTGCCAGCTGGACGTGTGCTGGCTCATGTCCACAAGGTCTGACATGAGGGGAAGTTCACGGGAACTTTGAACATCTTTCTTTGATTGTTTAGTCTTTTCTTAGTTTGTTTGTCAGCTCTCTAGTTCTTAGCGATGAGGAAAAGGAGGAAGAACGCTGGACATAGCAATATTGTAACGAAAGACACTCGGGAACGTAAGGTAAATTGATTTGTAATAGAGATGGTCAAAATGGAGCAGTAGTAGAAAGTGGTGGCGTAGTGGTACCACACTCGCCTCGCGAGCAGTTTGGTCTGGGTTAGAGACCTGGCCAGGGAGGATTTAATAAATGTCAGTCCTTATCTATTTTCCCCAATTCACCCATCACTAATTGGGACCTGGTTGTTAACCGATTGACGGTTCGTGTTCCAATGAAAACTAGCAGGGCAAGGCTTGGCGTGGGATGTGGGAAGGGCGAACTCTAAACCTGCTGACAGGAGCCACAAGTCGTCTGCTCTTGTACCCAACTGTGTAACAAAATAAAAGTTGAGAGAAAGAGAACTATGATGATTGAGGAAGACCCATAAGGAGATAAATATGGGGCGAGAAAGATAAGTGTGGCAGGGAAGATAAGAGAGGAGGGGGGGGGGGGGTTGAAAGAAAGATTTAGTGAGGCACATGTTGAGGTGTAGCGATGGAAGAGTGAGTTAATGAATGAATTTTGTTGGCTATACTTTGAAAATACAACGAGGATGTTGTTTTCGCAGTTCCTTATTGGCCAGTTTTAATTCGTAGTTTTTAGTGTAATCGGCATTGAACACCGCTTATAACGTAGGCATTTGCGGCTCCTCTAACGTTACTCTCATTGATAGATGTTAATCTTCTTGTTTGAGGAGCTGTTCACTCGAGACAGTTAAGCAAGTCCCAGCTGTGTCTGGGTACAAGTGACAGGATGAACAACCCAGCGGGTTTTCTTCCTATTGGGGAGTGTTGTACATGCTGCTATGGCGGTGTGTCCACTCACAAGATGAGTGGCGCTGCCCAATAAACTCGCCCCTCGGGGCAAAATTAAAAAATTTAAATTTAATCTCATTGTGTAGATGGTTTCTTCCGTTCTCTCAGTTTTCTACTTCTTAAATTCGACTTCTTCAGGTAATTACAGTTGATCTCATTCGAGCATCCGCGATAGCTTGACTTTGAATCTGCTGTAGTGTTGATCTCTCTCCCACACATGTCCTCAGCCAAGTTGTAGGCTGTGTGTTATTCATTCTTCTCCCGCTGGTGTTGTCTGCGCAAGAGGTGGAAATGATAGGAAGGGTTGACAGGAATGGGTGGGGCGGGGGTCCTGTTACAGTTTGTGTTAGTTCGAGGTCACGGAGCGAGGCTGGGGCAGGGAGGAAGTGTGGCTCGAGGCAGGAATGAGGAGAAGCTGGGGGTAGGGAGGTAGAGAAGGGGGTGGGGACAGGTTGGTGTTGTGGTCTATCAGGCTGTTGGACGCAGCTGCTCGCAGGCTGATGTGTATATCAAAGCCTGGTTGATCATAAATTCTTTGGACGTGTTTATCAATTCTCTCTCTAGCACTCTCTCTAGGAGGCCTGGTCGAAGACCGGGCCGCGGGGACGCTAAGCCCCGAAATCATCTCACGGTAAGCAGGTTGGCCAGTAATGATGCTCTTTATGGGTAGAAAGATTGTTAAAATATCTTGAGCCCTTGATGTTGATGGTTTCCTGAGGGTACCTATTGCTCCTCTGCTTCTCAATGGGGCTATTTTGCACTTCCTGCCATGCTTCTTGGTCTTTGTGGAGTTATTTATGTGTGCAGATTTCGAACAGTCCCTCTAATATTTTCCGTGTAAATTATGTGTTTCTTTCGCCTGAGCTCTAGAGAATAAAGGATGTATCGTAAAGAGAGAACAAAAACAGTATGAGTGAGTGAGTGAGTGTGTGTGTGTGTGTGTGTGTGTGTGTGTGTGTGTGTGTGTGTGTGTGTGTGTGTGTGTGTAATAACAAAAATTGTATTGTATATCAAAGGCTGTAAAGGTGTTTTATTGGGTGGACTCGGGCGGCTCCTAGGTTAAATAATCTTAAGCCCACCTGGAGAGGGTTCTGGGAGTTGTACTCCGTAACCCGGCCTGAGGCCAGGCTCGACTTGTGATAACTAGATGGTGGCTGCTCAGCCCACAGGCCCGCACATCTACAACTTAGTTGGTCCGGAACTCCCTGCAGAAACCTAATCTAATTGCTTTAAGATATCCACCTTTGTTCCGGCAATATTTCTAATGCTTGCTGGGAGGGTGTTGAACAACTGTGGACCTCTGATGTTGAGACAGTGTCCTCTGAGTGTGCCTATGGCACCTCTTCTCACTGGTGCTGTTCTTCAGTGCTAATTTAGCACCTGGTCTTCCAGTAACTTAAATTATATTTTGTTGGTACCTCTCTCTCTCTCTCTCTCGTCTCCTTTCTAGAAAGCCTCGTGGTCCTTGGGTTAAGGCGCGTGTCTGGGGAGACCCAGCACGCTGGTTCGATCCCCGTCCTGCTCCAAATATTTTCTCAGATATATCAGGTTATTGTGGTTTCCTTGTGCATGAGGAGTACCCTGCTTCTCGGTGTATATACACCCAGAGGTGTACTCTAATTCTCGGTGCATATATCGTTCTTCAGTTCAATACTTGCTGCTTGATTAGTACCATAGTGTCGCGGTCTTAACAATCCTCCAGAGGTTAAAACGCCATAAACTCAACACTAATCTAGTGTGTGTGTGTGTGTGTGTGTGTGTGTGTGTGTGTGTGTGTGTGTGTGTGTGTGTGAGAGAGAGAGAAGAGAGAGAGAGACAAGGGGTCACCCGTGTGCTTCATCCTCGTGCCTCCTGAGAGACCTGTAGTGTTATCAATGTGCTCCTTGTTGACTTATTCTCTTGTGTTGTCGTAATACTGTTTGTTCTACTTGTCTGTGTATGCACGCTTTGTGTGTGTGTATTCACCTAGTTGTGCTTGCGGGGGTTGAGCTCTGGCTCTTTCGACCCGCCTCTCAACTGTCAAATCAACGGATTTTTCCACACACACACACACACACACACACACACACACACACACACACACACACACACACACACACACACACACACACACACACACAGCACACACACACACACACACACACTCTGGATTTGATGCGTGCGTGTACGTGCGTGTTCATCTTGTGGTGCTTGAACGTGTTCATTCACCTTTTGT
>WNGS01113158.1:27386464-27398683 GCA_020271785.1 Procambarus virginalis | reverse complement strand
AGGCCAGACACAGGATACAGAATAGGAGATGAAGTACTTAATGAAACGGACAGAGAGAAAGATCTAGGAGTTGATATCACACCAAACCTGTCTCCTGAAGCCCACATAAAAAGGATAACATCTGCGGCATATGCGAGGCTGGCTAACATCAGAACAGCGTTCAGGAACCTGTGTAAGGAATCATTCAGAATCTTGTACACATATGTAAGACCAATCCTGGAGTATGCAGCCCCAGCATGGAGCCCGTACCTTGTCAAGCACAAGACGAAGCTGGAAAAAGTCCAAAGGTATGCCACTAGACTAGTCCCAGAACTAAGAGGCATGAGTTACGAGGAAAGGCTGCGGGAAATGCACCTTACGACACTGGAAGACAGAAGAGTAAGGGGAGATATGATCACAACCTACAAAATCCTCAGAGGAATCGACCGGGTAGACAAGGACAAACTATTCAACACTGGGGGGACGCGAACAAGGGGACACAGGTGGAAACTGAGTACCCACATGAGCCACAGAGACGTTAGAAGGAACTTTTTCAGTGTCAGAGTAGTTAACGGATGGAATGCATTAGGCAGTGATGTGGTGGAGGCTGACTCCATACACAGTTTCAAGGGTAGATATGATAGAGCCCAGTAGGCTCGGGAATCTGTACACCGGTTGATTGACAGTTGAGAGGCGGGACCAAAGAGCCAAAGCTCAACCCCGCAAGCACAAATAGGTGAAATAGGTGAGTACACACACACACACACACACACACACACACACACACACACACACACACACACACACACACACACACACACACACCAGCCTCATCAACATGAGGCATGAGTTATGAGAAAAGGTTGCGGGAAATGCAACTTACGAAACTGGAAGACAGAAGAGTAAGGGGGGACATGATCACAACCTACAAAATCCTCAGGGGAATTGACCGGGTAAACAAGGATGAACTATTCAACACTGGAGGGGCGCGAACAAGGGGACACAGGTGGAAGCTGAGTACCCAAATGAGCCACAGAGACATTAGAAAGAACTTTTTCAGTGTCAGAGTAGTTAGTAAATGGAATGCACTAGGAAGTGATGTGGGTGGAGGCTGACTCCATACACAGTTTCAAATGTAGATATGATAGAGCCCAGTAGGCTCAGGAATCTGTACACCAGTTGATTGACAGTTGAGAGGCGGGACCAAAGAGCCAAAGCTCAACCCCCGCAAGCACAATTAGGTGAGTACACCAGGGGGCCTGGTAGCCTGGTGGATTCAACCCAAGCAGCCAAGCGGCCAAGCATGCAACTGTAACCCGCAAGGCAAACGCGGAACTAGCCAGGACTGCTAACTGGGAAAGGAAATGGAGGATCACCACTAACCCAGAAAAGATTCAATTAAGCACTGTCGGATGTATGGCCTTCTCAATCGAAAATGAGGGAGGGATAAGAATCCGCGGTGAACCCATAGCCATCTCAAACTCCAACACAGTGCTCGGATACAACTTCAACAGACTACTCAACTCCTCCCAGTTTGTATCCCAGAAGACAGCAATGGCTCGAGGTTCGCTGGCGAGGCTCTTCCGCTTCAAGCAAGCCCCATCCCACATCAAGCTCCACCTGTACAGAATGATTATAAGGCCTAGCCTTGAATACCCTTACGTCCCCCTGAACCTCACCAACAAATCCAACATGCTGAAGATCCAACGGGTACAAAACAAAGCACTCCGCTTTGCGGAGGGCCTGACACTGATGGATAGGGTAAGAACTGACCAAATCCATGAAACGCTCAACATGAAGCCAATGAACATCAGGCTCAGCTACCTGGCCAGAAGACAGCTGTACCGCATGAAGAATATGTATATCCCAGACCCCGAAGATCCCTACGTAGCAGAAAACACCACCAGCGACTACGAGATCCGCGAACCACCACACAGAACTAGAAAAATCACTCTCCAACAAAAAGTGATCAGACATATCCACGATGAGGCCTTCCCAAGACCTCAAATACTAAGCGGCTTGCCAGACGACCCTGATGAGTGGCCCATCCCGGACCCCATCTACACCAAATGAAGAATAAAGGAAATAAATAAATAAATAAAAAAAATGAATAAAAAAAATATATATATATATAAACAAATAAAACTACTACAAAAAAATATAAAACCAAAAAACCATTTGTCGTGATATCAGAAGTGTGACTACCCTGATGTTGTTAAGATTAACCTCCCTCAGCCAACTCCATCGGCTCTAGTGCTTTAAGACACCAACAAGGTCACAAACACTAGCCCCCCCAGCCAATGTACTGACAACCCAACATAACACATACACAAACAAACGACACATACACATATGTCAACCCATGGTGGACAGGCCACCGAACTTTCAATCCTCCTCTCTCTACACCCGCATCCTCTTCCTGAATTTCATCTCCCCATCCCTCTACCCCCCCCCCCCATCCTTTCCAAGCCCTTTGGACATCAAGCTGAAGCTGAAGCTGGTGGATTGCGCGCAGGTCTCGTAATTCTGTGGCGAGGGTTCGATTCCCGCACCAGGTTGAAATAAATGTGCAAAGTTCCTTTCACCCTGAATACCCATGTTAACTAGCAGCAAATAGGTACCTGGGAGTTAGTCAGCTGTCACGGGCTGCTTCCTGGGGTGTGTGTGTGTGTGAAAAAAAAGTAGTTAGCAAACAGTTGATTGACAGTTGAGAGGCGGGCCGAAAGAGCAAAGCTCAACCCCCGCAAACACAACTAGGTGAATACACACACACACTCACAAAGGGAAACTATGAGGAGAGAAGAAAATTCCTTGCAGATATAACATGGGAAAACAGAGCTCAGGGTAAAGACGGACCAAGACATGATGGACTACATCACGCAGAGGTGTAAGGATGCAGCACACAAGTTTGTCCCAGTCCAAAAGGAAAACAATGAAATGAAGCTGAGAAACCCATGGTTTAATCAGAGATGTAGACTAGCTAAGCAGCAAAGTAAAAGGACATGAAGAAACTATAGAAATAATAGGACACTTAAGAGCTGAGAAAGATACCAGAGTGCCAGGAATGAATATGTCAGGTTGAGAAGAGAGGCAGAAAGACAATACGAAATACATGTGCTGTCACTCTTAATAACTTACTCAAGTTAGAATAATTGTGAGGATTAATAACCGAGACTCGATGAGGTTCTGGGTCTTTCATGGGAGTAGTGATACTGGTCACTATGACTTGTGGTTTCTGTTTGGGCCACTGACCACTAACAAGCCATGAAGGTCCATTAAACCACATCGAAGACTTACTTAGCTGTTTAAATGTTAAACCTCTTGATAAGTAATCTGCAGGATTGTCCTTAGTGGGGACATGTCTGAATTTATATCCAGCAGATAATTCATGAATTTCCCTAACGCGATTACTAACGTAGGGAGTTTTATTATTGTTATTTCTTACCCATTGTAAGACTGCCTCATTGTCTGACCACACTACGATCTCACCAAAGTGAATATTATTGAGTGTCTTGGTCAGGCAATGAGCCAATCTTACTCCCACTAGCAATGCAGTTAACTCCATTTGAGGTAAAGATCTCTTCTTGATTGGAGCAACTCTTGCTTTAGATGTGAGTAAAATTGATTGTGCACTATTGACTAAGTAGGCTGCAGCGCCATATGCTTTGCCAGAGGCATCGCAAAAAATGTGCAAATTTGTAGGTAAGTTTTGTCCTGAAGCATTACGAGGAAATTTCAAAACACCTAATTGATTGAAATCCGCTGCGAGTATTTGCCATTTCTCTTGCAACTCAGTTGGCAACGGATCATCCCATCCCATATGTTTCTGCCAGCATTCCTGCATTAGGAGTTTGCCCCTTATTAATATAGGACTAAGTAAGCCTAAAGGGTCAAATGGTTGACTGACATATGAGAGTAATTTTCTCATGGTAAGGGATGAATTATTGGTTTGTACTGACTTGACATTCATCTCGTCAGTACCTGTGTTCCATTCCACGCCCAGAACTTTTAATTGATTAGGCACCTGATAACCTGGAAATTCTTTCTCGATAATCTGGTTTAATGATTTATTGTTTGAGGCCCATGATTGTAGTGGCATATTGGCTCCTATTAACTCACGGTTAGCCTCATGGTAAATTTCTACCAATTTAGATTTATCATTAGTTGTTCCCTGGAAATTATCGACATACAAGTTGTCACTGATCTCTGCCTTATAAGGGCTATTTGACTTCTTCAAATGTGTATCTAATGTGGCTTGCAGTAGAAATGGTGAGGAAGTCGCTCCAAAAAGCACCGAGGCAAACCAATAGGTTATGACCTCACTGTCAGGAGCCTGGGGATCTTTAATCCAGAGAAATTTGGTGTAATTACGATCGTCTTCTTGCAAGCCTACTCTAAGGAAAGCTTTACTGATATCAGCAGTATAAGCAAAAATACCAGTACGGAATCCTAACAGTACATCATGTAGCCTTTGTGTTAGGCTAGGTCCCGTTTGGAGACATTCATTCAAAGACACGCTGCTTGCCTTCACTTTGGCACTACAGTTGAAAACAATACGTATTGGTGTTGTCAATGAATCTTTCAACACAGCGTGATGGGGTAAATAGTGACCTGTTTTCCGGTCATCATTATCAACAACTTCAATAAATTTACTGTTGAGTTGTTGCTGAATTAATTGATGGTACATATTTAATTTATCTGGCTGTTTTTTCAGCCGTATTAATTGTGACTGTAATTGAGAGGCTGCCATGAAATAATTAACTGGAAGTTGTGGATGATTCAACTTCCATGGCAGTCTCACCCAGTATTGTTTGTCTTTATAGACAACTGTATCCAGATATTGCTGGTAAGTCCACATATCATCAGGACTTGGTTGTTCAGGGACAATACCTAAAGTGTCTAGATCCCACAAACGATGTACAGGTGGATCAGACTCATATCTTCAGATATTTCTCTGAAATGTAGGGGTGACTGTTCCAAGCCTAGTCACGCCACTATTGCATTGTTATCTTGTTTGTTGGTTGACGCTGCTTTTGTTGGAAAAGCACCGGTCCAGTAAGCAACTTGCCTCCAGCAGATGACAACAAATTCATTCCGTGTTGTCTGGTGCATCCAGTTATAAATTTATAATAATGGTCAGCGCCTATAAGTATACCAACATCTGTGAGGCAGTCAGAATTTATTTTGTGATCTGCTAGCCTCATGCGGTTTCGTTTAAGATATCTCGCAGTGCGAGCTAGTCCTGTGACCTGCAGGTCTGAAGGCAGTTTATCAACTACTACCGCTTGTATTGGACTAGTAGAAGATCCAAGTCTCACTAATACCTTGACTACTTGGTATTCACGAGGTCCACTATTAGTCAAGAACCCAGAAATGTTCAGTCTCACACTTTTGGCAGGTTTTAATTTTAACTGCTCAACTAATTGTTGCGTGATAAAGGTTTTCTGTGATCCCTGATCAAAGAGACCTCTAGTGTTGACTCTAGATTTCTTGTCTATTAGTTTAAGTTGAGCTGTAGGCAGAGTGGTATTATTGCCTGCCTCAGTAGCAAGTACACTTATTTCCTGATGTACCTTGCAATATTGTACTGTGGTAGAATTCATAGAATTCTTCCCTGGTGTCACAGATTGGGTAGAAATTGTTCTACATAAGGCATAATGATGTACACCTTTGTGGCATCTACTGCATAACCATAGCTGCACAACACATTTACTGGGTTCATGAGAACCCATGCACTTGGTGCATCTGTGTAATTCTTGGAGTTGTTTAATCCTGGTGTTAAAGTTAGGATAAACCGTACATTTGTAGGTGAGATGTTCTTGATCGCAGAACAGGCACCTTCTCTCTCTGACTGAATTTGTCCTTTTAGTAGACACATCAGTTGCAGTGTCAGAGGGAGATACTGTATAAATACCTACACTACCACTCCCCTTTCCAGTGGATGGAGTAGTCTTAGGCTTAGATTTATTGGATTTATTCAAAGTCAATTGGGGTTTGACTGAGATGTGAATGTTAGGTAATTTAGACTCAGGTTTAATCTTATCATGAGTCTTCAACCTGTTAACTGTTATCCTTAGCCCCTCGAATATTTGCTCGAGAGTGAGAAACTCGGTTTTATATTGTGAACATATTTCTGCTAAGATAATTTGAGGCAGTTTCCTCTGCAAAAGTAACTTGATTGACCATTCTGAAGCTGGTACATCAACTTTAGTACCTAAGGCCTTCACTAGAAACTCTGCTTCTAGCCTGAAGCTTTGAAGTGAGTCTGGTCTGTTACTTGGTGCATTCAGATCTAGCAATTGGTAATAAAGGTTAGCTATACTTAACTCCTGGTTGCAATAATTCAACTTCAGCAGTTTTATAGCTTCCACATAATTACTCTCAGTGAGAGCTAAGTTATTTATAACCTTTTTAGCTTCCCCTTTGAGAAGACTAATCAGGTATGAAAATTTAGAAATTGGGTCAAGATAAGACCTGTTATGGATATGAACTTCAAATGAAGTCCAAAATGTGTCCCAATTTTCTTCATCCAGCCCTGCAAATGTAGGTAAGTCTAAAGTAGGTAGACGAACCTCAGGTAATTGATTACTGGATTGAGACATAGTAGAATTTGTATTGGATTGATGGTTTACTATACTGGATAGTACATCAAATTTATCTTGAGTCTCATCTTCGTGTTGTGAAATATTTGCTACAATTTGATCTAATTCCTCTAGATCAGTTTCAGTAGCATTCAGTGAGTTAACACTTTAGCGCTTTGGGCGCAGCGTAAAAAACGAGAGTGAACCTGTGCTTTCGGCGTCGCGCGCTTAAGCGGTAGGAGCGAAAAGTGTATATTCTTCTTACTGTCCTGACACTAATTGTAGACCTACGTATTTAAATTTGGTATCACTGTGTTCGCAATAGAATTCTCTATAAGAACATACATATAAAATACTGCCAAACAGAAACTGTTTGAAACAGTTCAAACAGAAACAGAAGCTCTCGCCAAACTGTTTGGCGAGAGCGCCAAACAGCAACAAATGTTTCCACTCTCTTAATGATTGCGATGACCACATTTATCCTACATCATTGATTATGGTATCATTGGAACCGCAATAAAATTCTCTATACGGACATATGCATATAAATATAGAATCAATGTCGCAACCAACCCACAAGACGGTTGGAAGTGGCTGAAGTGTTACCCGCGGCGGCATATCGGCACCATACAATTGTTATACCAAGATGAATCACTGCCATGCCGTTTTCTTTAATAAGCTCTTTGGTTATTAGAAAAAACGTAAATTTCATGGTGAACATTTTGAGACTAACTAAAAGAAAATCGCATAATACATAAAATTTATACAATTATTTAACCATTGGACGCCAGCCAGCATCCAGAGGGCAGAATCAGGAAAAAAAGATTGGACGCTAACGATCGTCCGCTAAGCGCGAAAGTGTTAAGATAAGACTGACTTGCAGATTTAACTTGATCAAACTTAAGATTAGCTACTCTCACTGATGATTTTAATAGATAGTAATCAATGGGAGTTGCCTTGGACAAGTCATCAGACTTATTGATTAGTCTAGTTAAATGGCCTTTGAGGCCAATATAGGTTCTCCTTAATTGCTCAGGAGTAGCCATGTTAGCTTTAAGTCCAATTTTCATAGGACTTGATTGAATATTACTAATGAAGCTGGGATACTTGTTCATTAGTTGATAATTAATATTGAGTATAGCCTGAGTTCTGGCTAAATTAAACTCTACCTCACTTTGAGGTTAAATGTCCCTACCTAACAAGTATATAGCTAAAGACTTTGAGTGGTGTCTGCATGTCACCATTAACTTTCGTCCGGCTAGCCCATCATTATCACCATTAGATGTAATGGTGATCATACAGCAACACTCAAAACCACACACAAAAATAATGAATACACAAATAATTGATATGGGTACACTCTAATCAGAGTTACTGTAATGTTGAATCCCACCCTTGGTAGGGTCAGCACAAAAATGTATAATGTATGTACTACTCATTAGTACAGGAATAATTGTAAGAATTTCTTGGATTGTATCCAGTTCTAAGAGACCAAAATGTTGTTTTGGTTTCTGAGAACGGATATAATTTAATGGTAATTGGTATGTATCCAGTTCGATAAGACCAAAATGTTGTTCTGGTCTGAGAACTGATATAGATTAATTGATTAGTAATCATCCGGTTCGAAAAGGACCAAAATGTTGTTTTGGTGCTTGAGAACCGATATAGTTAAATATTAATTGGTATCCGGTTCGAAGGACCAAAATGTTGTTTCAGTCTGAGAACTGATATAGATTAATATTAAATGATTATTATCCGGTTCGAAAAGGACCATAACGTTGGGTATCTGGGGCTTGAACTCAGAAATTAAATTATTTAATTATTGTATTGAAATAACTCGAAGGACCACCCACTTTTGAGAAAAGAGGGAAAACAAATAAAAGTGATCATTAGAATGACACTAGAGAACCAGTGTCTATGGAAACTCATTTAAGAAATAATCACTAGAAAATAATGAAGACTGTAATTATTAATTAAAGCCAAAGCCTCAAATATCAACATTGGGGGGTTATTTCTAGAAGTTCATATATATCTAGGAACCAGTGTGGTTCGTCACTAGTTCATTGTGGTATTAATAATATGGTAAATCTAACTACAATATATTCAAATATATGGTAATCAAATTATAATTATTATCATCATTAATCACTGAGCATAAATATTGAGCACAGTTAAAGAATAAACATTAATTACCAAATCTGGCAATAAACATTCTATGGAAATTGCTATATGAATTATAGAAGTGATAATCAAATTGAATAAATTTATAAGAAAAATGTGTCTTAGCTGTAAGACGATTTCTAACGCCAGTTCATCATTCGTCCTCGTGGTCACGAAATCCCCATAGAGAAAGAACTCGAGGTAAATAACACGATTGATGAGAAACTTGCTGGCACCTCAAATACACGCTGTAATACAAGAAATATAAAGTAGCAGTTGACTAGGCTACAAATTATGTTCAGATATTCATGAAACTGAGATGAGTAATAAACATTACTAACATATTATTTTTGATGTTCATTCTTCCTGACGACAAACTACTCACAAAGGCACTATCTACTTTGATGCATCAAACCAGAGAAAAACCTGTGAGCGTAACCGAGTACTGAGGTTTGCCGAAATTAGCGTCTGCCGGACTCAATGTTCACTGCTGTGCACACTTAATTACGGGTCCTGGTATTAATTGTAGACGCGTTATTAACTGCTGAGGCACTAGAGAACACATAGGCAAGTAAATTTCACTTATTAACTGGGTATCAACGTAATTCTTGTCGATAAGAATTCCCAACAACTGCCATGTGCTTCACCCACGCTGCCTCGTGACCAAGCCTTGTTGATTAATGGCGTCGCCTCCCTCCCTCTCCCCGCTCTCGCATTCACCACGGAAATTATTAAACACAAATTATTCTTTTCCGCGCAATTATGGATGAAATGCGATAATATGAACTGGGTTGGAATTATAGGGATTTAATAATTATAATATTCTCGATAAATGATCTCTAACGAGAAATGGAAATGTTATTTATACTTCTCCAGAGCATTCGATCGTAACAGAATAAAAACTGTTACTAAATAATTTCAACTAATAACTCTCGATTTACATTATCAGGAGTAATATTATCAGCAATATGCTCAGATTAAATTATATTAACACTACGGTTAGTGGTGTTAAGAGCTACTGCAATTAGTAAGTTAATGGTAATTTATCATAATATAATAATGGATGATAAGTGTTGGAAATTTCCAACAGGTCATTCCAATTTCTGGGTCCCGTGATTTGCAGAGCATTTCTAGTTTGGTTAAGTCGCACTCTTGGAATGTCAAATAGGTATTTGACATTGATTTGATATATTGTATTTTGATTTGATATATTTGATTTAATATTTGTAAGTAGGTACTCGGGAGTTAGTCAGCTTATTTTGGGGTTGCATCCTTTGAGGGGGGGGGGGGGGGGAGACTCTTGATATAAGCTTAACGTTTATCCATACACGTTGGCTGCCTGTACCCTGGCACAATGAATTATATTAATATTATGAATTATTAAATATTTTTAAAATATATTTTAATCTCTGTTACTAAGTTTGGAACACTTTATTTATAATAAAATTATTAAGTATTAGAGCATGGAGGAGAAACAGTTTAAGATGTACTTAAGATAAGGCTATAATGACAAGGATTATTCAAATATAATTTTCATCCAGTAATTAGATGCTCATTAATATTCCCACTTTGAGTGATTTCCATTTAAATATATACATTTGTTTTGACTATTTTATAGTTCTCATGATTGACTAACATAAATTACTTCATAATTTATATTACTGGAATTAATTTCAGGCAGGTTTTGTCATTTTCCTGTCAAGCATTTTTATTTTTCTGCCCTAGCTTCAGTAACTATATTGACATAACTGGTATTTGTATATGACTCAGACATTGATAAAAGGCTAACATGGCTTTAGTAATCATATTAGCCTGACTGGCATTTATGATTATCAGTCAAAATTATTTTTCTCCGGGCTAACTAAAACTGTTAGGCTATATTAGCCAGAACCTTGAATTTATATTATTTTAAATGGCCCTTTATACAGTATTAGACTGACTACGACAATTATGTAACTTGATTAGCAAGTATATTAGCATGAATGGCAATTATATTAACCTAAATCTGGTATTTTTTTAAACCAATATTTTGGGTCTATATTGCTCTGATTCCATTATTTGTCATTGGGTGGAATACTTTATTTAAGTTATATTGCCTAGGCATACAAAGTCACTGTCTACTCTCAATAACTAAGAGTGCTATAGAACTTAATTGACAATATTCGTCATACAAGGCCACTGTCCAATCACTATCTAAATTTAGTTAGCACATAAATGAGCTTCATATTCTTCAAATTTTGCTGCAAATTACCTATTTAAAATTACAGTATCTGTTAAATTAAGGACCTGCAAGAAATGCTATGCATGTTAGTGGCTTTATCAGAATGTTAAAACATGAATGCTATGTACTCGCATTACCCCAATGTAATTTCTTGTATATGTAAATAAATAAAATAAATAAATTCATATAATATTATTTATTTATCCTATTACAGTTTTTCAGTATAACAGAAAAATTGTTTAAATTATAATTCCTACTTATTAGTAAATCAGGACGCAATTAAGTGAATTAAAAATAGGAAAGTAATAATAGTATTATAATTTTTCAGAAATTATTTTCTTAGAAAGTTAATAGTTAATGAGCACTCAATGATCACTAAAGGATAAATGGTTATGTAGCTAAGATTATCACTAGTTTGACTTCCTGTTATAACCCATACACTCCAAACACAATTCCACCAATACTTCCCAGCTAGGTTGCATCAACCACACACTCCACGCACACTTACACCAACACCTCCCTACTAGGCTATGTCAACCACACACTTGCACTAATACTTACCTGCTAGGCTATACATTTAAAAAAGAAAAACTTAATTATGAAAATTATAGGTTAGCATGTCGTCTCCAAATAAGTTTCTAGGTGGTACTCTTCAGTGGTGTCTAGGATATTCTTTTAGCAAAGGGGAAAAAAACAATGCTGATATTTTCTGAATTCTCTTGGATGCTGTATATGATGACCGTAGATTCTGTAGTGTCTTGTGATGTGTGTATATGTAAGAACTTGTGTGTGTGTGTATATATATATATATATATATATATACCCAGCAAACACAGAACGTTTGTGAACGTTTTTAAATGGTGCCACAAAGGTAATACTCTAACATTTGACATAAATACGTATATCTGACGTTCTTAAAACCACTAGATATAACTAAAAAACATGTATTCTTGAGACACGGTTTTTTAAGATTTATGTAAAAATTTAAAAATAATAGTGAATGCTATGGAATTATAATGTTTTCTTGCTTTATATATAAAAATATAAAAATTTCAGTCAACATTTCGTTTTTTTGTTTACTTTATGTAAACCTATCCAATTTACGTTCTTATAACATAAATATAACATTTATATGTCGTCAATATAACGTTATTTACACGACATCGTTACGTTTTTATAATGTTATATTAATGTATAATTCCTGTATAAAAAACAAATATATATTGAGCTTTATATTTTAAACCTTGTAAAATTGTCGTAAAACTTGGAACAAGACAG
>WNGS01113158.1:27319819-27378166 GCA_020271785.1 Procambarus virginalis | reverse complement strand
TTAGAATGTGTCCCTGGAAATTAAGCTTGTGATCAATGAGAACGCCAAGAAATTTGCCATCTAATTTGTTACAAATTTGGGTTATTGTTAATCTTGAGATTTATTTGGTTAGAGGATTATTGCCAAACAGAATATAGAAAGTTTTGTCAATGTAAGGGTGAGTTTGTTAGCAGTTAGCCAAAGATGGACTTTCTCTAGCTCAGTTTCACTGTGGCATTTAGAGCAAGGGGGTCAGGACTGGAGTAAATGAAGGTTGTTGTCGTCAGCAAACAGAATGGTTTTGAGGGTGTTGGGAGGCATTTGGAAGGTCATTAATGTAGATGAGAAAGAGGAGAGGGCCAAGTACTGCCCTGAGGAACACCAATGTTGATGGGTAGGGTAGGAGAAATTGAATTATTCACAGAAACATACTGGAGTCTGTCAGTAAGGTAAGATTTGAGGTATTGCAGGGAGTGTCCTCTGACTCCAAATGATGTAATTTAGAAGAAGGTTTTGGTGGTTGACAGTGTCAAAAGCCTTCGCAGGTCCACAAATAACCCAACAGGGAACTCATTTTTATCAAGAGCTGTATGAATCAAGTTAATCATTACTAATAAGTGCATCATTAGTGCTTTTTTTGGGTATGAAGCCATATTGGCAAGAGCTAAGTATATTGTGTTTGGCTAGATAAGAGTAAAGCTGCTGTAGATTAATTCAAATATTTTGACAGGTTAGGCAGGATTGATATAGGTCTGTAGTTGTTAACATCTGTGAGATCACCACATTTGTGTACCGGGGTTACTCTCGCTTTTTTTTAGAATATCTGGAAAGGTTTGGAGTTCAAGTGACTTGTTGAAGAGCAATGCAATTGCAGGGGCTAAAGTTCTGGAGGCTTTTTTGTAAATTAAAGTTGGTATTTCCTCAAGGGCACTAGACTTGGTTTTAAGGGAAAGGATTATCTCATTGACTTCAGTGGAATTAATAGGCTTTAAGTACAGAGACTGTGGATAGTTACCTGTAAGAGAGTCGTTAACACCAGTACTGGAGGATGGAATATCGTTCGCAAGGGAAGAACCAATAGAAGAGAAGAACCTATTGAACTCAATAGCAGAATCAGAGGCTGAAAGCTGACCATCGTTATTGGACAGGAGTGTGTTTTGTTATTTAGAATCTTCTTTGATCCAAATTTGTGAAATTGTGCTCCAAGTTTTTTTAATGTTGCTCTTTATTTGGGTAAATTTATCTTCGTAGTATTTAGTTTTGGCTCGTCTAATTATCTTAGATAGCAGTAAAGAGTAATTCTTTGAGAATTCTTTGGAGACAATACCTAATCTATACTTCTTCTCAAGGTCATGTTTTTTATTAATGGATTTAAGTATTCCCTTTGCTAGCCAGGGATTGTTAAGCCTTTTGGTTGTGACTTGTTTTGTAAGCATAGGACAGTGGGTGTTATAAAGGCTTAGAGTTTTTTGAAGAAAAGATTGCACTGCTAGGTTGATGTCCCCTATGTTACCTAACTCTGACTCCCAGTTGACATTATCAGCAGCAGTTATAAAATTGCCTATAGCAGATTCATTGTGCAGCCTAAAACTTATCTCCCTTGACTCTAGAGGTGGTTTGTTAATGTTAGTTAAGAGAAATGTGGGGTAATGGTCTGTAGTACTGTCGGTGATTATACCTGAAGTAAGCGGAGAGGTTATGTTGGTCCAGATGTGATCTAGAGTCGTGGCAGTACTATCAGTGATTCTGGTAGGTCTAGTGATTAAGGGTATGAGGAAGCAGGAATTCATACAGTTGAGGAAGCTAACAGTAGTAGGGTGCTCAGGCTCGCAGAGGTCAATATTAAAGTCCCCTGCGATAAATATATATATATAAATGATTTAGATTCAGGTTTGAGCACCAATATTTGCAAATTTGCCGATGATACAAAAATCGGGAGGGAAATAAACACGGAAAAAGACACACTATCACTTCAAGACGATCTAAATATGGTTTTAAAAATGTCACAATATTGACACATGCAGTTTAATGCTGACAAATGTAAGGTTTCGAGGTTAGGTAATGATGATAGAGTTACAAGATACGACCTAGATGGTATTGATATTGCGAAGTAAAAGGGATTGTGAAAGGGATCTGAGAGCTATGATTAGTAAGAATTTAAAACAAAAAATAAATGCATAAATGTTCGTAATAAGGCAAATAGGACACTGGGATTTATTAATCATATCATTAGTAATAAGACACCTGGTGTTGTTCTTCAGCTATATCTTGCTCTGGTTAGGCCCCATTTACATTATGCAGTTCAGTTTTGGTCGTCATACTATAGAATGGATATAAATTCACTAGCTGGACGCATGTCCAGCGTAGGATGACAAAGTTAATGAACCAAATTAGAAATTTGTCATATGAAGAAAGAGTGACAAAGTTTAAATTACATTCTCTAGAAGGCAAAGATTTATGGGTGACATGATAGAGGTGTACAAATGGATGAATGGGCATAACAAGGGGGATATTGGTAGGGTGTTGAAAGTATCGACACACTACAAAACACGAAAAAATGGGTATAAATTGGATAAGTTTAAATATAGGAAAGATCTGGGTAAATACTGGATCAGTAACAGGGGTGTTGATATGTGGAACCAATTGCCATGTAACATGGTGGAGGTGGGGTTCCTTGAATGTTTCAAGCATTGGTTGGTCATGTATATGATTGGGATTGGGTGGTTATATATAGAACCTGCCTCATATGGGCCAATAGGACAACTGCAATTGCCACTATTCTTATGGTCTTATTTAAAGATGCAACTTTTTTCAAAACACTTGATTTTTCCCTAGTCTCAACCTTTTCCACTAATTCATCCTTATTCTCCTCATTTGGTTCATCTTCATTTTCGTTTTCTCCATTATGCTTCCTTAGTTTATCATTGCAAGTGATGCAATAAATGTAAATGAAGCCTACATGAGGTGGATACGGGGGCCCACAACCTCTCATAGGATAGGTATGGGTCCACTACCATCTACAAGATAGGGATGGGGGTCCACTAACACCCCGTTGGATAGATATGGAGTCCACTACCACCCACAGGATGGGTATGGGGTCTACTACAGTAGGGTAAATTGAGACTAGAAGCAGGCAAATCACCTGAGCAGGTGAGCCTATTGTACCCACCTGCTCAGGTGTTGCACATAGCTCTAGTCTCATGGGGTGCAGGGGCGTCCCTAGGGGCACACGCGTGTGTTCTCGAGGCACATTGAGGGTCGCTGGGGGGTGTCTCCGGTAACGTAGAGTTAAGCAGCATATGTCGATTTAGAGTTAATTAATAATAATAATAGTATGTAGAAGTGAGATGGATAAGTTGAGGGTTATCTTGAGTTTATCTTGAGATGATTTCGGGGCTTTAGTGTCCCCGCGGCCCGGTCCTCGACCAGGCCTCCACCCCAGGAAGCAGCCCGTGACAGCTGACTAACACCCAGGTACCTATTTTACTGCTAGGTAACAGGGGCATAGGGTGAAAGAAACTCTGCCCATTGTTTCTCGCCGGCACCCGGGATCGAACCCGGGACCACAAGTCCAGCGTGCTGTCCACTCGGCCGACCGGCTCCCCGGAGGGTGGAGAGACCCCCCCACACACATGAGAACATAGACCTAGGAGATCGGATATATTAAGGTGAACGTCAGGGAAGAGTGTGTATAGTGGGTGGCATGAGAAGATGTGAAGGGCCCGCCCCGGGAGTCAACTGGATGGTATCGGCAGTCAGTCTTCACACTCTTCCTCTTTCTCCTGATTAAACAAGAAGGTCTGTGGTATGTTAGCAAAAGTTAAGACATTCCCAGCATGCATAGTTGACAGTCTGAAGGAGTTGTGTGTATTTCCAACGGGACAATTCTTACCGCCGCTGCCGCCGCCATAACACACGAGGGTAGAGGCGGGTCTCACAGCAGCAGTCGACAAAGCCTTCTAAACACACTCTAAGAGAGGGTCATTAGTTCGTCTCATACACAGAGTTTTTGAGCATAGGTGTTCACGGTGGCTCGCCTCTGCTGCTACAGAGAGGGTGAGTGAGGAATCCACAATATTTGTAAACAATGGCCCTCACCTTTCCCCCTCTACTTCACCTTCCATTTAGAAGCATAGGGAGTTCCACATGCCACATGGCACAAAGCGCATGGCCCATACAACATGGCTAGGAGAGAGGTAATAGGATGTCGTGGGGGTCTGTGTTCGTCACTGCCTCACTTTTATAGTTGTGTAACGCCTCCTCCACTTCGAGTTGACAGGCAACCCACACCATAACACACAAGGGGTAAGGTAACTTGCCTAATGACCTAGGAGGTAACATTAGTCCATGTAAAAGAATGGGGCAAAGTGGACCGGTCTATCCTCTTTGACGTGACGAGTGGTAGTATGGTACATGAGCAGGAGAGGGGAGTATTTGTCAACAATATCCACACCCCCTCCCCTCCGCTTTGTGCACTCCCCATCACCTACCACTCATCGGTAGGTGTGTGTGTGTTTTGTAACATTATCTAGAATAAGGAAGGTCCACACATTCTGTTTATTTTGCATCAGTTTAAAACAGCTTGCTAGGTAGGCTGTTCCTTGCTAATATTGATAGTTTTTTGCAGTACAGAAAGAGATGAGCATCTGTTCGTCTCCTCCGCAGCTTCCATAATTGTTGTTGACTGTCACCCCTCATCATATCACATACGGGGTCTCCGCTTCTGAAATATGAGTTTAACACCAGGTGGGTGGGAGCAGTGGGTCTCACTTCTGGTTATGTTACCTCTATACTACACGAGACGGGACTGTTGCGTGTTTACGTCACGGATGTGTATTACTACTACGGGCGCTCCTGGCCACTCCCTTCTCCCCTTCCCCCTGCAATTAGCACTCACTTAACATTCCTCAGGTTAACAGCCTTCATGCATTTTTCTGCATTCAGAATAATAAATAAATAGTTAGGGGAGTAAACCAATTTATAATATTTTTATTCTTTTATTAAACACTTAAGACATTTACAACGGCAATAATAATAATATTAAATCATTTTATTCTTGCAACATAGGTTAACGTAACATCATGGAACATATAAACATCATTCTTTTGTCCAAATAACAGGATTTTTAAGAGTAGCAACAACAACAGTAGCAATAAGGAAGACTTGATTCTTCTTAAAACAATTAAAATCAAAACTATTATGTGTTTTACACCTTCTAAGGTAACGTGACCAACATGCAAACATCATTCTTCCCCAATAAATTTTTTAAGAGTAACGAGTGTCGTAACGCAGTCTTCAATCTTATTCTACCATAAAAATATTACTGTGTGACTCTTTTAAGTATTTGTAACACACAATGTAACGTAATGCAGAAATTATCTTTCTGTTGTCCAAAATAATATTTTTGAATAGTAAAGCATGTCTAGCCCATCTCTATAACATCCAACACCAAATAAATATTACTGTGTGACTGTAACGCAATGTAACATAACGTGGAAATCACCTTTCTGATGTGCTAAATAATTTTTTTGTAATGTAAAGTAAGTCTTACGCCGCCTCATTACATCCAACACCAAATATATATTACTCTGTGACTGTTTTCTCCTTGTAACACAAAATAACATAACGTAATGTAACATAACGTGGAAGTCATCTTTCTGCTGTCCAAAATATCATTTTTGAAATGTAAAGCATGTCTAGTCTATCTCTATTACATCCATCACCAAATAAATACTACTGTGTGTGACGTAATGTAACGTGGAAATCAGCTTTCTGCTGTCCAAAACAACTTTTGTAATGTAAAGAATGACTAGTCCATCTCTATTACATCTAACACCGAATAAAATATTACTGTGTGACCAACACCAAATATAATATTACTGTGTGACTTTTTTTAGTCTTGTAACATAACTGGAAAATTAGCTTTCTGATGTCCAAAATGAAATTTTGTAAGGTAATGTAAGTTTTAGTCCACCTCATTGCATATAATACCATATAAATATTACAGTGTGATTTTTTTTAGTCCTTTCCACTACTAATCTTGTAACAATAACGAAGCATAATGTAACATCCATTCTTAACCCGAACAGAATTAAAAAAAGAAAGTAGAGTTGGGCTTAGCCCGTCTACATTATAACACTTTCAAGCTACAATAGTTTAAAATTCCTACACATCTCGACTTAGCAAAAAAAAAAAACAGTGTCTCACTGGATTGCGAGATGACAGGTTGTGTCAGCAGCAATAACCCTCATTAGGGTTGTCAGACATCATCTAATGAGCGGCTCATCTCTCTTAGTCCACTCACATGTGTTAACAGTGACATTAAGGGGTTAGACTACTTTTCCCCAATGTGGGAAGATATTTTCCCTACATCTTTTATTTACATGATATAAGATGGGTGAACCACTAGGCAGTTATCAAGGCGGAACAATGAAACAGAATATTTATCACTCTTAATCATTTATTCAATGTCTGGTAAACATAACATAAAAATTTGTAGGTACATAGTTTTTTATTCACCATTTCTCTTGTGTACATTTTTAGCTTAGTTTATAGTTTCATATCATAAAAAGTAAATGATATGAATATCATGACCGTCTATATGTTGTCTCAGTCAGGCAAGTAGCAGATCAGTAAGTGTTTACTGAATGTGGTAATCATTTCATGTGGGAACATTTTTAGCTTAGATTAAAGTTTTATATCTTAAAAAGTAAATAATATGATCACCAAACCCGTTTATATGTTGTCTCTGACAGCCAGGTAGCAGATCAGTAAGTGTTTACTGAATGTGGGAATCATTTCTTGTGGGAACATTTCCAGTTTAGTTCAAGTTTTTCGTCTTAAATGTAAATAATAGGACCATCAAGACCGTCTATATGTTGTCTCAGACAGCCAAGTAGCAGATCAGTAAGTGTTTACTGAATGTGGTAATCATCTCTTGTGTGAAAATTTTTAGCTTAGTTTAAAGCTTTACATCGTTCAAACTCAGTATGTTCGTCAGTCAAACAGTAACAGTGAACTGAAGAAAGTAAACATACCATGTGAGATAGGATGACTTTTTAGTTTAAAGTTCTCAGACAGTCTTGTTGAAATACCATTTACCAACACTCATTAAACTCAGTAAGTCAGTCGGTCAATCAGTAAGAGTGGACTGACGACAGTAAACATCCCATGTGAGATAGGGCGACTTTTTAGTTTAAAGTTCTCAGACAGACTTGATGCAACTACCAACACTCATTAAGTCACTCAGTCAGTCAAACACCAAAAGTTGACTGAAGACTGTAAACATATCATGTGAGATAGAATAACTTTTTATTTTAAGGTTGTGTTTTATGAAGTTCGTTGCTTCTTATTCTTAGTGATTCCAGCATGGCTGACGGTTCAGTCTATTCTTTATCTTTGTCAAACAATGTTTGCTTACGGTTTTCCTACAGCGTTTCACACAACTTCAAATACATTTAGTCAGCCATTAGAATAATACTAGCTCTTATCTCTCACAGAAATCACATGAGAGAAAAACTCTCCCAAAGTTGTTTTAACGAACTCACACAAATACTTCCATTCAGAAGGTATATGTTGTTAGCAGATGAACAGTGAGTTACTTCATCATTCAATAACAGAAAGTTCAATACACCCTTTTCATGTTTAAAATCATCATCACTTTTATGTAGTAATAAAAACTTACAAAGACGAGGCTTATAGTTTTTAATCAGTTCAAAGTTTTTAGTCATTTATACACATTGCAGTGCTTAAGTTTATTACTACATAAAGATGTACATGTTTAGTTTTATACAATACCACTACTACTACTACTACTACTACTACTACTACTACTACTACTACTACTACTACTACTACTACTACATCCATCCACACTTTCTAACTTCATGTTTGGTGTTTTTCTCTAGAATATGAGAGCATTTAAATTTCCGCATCTGCCTTTTATAAGTTTAACTTACCAATCATTCAGCGCACAGGAACTGGTAGGATAGAAGATGGAATCATATTTGATAGAGCGTCGGTATGAGCGAATGCCTAGGGTTCACCCTCTTATACCAAATAATGAAAGATTTAGGGAACATATCCTCCTACAGTGGGTGAGTAGTCTAACCCCTTAATGTTTCTGTTTAACACATGAGAGAGATGATCCGCTCATTAGATGATAATGTCTGGATAAAACTCTAATGAGGGTTAAGTGCTGCTCACACACCTCATATCGTGAGGTCTTCTCGTTATCCGTGAAACACGTTTTTTTTTTTTTTGCTAAGTTGAGATGTGTAGGACCTTTAAACTATGGTAGCTTGAAAGTGTTATAATATAGACAGGTTAAGCCCAACTTTACAATTTTTTTTTAAATTCTATTCGGGTTAAGAAATGGATGTTACATTATGCTTCGTAATTGTTATAAGATTAGTAGTAGCATGGAAAAAAAGGCACACAGTAATATTTATATGGTATTGTAGTGATGTAGATGTAGATGTAGTGAGGTGGACTAAAGCTTACTTTACATTACAAAATGTTATTTTGGACTGCAGAAAGCTAATTTCCACGTTACATTATAAGGAATAACACAGTCACGCACAGCAATATTTTATTTGGTGTTAGATGTAATGGAGATGGACTAGTCATTCTCTATATTACAAAATGTTATTTGGACAGCAGAAAGCTGATTTCCACGTTACATTACGTCACACACAGTACTATTTATTTGGTGATGGATGTAATGAAGATGGACTATACATGCTTTACATTTAAAAAATGATATTTTGGACAGCAGAAAGATGATTTCTACGTTATGTTACATTACTTTACGTTATGTTATATTGCGTTACAAGGACAAAACAGTCACACAGTAATATTTATTTGGTGTTGGATGTAATGGGGCGGCCTAAGACTTACTTTACATTACAAAAATGTTATTTTGGACATCAGAAATCTGATTTCCACATTACATTGCATTGCATTACAGTCACACAGTAATATTTATTTGGTGTTGGATGTTATGGAAATGGACTAGACATGCTTTACATTTCAAAAATTGTATTTTGGACCATAGAAAGATGATTTCTGCATTATGTTATATTGTGTGTTACAAGGACTAAAAACAGTCACACAGTAATATTTATATGGTAGAATAAGATTAAAGACTGCCTTACGACACTCGTTACTCTTAAAAAAAAATTTTGGGGAAGAATGATGTTTACATGTTGGTCACGTTATGTTACGAGGTATAAAAGACACAGTAGGTTGATTTTAATTTGTTATATGAAAAATGAAGACTGCCTTATGGCTGTTGTTGTCGTTGTTCTTAAAAAACTGTTATTTGGACAAAAGAATGGTGCTTGCATATTTATATGTTACATTACACTATGTTGCAAGATAAAATGATTTTTATATTATATTTTGTAGTGTAAATGTCTTAAGTGTTAATAAAAGAATAAAATGTATATAAATTGGTTTACTTCCCCTAACTATTTATTTATTATTCTGAATGCAGAGAAATGCATGTAGGCTGTTAACCTGAGGAATGTTACGCGAGTGCTAATTGCAGGGGGAAGGAGGAGGAGGGAATGGCCAGGAGCACCTGTAGTGGTAATACACATCTGTGACGTAAACACGCAACAGTCCCGTCTCGCGTAGTGTAGAGGTAACATAACCTGAAGTGAGACCCACTGCTCCTACCCATCTGGTGTTAAAGTCTCTTTCCTCAGAAGCGGAGACCCCGTGTGTGATATAATGATGGGGGTGACAGTCAACAACAACTGGAAGCTGCGGTGGAGACGAACAGATACTCTTCTCTTTCTGTACTGCAAAAAAAACAATCAATATTAACAAGAAACAGCCTACCTAGCAAGCTGCTTTAAACTAATGCAGAATACACAGAATGTGTGGACCTTCCTCATTCTAGATAATGTTACAACACACTCACACACCCACCGATGAGTGGTAGGTGATTGGGAGCGCACAATGGGGTGGGTGGTGCGAAATATTATTGACAAATGCTCCCCTCTCCTGCCCATGTACCACACTACCACTCGTCACATCAAAGGGGATAGACCGGTCTTCATAGCTCCGTTTTTTGACATGGACTAATGTTACCTCCTAGGTCATTAGGCGAGTTACCTTACCCCTTGTGTGTTATGGTGTGGGTTGCCTGCCAACTCGATGTGGAGGAGGCGATACACAACTATATAAGCTGAGGCAGTGACGAACACAGACCCCCCACGACACCCTATTACCCTCTCTCCTAGTCATGTGGTATGGGCTATATGCCATGTGGTAAGTGCCATGTGGCATGTGGAACTCCCTATGCTTCTAGATGGAAGGTGAATGGGAAGGGGGGATAGGTGAGGGGCCATTGTTTACAAATATTGTGGATTCCTCACACACCCTCTCAATAGCAGCAGAGGCGAGTCACCGTGAACACCTATACTCAAGAACTCTGTGTTTGAGACGAACTAATGACCCCCTTCTTAGAGTGTGTCTTGAAGGCCTTCTCGACTGCTGCTGTGAGACACGCCTCTACCCTCGTGTGTTATGGCGGCGGTAAGAAGTGTCCCGTTGGAAATACACACAACTCCTTCAGATTGTCAACTATGCATGCTGGGAATATCTTAACTTTTGCTAACATACCACAGACCTTATTGTTTAATCAGGAGAGAGAGGGAGAGTGTGAGGACTGACTGCCGATGCCACCCAGATGACTCCCTGGGCAGGCCCTTCATATCATCTCATGCCACCCACTATACACACCCTTCCCTAACTGTACCACTTAATATATCCGATCTTCTAGGTCTATGTTTTCATGTGTGTGGGGGGGGGCCCTCTCCTTCCTCAACATACCCATCTCAATCCTACATACTATTAGTATTATAATTTTAACTATAAAATCCACATATGCTGCTTAACTCTACCTTCCCTACACATACACTTTCATGTTGACCAGACCACACACTAGAAGGGGAAGGGACGACGACGTTTCGGTCCATCCTGGACCGTTCTCAAGTCGATTGTGATGAGGAAGTAGAGACAGGCAATAAATAAGCCAGAATTAGAATGGTCACAATTACAATTACTCATCATGCACACCTGTTCCTATACTAATACATTTTACCCCCTCCTCCCCCCCCCCCCCCCGACCCACTACACCCCACGAGACCACACCAAGGTGCACGGAGACACCCCCTCACAACCCACAATGTGCCGTGAGACCACATGTGCGCGCTCCGAGGGACCCCCCCTCCCCTCACCCTTTATGACTAGAGCCATGAGCAACACCTGAGCATGGGGGCCAATAGGCTCACCTGCTTAGGTGTTGCACATGGTTCTAGTCTCAATTTACCCTACGTACTACCACCCATAGGATAGGTATGGAGTCCATTAACTCCTGTTGGATGGGAATGTGGTCCACTATGAACTGTTGGATAGGTATGGGGCCCACTTCAGACCACGTGATGGTTATTGGGGTCCAATACTGCCCACAAGATGCGTATGGTGCCCACTACTGCCAACTGGACGGGTATGGGATCTACTATCACCCACAGGATAGGTATGGGTTCCATTACCACGCAAGGAATGGGTATGGGGTTTACTACTGCCTGCAGAATGGAAATGGACCTCACCATAGAATGGATGAGAATGGGGGGTGCACTACCGCACAGATGATAGGTACGGGGTGAACTACCGCTCAGAGGATACGTATGGGGTCCACTACCCTCTACTGGATGGGTATGGGGGTCCACTACCGTCCACAAGATGGGTATGGGGTCCACTACCGCCCCAGAGAATGAGAATAGGGGTCCACTACCGTCCACTGGATGGGTTTGGGGTCTACTACCGACCAGAGGATGGATATGGGATCTAGGACCGCTCACAGCATGGTTATGGGGTCCACTACCACCCACAAGATGATTATGCAGTCAACTATCGCCCACAGGCTACGTATGGGGTCCATTACTGCCACCAGGATGATTATGGGGGTCCACTAATGCCCACAGGATGGGGTAAGTGATCCACTACCACCCATAGGAAGGGTATTGGGTCCAATACTGCTCAAAGCATTGGTATAGGGTCCTCTGCCGCCCAGAGGATGGGTATGGGGTCCACTATCGTCAACGGGATGGGAATAAGGTCTACTACCTTCCACAGGATGCGTTTGGGGTCCACTACCGTCCACTGAATGGGTTTGGCGTCCACTACCGCTCACTGGATGGATATGGGATCCACTACCACCCACAGGATGCATATGAAGTCCACTACCGCTCACAGGATGGGTATGGGGTCCACTACCGCCCAGAGAATTGGTATGGGGTCCACTACCGTTCACTGGATGGATATGGGGGTCCGCTACCGTCCATAGGATGGGTATGGGGTTGTTACAAACCCGACTACATCGTCGGAGTATGGAGTAGCAACGTCAGCACCATCTGTGAGTCTGCTCTCTAACCCTACAATATCGGCCGCCACATGGACGATGCCATCTAGTGGTGACAGCCTGATTCCTGCCTTAATTAACATGTGAGGTCGTAGAGAGTGACCTCTGGGGATGTGGCGATTCAAGACCAGCGCCATCTGTTGGAGCTACAAGCATAATGTCAATGGCCAAGTGAGTTAGTGTTACTTCTTGGTTTCTCCAGTACCTTATAACTGATGACGAGTCTGTATCTACAGAGGCGACTTGGGGCAGCAGTGGTACTGAGGAAGGCAGTCTACCTTGGGCAGCCTTCACTCTTAAAACCTAGTCCCGCCTGATGACCAAGTGAGTCGCCGCCGTTCAGGAAGTGTAGTTTCTACTTGTGGAGTAGCAGTGGAAGAATTCAGTGTATCACAGGACTGGCGAAGGGGAGAGCCAACCGACAGTGAGGCGTCTGTCGAAGAGCATTGGGGCCTCGAGGACGCTCCAATCAGCGCGTGGCTGAAGTTCTCTGCCAGCACTTGGCTGGAAAATGGTTGCGGGTAGAGGCACCTCGTGAGACTGCCGTTAGGCTGGCCCACGGCAAAGGTAGACTTGTCAGTGTTTCCCAGTACTGTGGCCAGTAAGGTCAGGAACGGTACTGTGTGTCGGAGAAATACGAAGATCGTCGGAGGCTGCATTGTGTTAGCGTCGTGAAGTGCTCATGGATGAGTATGGGGTCCACTACCATCCACTGGATGGGTATGAAGTCCACTACCGCCCAGAGGATTGGTATGGCGTCCACTACTGTCAACTGGATGGGAATGGGGTCCACTACCGCTCACAGGATGGGTACAAGGGCTCACTATCACTACATGAGTAGTATGGGTACTCACGTGAGCCACAGGGACGTTAGAAGGAACTTTTTCAGTGTCTTAGTAGATAACGGATGGAATGCATTCAGAAGTGATGTGGTGGAGGCTGACTCCATACAGTTTCAAATGTAGATATGATAGAGCCCAGTAGGCTCAAGAATCTGTACACCAGTTCATTGACAGTTGAGAGGCGGGACCAAAGAACCAAAGCTCAACTCCCGCAAGCACAAATAGGTGAGTACAAATAGGTGAGGATGGGGGTCCACTACCGCCCACAGCATGGGTATGGGGTCCACTACCGCCCACAGGATGGTTTGGGGTATATATATAGAGCTGTTGACCATGATCACTGGTGTGTAGCGGAGCTATAGGGAGGACTTAACTTTTTACTTAGTATNGAGGGCCAAGTGTTGCCAGCAGAGGAAAGAAAGGGGGACCGTGCCGATGGTACACGCCTGTCAAACACAGAGAGCTTAGTACATCTAGAAGAGAGGCTGCGTCATCTGGATAAAGGGAAAAGAGAGAGATCTAGTGACCCTGATACGAAGGAACAAGTCACTCTTCACGGATGTGCCCGACGGCACAAGAGTGTGGTGCATGAAGTGGACGTGCGCGGAGGAAAGCCAATCAAGCAGAGCACTTATCGAGTGAGTCCTGAAAAGAGGAAGATCATGCGACAGGAGGTGGAATATTTGCTAGTGAATGATCTCGCTGAGCCCAGCAATGGTGAGTGGAGCTCGCCCTGTGTGCTGGTCAAAAAGAGTGATGGATCCTATCGTTTTTGCACCGACTATCGCAAAGTGAATTCCATAACCGTGTCGGATTCTCACCCGATGCCCCGAGTAAGTGATTGCATCGACCAAGTGGGAAACGCAAGGCTTGTCACCAAGGTCGATCTGCTGAAAGGATACTATCAAATTCCTTTGTCTCCGAGTGCGAGAAAGATCTCAGCGTTTGCTACTCCAGACGGATTGTACCAGTATAAGGTACTTCCGTTTGGTATGAAGAACAGCGGAAGTTGTTTCCAGAGGATGATGAACGAAGTGCTAAGAGGGATGGACGGTTGCGCCGTGTATATAGACGATATTGTGGTGTACGCCGATAGCTGGAAACAACACATGAATCGACTGACGGAGTTATTCCAACGGTTGGAAGAAGCGAACCTGACAGTTAATCTGGCCGAGAGCGAATTCGGAAAGGCCAGATTAGAACATTTAGGTTTCATCGTGGTCAAGGGAAAGTGACTCCAGTAGACCAGAAAGTGAAGGCAATCAAAGATTATCCGAATCCCAGGACGAGAAAAGAATGTTACGATATTTAGGGATGATCGGATACTACAGAGGATTTTGCAAGAACTTCTCGACAGTGGCACACCCTCTGACTGAATTGCTATCTAAGAACGTTAGATGGAGGTGGGGGGAAGCATGCCAGGAGTCCTTCGAGAAGACTAAGAAGTTATTAACCGAGGCCCAGTGCTGATTTCGCCCGACTTCGAGTCAGACTTTATCTTGTACGTCGACGCTAGTGACGTGGGGATTGGAGCCATGTTAGCTCAAGAGAAGGACAGAGTTCACCGTCCAGTAGCATTCTACTCGAAGAAATTCGAAAAGTACCAGAGGGCTTATAGTACAGTGGAAAAGGAAGCCTTAGCCCTGATCCTGGCACTGAAGCATTTCGACGTCTATGTGGTGGAGGTACTAGACCGGTGCAAGTGTTCACCGATCATAACCCCTTGACGTTTGTGCACAGGATGAAGAACATGAACCAAAGGCTGACAAAATGGGCCCTACTGTTACAAGAGTACTGGCTAGAAATCAGGCACATTAAAGGTAGGGAGAATGTGGTAGCAGATGCCCTCTCCCGGATTCACTAACCGATATGACTCTTATTTTAAGGGGAGGGGTATGTTACGGTGCCCTCTCCTATCTCTTTCGTTTGCCTGCTTTAAGAGTCATATCAACTCTCCCTACGAGGAGAAAGTTACATTATAAGTTGTAAGTAAAGGGAAATTGGTGCCCCGATATAAACGAAAGAGTATCCCCTACTGCAGATATGACGTTTTGGAATGGACGCTAACTGTGTGAGGATTGGGTGGCTTGGGTCATGGGCGACCAATCAGAGCCCGCCGTGAAGTCACTGAGCGCCCAGGGCGGCGCCAACGTCAGAGTCGGCCTGACAGTAGAGGCGATAGGACGCAGCTCGGTCAGCTCTCAAGGATTGGAGGCTTTACGGGCCCTTCTCAGTGGATTAGAGCTAGCCATCGCTGCCCACCTTATATATTGGAGGCCCCGCGCTTCTGGGAAGCAAAAAGGAACCAAGTTGATTGAGCAGAGAAGTGCCAAACTTGGAAAATTGTCGGCGGCGACGCTGGACGTTGAGGGCCTGGAAGGTGTGGCAGGCAGGCCTAGCTGTGACCGGGTCACATTCACTGAGGGTGTTGGAGGGACGACACCGTTCCTAGGACGAGGAGCAATGCCTTGTGGAAGGGACGAGTGTGTGAATATAGCGATTAGCTCAGTGCCCAATGGTGAACCAGGATTGGGATAGCTGAATCTCAGGGATTGGAACGGCGACGACGCGAAGGCTTCACGACACCTGAGGACCTGTGGGAATGTTCTTGGATCGCCAAGGATCGACTCAGGAAGCGTGGGAACCTCACACCATCGAGGGACAGGCGTTGTGAGCCAGGAATGTAAAGGTAGATCATTTTCCCTCCCATTACCCCTTTGTGAGAGTAGGCTAGATAGGCCATAATATTCACTTATGTATGTGGAAATAGGACATTAATACTTTAGTAGTAGAATAGGCTGCAGGGCAGCTTATGTCCAGGACTGTCAGAGAGGACTGTGTGTGGACGGCAGGACAGTGAAGAAGAGGTGTCGACGTGGGGAACAGGCCCTTCTGTGAGAGTGTGTGACTCCTGTCTTTCTGCCCAAAGGAGTGTTGGAGGTCGCGGAAGAAGAGTTGCTGACGGTCTCCAGATTTATTATCCTTATTTTCATATTTATGTATTGCTTGTGATTGTGTGTGTGATCATGTAATTCACGTCAGTAGATTCACACATTATATTATTGTGTTTAAGTGTGCCTCCATTATAATATTTCTATATGAGCATACACGAACGTTATCGTAGTACCACCTAGGGAACACCACGTTCTCTATGGAAGTTCTTATTGCCTGGAGAGTGGTAGAACAGCACAGACTTATATAAAAGTGTACCCTTAGCCATCCGATCAGTACTAGTGCCTGAATGGTGGCAACTAGTAGGGTGGTGGTTGCAAGAGAGAGTTAAAGCTACACGGACCTTCAGGGGAGAGTACCCTGGGCCGACAGTCCAATAGTAGATATTGGGAGTAGCAACACTCTGGCAACAAACAATATATAATACAACCACTGAACTGCATTGCTGGGGTGCAGATGTAATAACCCAGCTGGCGACCTTGTCAAGAAGAGGATATAGAAGACAGGCAGGAAAGGAGTTCCTGCAACCTTTTTGTCTGGCAGGCAAGACTCAGGGAGGTTATTGTTATAAGGTTAGCCCGATTCTTCCTTCACTCCTCCATGGGTCTAGGCCGAAGTTGCTGATAGCAATTTCCCCGTGGTTGACTGAAGGGCTTCCAGGGTGAGTCAGTGGCACCCCTTCAGTGGTGGAAGCAAAGACCTGCGGAGGTGGGCATTGCTGGTCCTCTCCTGTGGAACCAAGGAGACTCCGGTGAATCCCGGGAGTCGGAGGGGCTGAGTATTTGGCCTTTTGAGCCCCTAGCAGCCGAGTGCTAACAGAGCCCCGCCCCCCCCCCCCCCCCGCGACATTACACATTTTTGAAAGTTTGTGAAGAACTTTTCAACAAAGGTAGCACCCTTGTATGAATTATTGAAAAAGGGGGTAGATTTAAGTGGGCAGCAAGAGAGGAAAATGTATTTAGGAATATTAAGCATGAGATGATCAATTCTCCAGTGCTCACTAATTTTACAGGTAGACTCCCATTAAAACTGGAGGTAGATGCTTCCCCAATAGGAGTGGGTTGTGTATTATTACAGGAAGTAGAGGGTCAGGATAAAGTAGTATATTTTGCTAGCAAGAAATTATCTCCTGCGGAACAGAATTATTCTCAGTTAGATAAAGAAGCCTTAGCTTTGGTATATGCTGTAAAAAAACTGAGGTATTTTCTGCTGAGGAGGAAATTATTTGCTAGAACAGACCATAAACCCCTGCTAGGATTGTTTGGCAGAGGTAAGCAGATTCCAGTTAATGCCAATGTTAGAATTCAAAGATGGGCATTACTACTCTCGCAGTTTGAGTATGATTTAGAGTTTAAGCCAGGCAAGGATAATGTAGTAGCTGATGTATTTAGTATATTGCCTGTGACAGAAGAATTAAATTCCAGTATTCCAGTGGAGTATGTTAACCTGGTGGAATCTATGTCTTTTAAGGATATTTCATTCCAGACTATTAGAAAGGCAACTGGTAGAGATCCCAAATTAAGTCTGTTGATGAAATATGTTAAATATGGTTGGAATGATAATTCATTATTGTCAGAGTATGCTGCAGTGAAGGCTGACCTTAGTATTCACCAGGATGTACTCTTGTATAGGAATAGAGTGGTGGTGCCTGGGGAACTGAGATGTAAGATTTTGGAACAGCTGCATTTAGGCCATAATGGCATAAATGCTATGAAAGCAGAAGCTAGTAGTTGGGTTTGGTGGCCAAAAATAGACCAGGATATTGCTGAGGTAACAAAAAATTGTCATATTTGCTTTAAGAATTATCAGAAACCCCAGGCCCCTGTACTTTCTTGGCCATACACTGGAAAACCCTGGTCCAGACTTCATGTAGATTATGCGGAACCTATGGATAACAAATATTACCTAGTGGTGGTGGATTCATTCACCAAATTTCTGGATGTGCATGTGTGTAATTCCACCACATCATCTGTAACTTGTGAATTACTAAGGAAAACACTTTGTAATTTTGGATTGCCAGACATAATTGTCTCAGACAATGCTCCTTATTTTGTTTCTGTGGAAATGGAGGATTTTTTCGAAAAAATGGTATTAAACATGTAACACCTGCCTACTATAATCCTTCTGCAAATGGTCTAGCAGAGAGAGCAGTGAGATCCTTGAAAGAAGGGATGAAGCGGTTTACAGAAGGTACTATTAATTCAAGGCTTTGTAGATTTTTATATAATCAAAGGAAAACTGTTCATTCTACTACTGGTAAATCTCCTTCTGAATTATTATTTAATAGACACTTTAAAGTGCACATGGAAGCAGTAAAGACAGATCCCGATAAAGAGAAATCGGTAACTAGCTTGGCCAGTCAGTTGGCTCAGGGAGAGGAATTGTTGTTTAATGAGGGGGATGCAGTATATGCAAGGAATTTTGGAGGTGGAAAGCCCTGGGTGGAAGGAAAAATAAGGGAAGTCCTGGGACGCAGGAACTTCGCTGTGCAAGTGCAGTGTTTTGGGAACATTAATTGGAAAAGGCATTCCGATCAGTTCATGCCAAGGTTCACGGGGAATTTTGAAGACCCTTCAGGTGGGGGTGGGGCAACTAGTGATGTCCATCCTAATGTTGAAGGGATAGCAGCACCTGCAGGAGACCGGGAGGCAGAGCAAGGGGCAGCAGAGGGTAATGGGGATACAGTTAACCCTATGGACTCTACAAGGAGTAATTCAGAAGAATGTTTCCCAGAAGTAACAGGTCAGGACTCCCAGTTGAGAAAATCAGGAAGAGTCATACGACCGCCTGATAGACTTAACCTGTAGGGATAGAGTTTATTTAAAAGGGGAGGAATGTTGGGATTGAGTACTACAGATGTTGGAGGTAGCATGTTTGGAGCAGAAGCTCTTTTGTTTATGATCTTGTTAATAATATTTCATGTACCTGATAATTGTTTTGTTGTTGTTACTGGCAGAGAATAAAACCATGAGGATGAAGATTGTTTGTCTTACCACAATTACAACCCCTTTTACTCCTGCCTGTTGCTCCAAATTTTTTAACAGCCTTTTATGGGGAACTGTGTCAAAGGCTTTTTGACAGTCCAGGAAAATGCAGTCGGCCCACCCTTCTCTTTCCTGCCTAATTTTTGTTGCCTGGTCATAGAAATCTATTAAACCTGTAAGGCACGATTTATCATCCCTGAACCCATGTTGGTGGTGCGTTACAAAGTTATTTCCCTCCAGATGCTCTACGAGCCTTTTTCTCACGATCTTCTCCATCACCTTGCATGGTATACAAGTTAAAGAAACTGGCCTGTTGTTCAGTGCCTCTTGCCTGTCACCCTTCTTGTATATTGGGACCACGTTAGCTGTCTTCCAACTTTCTGGTAAGTCTCTTGTTTCCAGTGACCTGTTATACACCATAGAGAGTGGCACACTTAGGGCTTCTGCACCTTCCTTTAGTATCCATGGTGAGATTCTGTCAGGCCCAACAGCCTTTGTCACATCCAGCTCCAGCAGACACCTTTTGACCTCATCACTAGTGAGGTAAAATTTCTCCAAGGTTGCTTGGTTTGCTGCCTCCTCACTTAGTACAGGGGCTTCTCCTTGTTCTATTGTGAAGACCTCCTGGAATCTCTTGTTGAGTTCTTCACACACTTCCTTGTCATTCTCTATGTATCTGTTCTTCCCTTTTTGCAGCTTCATCACTTGTTCCTTCACTGCTGTTTTCCTCCTGATGTGGCTGTGGAGCAGCTTTGGTTGGGTCTTGGCTTTACTCGTGATGTCATTTTCAAACTGTCTCTCTGCTGCCCTCCTCACTCTGAGGTACTCATTTCTGGCCCTCTGGTATCTCTCCCTGTTGTCTGGTGTTCTGTTATTTCTGTAGTTTCTCCATGTTCTTTTACTCAGCGGTTTTGCTACCTTGCATTCCTGGTTGAACCATGGGGTTTTTCTGTTGTTTTTCGTTTTTCTCCTTTTGGACGGGGATACACCTGTCTGCAGCTTCCTGGCACTTCTGGGTGACAAAATCCATCATGACCTGCACATTCTTGTCTCTAAGTTCTGTTTTTCATGGTATTCCCCTGAGGAAGTTCCTGTTCACGTCATATTTTCCTCTTCGGTAATTCAGTCTTTTTCCCTCCGATCCCATCCTTGGATAGGTTATCCCTACCTCTACCAAGTACTCAAAGGCCAGTACACTGTGGTCACTCATTCCAATGGGGGCTTCAACTTTGACTTCCCTTATTTCTGACTCATTAAGGGTGAATATCAAGTCGAGTCTAGCTGGTTCATCATTGTCTCTCACTCTTGTGGGTTCCTTGACATGCTGGCTCAGAAAATTCCTTGTTGCCACTTCCAAGAGTTTAGCTTTCCACGTATCTGCACCTCCATGTGAGTCCCCATTCTCCCAGTCTATTTTTCCATGGTTGAAATCGCCCATGATTGAGAGTCTTGAGCCATTCCTGTAGGCAACTGAAGCTGCTCTCTCTATTATATTAATGGTTGCCATGTTGTTCCTATCAAACTCCTGTCTAGGTCTTCTGTCATTTAGGGGAGGGTTGTAAATGACTGCCACTATTATCTTAGGTTCCTGTTATGTAATCTCTGAATTCGTCACAGTCCGGATTGTCCATCTCATCAAAACTCCAGTCCTTCCTTATCAGCAGGACCACTCCTCCACCTCCTCTCCCTTCCCTCTCTTTCCTTACTATATAGTAGTTCTTTGGAAACACAGCACCTGTTATGACTCCTGACAATTTTGTTTCCGTGAGTTCTATTACATCAGGGGTTTTCTTCTTGCGCCCTTTCTGCCAGTTCACTTGCTTTATTGGTAATCCCATCAATGTTTGAGTACATTACCTTGAAGCTCACTTTCTTATATCCAGTTTCACCCTCACTCCCACAAGTGTAGGAAGTTGTTCCATGGTCATTGCTACTTGGGCAGGCTCATCCTCCTGTGAGGTAGTTGCCAGGGGTTCAGGGGGAGGTGGAGTGGGGGATGGAGGGCTTAGGTCTTCCTCAGGCTCCTTGGGGCAGGAAGAAGTCCTGGGGTGAGGGGGCCGGGATTGCTTGGGGAAAGGGCACGCCCTCCTGCGGTGTAGTTGACAGGGGTTTCGGGGTAGGTGGAGGGGGGGGGATAGAGAGCTTTTGTCTTGCTCAGGCCTGCTTGGGGCAGGAAGAAGATCAGGGCTGGGAAAGCAGGGATACTTGGGGTAAGGGGAGGGGGAGGATTTGGGCTTCGTGATGGGCATTGTGCAGGGGCAAGGAAGGGTTTGTGCTGGGGGATGGGGGGGCCCTAATGGGTGGTGGGCTGGGGTGTTGCATTCCCCCTAGGGTTCCTGGGTTGCTGGATTGGGGTTCCCCCACTCCCCTCTGGGATTGCTGGGTTGGAGGCTGAGGTTCCCTGGTTCCCTTCCCTCTCCTTGCGCCTTTTCCTTGCATCTGCTGCCCTTACTACCTCTTCTCTGGTCATGTCCCTCTGAACATATACCTCTTTGTAGTCCTTGCATACCTCATTTTGCTCTTTTTTACTAGGATGTCCTCTTTGATGTTCTCGCTCTTGAATACTACCTTGATCAATCTCTTTTTGTCTTTGTTGTACTGGCCAATCCGGAAAAACTGTTCTATGTCTCATTCAGCCCCTTCCATTCCTTTCTCCTTTAATATCCCTGCCACTGCAGCTTTGTCTTTAGTCCTCGATTCCTCCCTTGTGGAACCCTCTTGTTCCTTCACACCAACCACTACTACAGCTCTTTTCCTTTCCATTAGCTGACTTGTGCATCTAGCTGCCTCCTGTGAGGTTACTGCTTTCCTTACAACTTCCTTGACTGTGGACATTGCTCCTGGGCTCTTCAGCATTTCAGCAAAGGTTGGGCCACTTGTAGCGGTCCCTGCCATTGCTACATCTCCTGGTACCTGGGGGTTGGTCCCCTGGGCCAGCGTCTGATGAGGGCCTGTTTTTAGGCTTTTTATCTACACTTGTGTTGCACTTAGTTCTATCTGCAGCTTACATATAGTTTCCCTCAGGTCCTTCAATTCCCCACTGACTTCCTTCCATGCCTTAGCAATCATCTCCATGTATGGCTCGTCCAGTCCCCCTACTCCAGCTTCATTCTGTTGTCTTTCCATCCCGCTTGACCTGTGTGTGTGTGTGTCTGTGTCTGTACGTGCGTGTGTGTGTGTGTTTATTGTGGGGGTGGCACGGTAGGGGGTGGGGTTAACTGGTGGAGGGATGGAGGGAGAGGGAGTGAAGGGGAGTGAAAGGGAGTGAGGGAGAGCGAGGGAGAGCGAGGGAGAGAGGGAGAGGGATAAGCGGGAGAGAGGGAAATAGGCCGAGCGGAGGAGAGAGAAAGGAAGACAATCAGGTAGGTGAGGGATGGTTGCGCTTCCGGGGGTTGAGCTCTGGCTCTTTGGTCCCACCTCTCAATTGTCAATCAACTGGTGTACAGGTTCCTGAGCCTATTGGGCTCTATCAAAACTACACTTGAAACTGTGTATGGAGACAGCCTCCACCACATCACTGCCTAGTGCATTCCATTTGTCAACCACTCTGACTCTAAAAAAATTCTTTCTAATATCTCTGTGGCTCTTTTGGGCACTCAGTTTCCACCTGTGTCCCCTAGTGCGTGTGCCGCTTGTGTTAAATAGCCTATTTTTATCTACCCAATCAATTCCCTTGAGAATCTTGTATGTGGTGATCATGTCCCCCCTAACTCTTCTGCCTTCTCGCAACGTGAGATATAATTCCCGTAGTCTCTCCTCGTAGCACATAACTCTCAGCTCCGGTACTAGTCTGGTGGTAAACCTTTGAACTTTTCCAGTTTAGTCTTATGCTTGACTAGATATGGACTCCATGCTGGAGCTGCATACTCCAGGATTAGTCTGACATAGGTGGTATACAAAGTTCTGAATGATTCCTTACACATGTGTCTAAATGCCGTTCTTATGTTAGCTAACCAGGAATATGCTGCTGATATTATCCTCTTGATAGGGGCTTCAGGGGACAGGTCTGGCGTGATATGAACACCCAGGTCTTTCTCTCTCTCTCTTTGACTATTGAAGAATTTCATCTCCCAAATGATAACTTGTAACTGGCCTCCTGCTCTATACGCCTATCTTCATTACATTATATTTGCTTGGGTTAAACTCTAACAACCATTTGTTCGACCATTCCATTAGTTTGTCTAGGTCTTCTTGAAGCCTCACGGAGTCCTCCTCTGTCTTAATAAATCCTACTCATAATTTTGTCATCGTCAGCAAACATTGAGAGGAATGAGTCTATACCCTCCAGGAGAGTGTTTATGTATATCAGAAACAGGATAGGACCAAGTACAGAGCCATGTGGGACTCCACTGGTGACTTCACACCAATCTAAGGTCTTACCCCTCACTGTAACTCTTTGCTTCCTGTTGCTTAGGTACTCCCTTATCCACTGGAGCGCCCTACCAGTTACTCCTGCCTGTCTCTCTAGTTTATGTACCAGCCTCTTATAGGGGAATGTGTCAAAGGCTTTCCGACAGTCGAAAAAAATTCAGTCCGCCCAGGCCACTCTTTCTTGCTTAATCATTGTCACCTGATTGTAGAATTATACTAAGCCAGTTGGGCAAGATTTACCCTCCCTGAACCCATGTTGGCGGTTTGCCACGAAGTCCCTTCTCTCCAGATGTGTTACTAGATTTTTTCTCACAATCTTCTCCATCACTTTGCATTGTATACAAGCTAAGGACACTGGCCTGTAGTTCAGTGCCTCTTGTCTGTCACCTTTTTGTATACTGGGACCACATTAGCCGCCTTCTATATTTTTGATAGGTCTCCTGTCACCAGTGGCCTACTATACACTATGGAGAGTGGCAAGCAGAGAGCCTCTGCACACTCTTTGAATTCCCATGGTGAGATTCCTCTGGACCAACAGCCTTTCTCACATCCAACAGGTGTCTCGACCTCATCTCTCATAATTTCGAATCCTTCCAAGGCCGCCTGGTTTACAGCCCCCTCTCCTAGCGTATTGTTGAGTTCTTCACACACCTCTTTATCATTCTCTGTATACTTGTCCTCGCCTGTTCTAAGCTTCATTACCTGTTTCTTCACTGTTGTTCTCCTCCTGATGTGACTATGGAGTTGCTTTGGATCAGTCTTGGCTTTTGCTTGCTATATCATTTTCATATTTTTTCTCTGCTTCCTATCTCACACTATCATACTCATTCCTGGTTCTCTGGTATCTCTCTCTGCTTTCTGGTGTTCTGTTATTTCTGAAGTTCCTCCACGCTCTTTTGTTCAGTTTCTTTGCTTCCATGCATGCCCTGTTAAACCATAGATTCTTCTTTTGCTTTTCGGATTTTTCCCTTTGGGCCGGGATATACCTGTTTACTGCCTCCTGACACTTTTGGGTGACATTGTCCATCATGTCTTGTACAGACATAGCTCTGAGGTCTGTGTCCCATGGTATATCACTTTGGAAATTTCTCATCCCCTCATAATTCCCCTTTCGGTATGCCAGCCTTGAGTTTTCTAGTTCTTTTGGGGGGAGATAAGTCCTAGCTCTACCAAGTACTGAAAGATCATTACACTGTGATCACTCATTCCTAAGGGGGCTTTCATCTTAACTTCCCTTACATCCCACTCATTGAGGATAAATATGAGATCAAGCATAGCTGGTTCATCCTCCCCTCACATTCTTGTCAGTCCCTTGATGTGTTGGCTTAGAAAGTTTCTTGTTGCTGCGTCCAGCAGCTTAGCTCTCCATGTACCTAGTCCTCCATGGGGGTTTCTGTTTCTCCCAATCTACCTTCCCATGGTGAAGTCCCTCATGATTAGTAGCCCAGATCCATTCCTACTAGCGAGAGACACTATTCTCTCTATTATGTTAATGGTGGCCATGTTGTTTCTATCATATTCCTGTCTAGGTCTTCTGTCATTCGGTTGGGGGTTATATATGTCTACTACTACTCTTTAAGGGTTTAAATCTCCTCTTTTGCTGCTGTAAGCTCGCTTTGCAGGTTGTTTATTGTATTATTTATTTCCTGCATCTCCCTTCTGATATGCTCCAAAACCTGGGCAAACACTTCCTTCATATGGTCACATTGACTTTTCCCTGTTCCCTTAAAAGTCCTAGCTGTCATGTTTGTCCCTGTTCCTACTATGTCTTGATAGGGTATGCCAGGAGGGGGGGCAGAAATGTCCCCACCTGGGGGTCATCTCTGTGTGTGTGCGTGCATGTCTGTGTGCACACATGTGTGCTGTGTGTGTGCATGTCTCAACATGTGTGCATGCACACACACATGCGTGTGTGCATATGTGTGAGTGTGTGTGTTTGTGCACGTGTGTGTGTATGTGCGTGCGTGTGTGCATGTTTGTAGTGGTTGAGTGTTCTTTGGTGGTCGGGTTACGTGCAGGAAGATGGAAGTGGTGGAGGTGGAGAGCATTTCAGGAGAGTGAGGGAGTGATAAGATTGCTGGATGGGGAAGCGGAAGAATGGTGGAAGGGATTGAGGGAGGGAAGATATAGAGAGAAATAGAGAGAGAGAGGGAGGAGGGGGAGACGGGGTATTTGTGTGTGAAATAAGGGCTTGGCGGAGGGGAAGAGAAGGTAAAAAAAGTTGAGCCAGAGCTCAAGCACCGCAAGCACACACACATACACACACACACACACACACACACACACACACACACACACACACACACACACACACACACACACACACACACACACTCGCACACACACATACAGTTTGATTCAGTGCCACACAAGAGGCTAGTGAAAAAGCTGGAGATGCAGGTTGGAGTGAAAGGGAAGGTACTCCATTGGATAAGTGAGTACGTAAGCAACAGGAGACAACGAGTCAGTGTGAGGGGTGAGGTCTCAGATTGGTGAGACGTTACGAGTGGAGTCCCACAGGGGGTCAGTCCTTGGACCTATACTGTTTCTGATATATGTAAATGATCTCCCAGAGATCGTTTAGAATCGTTTCTCTCAATGTTTGCCGATGATGCAAAAATTATGAGGAGGATTGAAACTGAGGATGATAGTAGGAGGTTACAAGATGACCTAGACAGACTGAGTGAATGGTCCAACAAATGGCTGTTGAAGTTCAACCCGAGTAAATGCAAAGTAATGAAACTAGGCAGTGGAAACAGGAGGCCAGACACAGGATACAGAATAGGAGATGAAGTATTTAATGAAACGGACAGAGAGAAAGATCTAAGAGTTGATATCACACCAAACCTGTTTCCTGAAGCCCACATAAAAATAATAACGTCTGCTGCATATGCGAGGCTAGCTAACATTAGAACAGTATTCAGGAACCTGTGTAAGGAATCATTCAGAATCTTGTACACCACATATGTAAGACCAATCCCGGAGTATACGGCCCCATCATGGAGCCCGTACCTTGTCAAGCACAAGACGAAGCTGGAAAAAATGCAAAGGTATGCCACTAGACAAGTCCCAGAACTAAGAGGCTTGAGTTACGAGGAAAGGCTGCGAGAAATGCACCTTACGACACTGGAAGACAGAAGAGTAAGGGGAGACATGATCACAACCTACAAAATCATCAGGGGAATCGACCGGGTAAACAAGGACAAACTATTCAACACTGGTGGGACGCGAACAAGGGGACACAGGTGGAAACTGAGTACCCACATGAGCCACAGAGACGTTAGAAGGAACTTTTTCAGTATCAGAGTAGTTAATGGATGGAATGCATTAGGCAGTGATGTGGTGGAGGCTGACTCCATACACAGTTTCGAATGTAGATATGATAGAGCCCAGTAGGCTCCGGAATCTGTACACAAGTTGATTGACAGTTGAGAGGAGGGACCAAAGAGCCAAAGCTCAACCCCCACAAACACAGATAGGTGAGTAGAAATAGGTGAGTGCACACGCACGCACACACACACACACACATACACACACACACACAAATGGCTGTTAGAGTTTAACCAAAGCAAATGTAATGTAATGAAGATAGGGGTAGGAAGCAGGAGACCAGATACAAGGTATCACTTGGGAGATGAAATACTTCAAGAGTCAGAGAGAGAGAAAGACCTGGGGGTTGATATCACGCCAGACCTGTCCCCTGAAGCTCATATCAAGAAGATAACATCAGCAGCATATGCCAGGTTGGCTAACATAAGAACGGCCTTTAGAAACTTGTGTAAGGAATCTTTCAGAACATTATATACCACATATGTCAGACCAATCCTGGAGTATGCGGCTCCAGCATGGAGTCCATATCTAGTCAAGCATAAAACTAAACTGGAGAAGGTTCAAAGGTTTGCCACCAGACTAGTACCCGAGCTGAGAGGTATGAGCTACGAGGAGAGACTACGGGAATTGAACCTCACTTCGTTGGAAGACAGAAGAGTTAGGGGGGACATGATCACCACTTTCAAGATTCTCAGGGGAATCGACAGGGTTGATAAAGACAGGCTGTTTAACACAAGGGGCACACGCACAAGGGGACACAGGTGGAAACTGAGTGCCCAAATGAGCCACAGAGATATTAGAAAGAACTTTTTTAGTGTCAGAGTGGTTGACAAATGGAATGCATTAGGAAGCGATGTGGTGGAGGCTGACTCCATACACAGTTTCAAGTGTAGATATGATAGAGCCCAATAGGCTCAGGAATCTGTACACCTGTTGATTGACGGTTGAGAGGCGGGACCAAAGAGCCAGAGCTCAACCCCCGCAAGCACAACTAGGTGAGTACACACACACACACACCACACACACACACACACACACAGGGAAAAGTGAGTTTGTCTTAATGAAGGAGATGTTTGACCAAGCTTGTGATTGTATCAAGGAGATGAAAGAAACGAGGGATGCAATCAGCATCCTGCATATTGAGGTATTAGCAGCAAATGAGGAGATTATAAGGCTCAAAGGAAACAATACTCAGACTCAGCTCCAAATAACCATACCAAGAGAAGATGGAAACGTATCAGTATAAGAGACTGCCTCTGGACAAGCATCATTTGCTGAGATACTTAAAAAGAGTCTAGATGTAATTGGCACAGTGAGGGAGTCTGCCATGAAAGCAGCTGCCTCACATGAAGCGGCAAGATGCACTAGCCAGCTGCTGGAGAGGATATGATCAGTGGTAGTAGCAGGCATTAAAGAACAGGAAGGCTCCAATAAGATGGAGTGGATTAGTAAAACCAATGAGGCAGTGCAAGGGATACTACTGGGGTTGCAGATGGAAGGGGCTAGGCCATGCATAGAGAAGGTTTTCAGGGTAGGCTGGTACAACAAGGACAGAGATCGTCTGATAAAGATAGTGTTTACAAACGAGTACGTAAAGGAAGCAATTCTATCAAGGAAGAGCCTTCTGTACCATGTGCGAGGTTACAGGAAAGTGTTCCTCCAGAGGGACATGACATAGGAAGGGAGAGTAAAGGCAGCAGAAGCGAGGAGAAAACACAGGGGGAGAGGACAGAACCAGGGAACCACAGACCCCAACTCAACAGCCCCAGAGGAAAGTGGGATAATCCCAACCAGCGCCCCAACAACCCCAGAGCAGAGGACATCACCTGTATCTTCCTCCCCATAGAAAACCCCACCTACACAGAACCATCCCTGCCCTCATCCCAAGGCTCAGTCAACCCTGACTGAGCCTTGATCCCCCTCTCCCCTTACCCTCCCAGTCCCACACTCCCTCACCCCATACCCTCCCTGTACCCCCTTCCCCATCACCCCATATCCTACTTGTCCCCTTCCCCTCTCTCATCTTATTCCCTCCCTGTCACCCCATATCCTCCCTGTCCCCTTCCCCTCTCTCATCTCATTCCCTCCCTGTCACCCCATATCCTCCTGGGCCCCCCCTCTTCCCTCACCAAATTCCCTTCTTGGCCCCCCCCCTCCTCTCTCTCCCAATATCCTCCCTGCCCAACCACCCCTTTCACCCCCATACCCTCCCTGGGCCCCCTCTTTCCTTGACCCCCCACCCCTATCCTCCAGCATCTGATAATACCCATCACAACCATCTCACAACTTCCCTCCCCAACCACTGTTCGGCCTGCCGTCCCACCTCAGACTCTCCTACATTCCCCAACCCATGACCTCACTCCCCCTCCACCACATGCCCCCGCTGCTCCTCCATCCCATGCCCTAGCTGACCCCCAACACCAGACACTCTCAACCACACCACCCCAGACCATCCCAGCCCCCGTGTACCAGAGCCTCCAAATCCCATCGCACCTCAGATCTCAGATCCCTCTTCCTAGGCCCTCCCCCCCCCCCCCCCCCAGAAACCCCATTGCTCCCCTACTCGAGGGGAATCAACAGAAACTGGGAATGGAGTCAGCTTTACGGTAATGTACTCGAACATAGATAGGACCACAAACAAGGCAAGTTAACTTAGGGAAAGTGCACAAGAAGCAAACCCGGATGTAATTGGCATCACGGAAATAAAAACGCTCAGGAATAATATCAAATGTCGTGTTTCCCCTGGAGTACACTGTAATAATGAGAGAGAGAGAGAGGAAGAAAAGAAAGGTGCAAGAGTGGCCCTACTGATGAAAAAGGAATAGAGTTTCGAGGAAATTACTATTCCTGGCTGTGATGGGTTCAGAGACTTCCTAACAGGCACAATGATGATGGGAGGACCCCCATGCTCCTATGGGAGGAGGAGTAGTAGTTTGATATATATCAAACATGATATACAATATATATCATGTTTTATAATATATATCAAACATGATATATAATATATATCATGTTTGATAAAGAACCCACCACTAAATGACAGAAGACCCAGGAAAGAGTATGACAGGAACAACAAGCGGTTAACACCATAACTGAGAGAGCAATTGCTGCCACCTGTAGAAACTGATCCCATCTGCTCATCATGGGGGACTTCACTCACGAAAGGATAGACTGGGAAAACAAGGAACCGCACGAAGGTGTGAAAACATGGGGAGCTAAACTACTGGAAGTGCCGACAAGGAATTTTTTAAGTCAGCACGTTAGGGATGCCACAAGAATGAGAGGAAACGATGAACCAGCGAGACTCGACCTAGTATTCACTCTGAACGACTCCGACATAAGGGAAATCGGTTACGAAGCCCCAGTGGGAATGAGTGATCACAGTGTATGGATGTTTGAGTACCTGGTCAAAGTAGGGTTAAGATACTCAAGGAAAGGCCAAAAATACAAAAGGCCGGCATTCTGGATGGGAAACTTTGAGGAGATAAGAAAATTTCTAACAGATGTAGCTTGGGAAACAGCGCACAGACGAATGACGGCCCAAGACATGATGGACTACATCACGCCGAAGTGTAAGGAGGCAGCAGAGAAGTTCATCCCAGTCCAAAAGGAAAAAAAAATAAATAGAGACAAGAAACCCATGGTTTAATCAGAGATGTAGGATAGTGAAACCACGAAGTAAAAGAGCGTGGAGAAACTATAGAAATAACAGGACAATAGAGAGCAGAGAAAGATACCACAGTGACAGGAATGATTATGTCAGGGTGAGAAGAGAGACAGAGCAACAATATGAAAATGAATAGCAAGCATGGCAAAGACTCAACATAAATTGCTGCACTGCCACATTAGGAGAAAAACAACAGTGAAGGAACAGGTAATGAAATGGAGGGTAGGGGCAGACAGATTCACTACAGACGACAAGGTGGTGGGCGAAGAACTCAATGAGAAATTCCAGGAGGTCTTTGCAGTAGAGCAAGGAGAATTCCCAGAGATAAGAGGGGGAATATCAAATAGATGCCACTACAGAAGTTTGTGATTACCAGGGGGGGGAGGTGAGGGAGCATCTGCTAGAATTGGATGTGACAAAGGCTATAGGCCCGGATTGAATCTAACCATGGATACTAAAGGAAGGAGCATAAGCTCTGTGCCTGCCACTCTCCATGGTGTACAACAAATCACTGGTAACAGATGAACTGCCAAGAATGTGGAAGAAGGCCAATGTAGTCTCACTATACAAGAAGGGTGATAGGTAGGAGGCACTTAACTACAGGCCAGTGTCCCTAATTTGCATACCATGCAAGATGATGGAGAAGATTGTGCGAAAAAACTAGTGGAACATCTGGAACGAAAGAACTTTGTAACACAACAGCAGCATGGGTTCAGGGATGACAAGTTCTGTCTCACAGGGTTAATTGAATTCTTAGACAAGGCAACACAAATCAGGCAAAATAGAGAGGGTTGGGCAGACTGCTTATTTTTGGATTGCCAGAAAGCCTTTGACACAGTACCACTTAAGAAACTAGTGCACAAGCTGGAGATACAGGTGGGAATGAAAGGGAAGGTACTCCACTGGAAAAGGGAGTACCTAAGCAACAGAAAACAGTGAGTCACTGTGAGGGGTGAGGTCTCAGATTGGCGAGGCGTCACTAGTGGAGTCCCACAGGGTTCAGTCCTTGGACCTATACTGTTTCTGATCTATGTAAATGATCTTCTAGAGGGTATACAATTGTTCGTCTCACTGTTTGCTGATGATGCAAAAGATTATGAGGAGGATTAAGACAGAGAAAGTTATTATGATAAATAAATAAATAAATAAATATGTTTATTCAGGTAAGGTATATACATACAAGTGAGGTTACATTAATGGATCGAATTATAGATAGAGCTAGTACATACAATGCCTAAAGCCACTATTACGCAATGCGTTTCGGGCAGGAAGAACATTAATATCTAGAACTTAATACTAATTGAGCATAAAGAATAAAATGTGTTGAGAACAAATACAAATAAAGATGAGAAAAAGGGGGAACATGACTGAAAAAGCAGCACAAATACAAAATGTTGACAAACAGCATTGATTAAAAAAAAAAAAAAAAAAAAAAAACTGTCATGGGTTGACAATAGAGGGGTAAGGTAGGTTACATGGAATTTATTAGGTAGTGTTTAGTTTTAATCTTAAACTGGTTGAGAGAGGTACAGTCTTTAACATGGTTGGGGAGGTCATTCCACATTCTGGGTCCCTTGATTTGTAGAGCATTTCTAGTTTGATTAAGCCGTACTCTTGGAATATCAAAACTGTATTTATTTCTGGTGTGGTGCTCATGGGTTCTGTTACAACCAGCAATGAAGCTTTTGAGTTCAGGATTGGCATTACAGTTCAGCGTTTTATATATGTATGATACACATGAGAGAATGTGCAGTGACTTAATATCAAACATATTCAGAGATTTGAGTAGGGGTACGGAGTGATGTTTGGGGCCAGAGTTGGATATTGTCCTAATAGCAGCTTTGTGTTGAGTAATTAGAGGACGTAAATGATTTTGGGTAGTAGAACCCCAAGCACAAATACCATAGTTGAGATATGGATAGATGATGGAGTAATAGAGAGTCACCAGGGCAGGTCGGGGTACATAATATCTGATCTTAGAGAGAATGCCAACAGTTTTTGAAACTTTTTTTTATATTTTTAGAATGTGTCCCTGGAAGTTCAGCTTGTGGTCAATGAGAACGCCAAGGAACTTACCATCTAATTTGTTACAAATTTGGGTATTATTAATTTTGAGATTTATTTGATTAGAGGATTTATTGCCAAACAGAATATAGAAAGTTTTGTCAATGTTAAGGGTGAGTTTGTTGGCAGTTTGCCAAAGATGGACTTTATTTAGCTCAGTATTTACTGTGGCATTTAGAGCAAGGGGGTCAGGACTGGAGTAAATGAAGGTTGTGTCGTCAGCAAAAAGAATTGGTTTGAGGTGTTGGGAGGCATTTGGAAGGTCATTAATGTAGATGAGAAAGAGGAGAGGGCCAAGTATGCTGCCCTGAGGAACACCGATGTTGATGGGTAGGGTGGGAGAAATTGAATTATTCACAGAAACATACTGGAGCCTGTCAGTAAGGTAAGATTTGAGGTATTGCAGGGAGTGTCCTCTGACTCCATAATGATGTAATTTAAGAAGAAGGTTTTGGTGGTTGACAGTGTCAAAAGCCTTACACAGGTCCACAAATAACCCAACAGGGAACTCATTTTTATCAAGAGCTGCATGAATCAAGTTAATCATACTAATAAGTGCATCGTTAGTGCTACAAGATGACCGAGGCTACAAGGTGACCGAGACAAACTGAATGAATGGTCCAACAAATGGCTACTGAAGTTCAACCCAAGTAAATGTAACGTAATGAAACTAGACAGTGAAAACAGGAGACCAGACACAAGATACCAAATGAGAGAAGACGTCCTTCATGAAATGGTCAGAGAGAAAGATCTATTAGTTGATATATCACCAAACCTGTCCCCTGAAGCCCCCATAACAAGAATAACAACGGCGGCGTATGCAAGGTTGGCTAACATCAGAACTGCCTTCAGGAATCTGTGTAAAACATCATTCAGAACCTTATACACGACATATGTAAGACCAATCCATGCAATATATTCATAGTTCACCTGTGGTATACATAGCTACCACCTATGGCTCCTTATTTCAGTATTTTGGATGATTTTAAAGGCTTAATAATAAAGATTTCAGTGATGACGTTAGCGATGATGATAGCTGTTGACAGCTGAATGATCTCTTTACTTAAAGTTACAATGTATCCATTCTGAGTCAACTAATGGTTTAATCCATAATTTAAACCACTTTTCTACAGTGCAACTTGTTAAAGTTGCAGAAATGTACACAGAAAACGATATGACGTTTAAATGTCTATGGGGTACACTGCAGCAAACAGAATTGCTATAGGGTTCACAATAAGTCACACGAGGTTTATGCGGGTCCACTACCGCCCAAAGGGACAAGTATTGGATCCACTGCCGCCTGTTGGGTGGGTATGGGGGTCCACTATCACCCACTTGATGAGTATGGGGTTAACTACCACTCACTGGATGGGTATGGGGCTAACTATCACTACCCGCTGGATGGATGTTGGGTCCACTACCACCCCGCAGGATGGGTATGGTGTCGTCTACCCCTCCCCCTCCAAATCAATGGGTATATGGTCCATTTCCATCCACAGGATGGGAATGGGGTCCACTACCACCCGTGGGATGGAGATGGAGTCTAGTACCACCACAGGATGGGTATTGGGTTCCCAACCGCCCACAGGATGGGTATGAGGTCCACTACCGCCCACAGGATGGGCATGGAGTCCACTACCGCCCACAAGGTGGGTATGGAGTCCACTACCACCCGCAGGATGGGCATGGGGTCCACTACCACCCACAGGATGGGCATGGGGTTCACTACCACTCACAGGATGGGTATGGGGTCCATTACGTTTCACAGGATAGGTAAGGAGTCTACTACCACGTGTGGGATGGGTATACCTGATTTACCTGAGGGCCACTAACCCTAGTGGCCTCGACGAGGACAGGCATCCAGCGGCATGTCGAAGGTCCCTCCATTTTCCTTGATGATAGTTTCTAGGAATATTTTAAACTCAAAACAGTTTGGCAGTTACAGTTTCAGCGAGTAGGCGGTTCCAGGGGTTAATAACCTTGAGGGTGAAAAAGCATCTCCTGTTCTCAATCCCAAATTGTGGCTCGATGAGCTTTGTTGAACAAACAACAATATTCCTTGTTTGTGTTACATCTGAACTTCTGCAGAAAGTATCCGGATCAACATCTTCTAACTTGTTCATTAATTTAAAATTTTCTTCGAGATCCTTCCTGTCATTCCTGGTTTGCAGTGTTGATAGCCCTGTGACCTTCAGGCGCTCCTGATATGGGATATGACTTAGCTCTAGAAATATTTTGTTGCCGGTGTTGCACCTGCTCCAGAGCAGCTAAGTATCCTGCTTGGATACAGTCATGCAAATGGGGCGCACCAGAGATTTATACAGTTGAACCATTACCTTCTTTTCCTTATAGACAAAAGTCCGATTGATTATCCCTAGTGTTTGGTTAGCTTTTCTAACTGCTGCACCTATCTGTTGTGCAACTTTTAATGAGTGATGGATTTTGACTCCAAGGTCCCTTTCTTCATCAATCAGCTGAACTGTAATGCTATTAATTGGGTAGTCATGGCGTTGGTTGTTATACCCTACATGCAGGTTCTTGCATTTTTCTTTATTAAAAAGCATTTGCCATTCTTTTGGCTACTAGTGGAGTTCATGTAGATCTCTTTGTAAGACTTCAATATCATTAAAATTTCCCACTTACCATAAATCTTTATTTCATCTGCAAGTCTGATTAGGTGGTTTGTAATATTCTCATCTAGGTCATTGATACATGATAAAAAGGGTTTGCCCGAAAATGGACCCTTGTGGCACCCCCACTTATCACATTTCTCCATTCATATTCGTTTGTATTGAGCACGATCCTTTGTTGTCTTTCCTTCAACCATTGTTTTATCCATTCTAATATTTTACTATTTATTCCAGGGCCTGTAATTTCCTTGCCAGTCTATCATGTGGTACCTTATCAAAAGCTTTAGCAAAATCACATCCACCTGAAGGTACTTGTCTGAGTAGCTGGTTATCGTTTCCAAAAATGTGAGCAAGTTTGTAATGCAGGATCTGTTTTTAACAAATTGATGTTGTATCTATTGTACAAGATTGTTCACTGAAAAATGGTGAATAATTTCCTCACTGAGGATTCTCTCCATGAGCTTGCAGATGTGTGATGTTAAGCTGATCGGCCAGTAGTTTTCTGCAGAGCTCTTTCTGCCTTTTTTGAAAATAGGGGTAACATTTGCGTATTTCCAATCTAGGGGGACTATCCCTGGGTCCATAGATTTTGTGAAAGAAGTTTCAGTGGTAGGCATAGTTGTTCTGCCAGTTCCTTCAAGACTTTGGATTGGATTCCATCCACACCTGTGGCTTTCGAGTCTTTTAGTTTGGCAGTGTTCTTATTAATTATTTCGCATGTTATGAGTATATCCCTAAATTCGTTCTCCTCCCCTCCTTCAAACATTTATGTGCGGGATGTGATGTCATCCAGCCTTTCGAGTGTAATCACTGACGTAAAATAATCATTTAGAGTGTTTATTGCCTTTTATCATTCATTATAGCTTTGTTAGTCTCATCTATTAAGGGTCCAACTTAGTCCTTTTTTTGGTTTTACTTCTTATATAGTCGTAGAACAATTTTGGATATTTCTTTAGGTTTTGAACAAGTTTTCGTTCGTAGTTTCTTTTGGCTGATTTGATTTTCTGAGTGGCTGAGTTTAGTGTCCTTTTGTATAACTCATAATCATTGATGTCCACTGTAGATTTATATGTTCTCCAGAGGTTCTCTTGGTTACCAGTGCTCGAGTTACGACCTGTATGAGATCCACTTAGTTCCATCTACTTCCCTTTCTTGTCTTTCTTCTTTTCGACACTTATTTTTGAACGAGTTCCATGATGACCATCTTGAAATTTTACCATGATGCTTCTGTGCCATGTTCGCCCATCAGCTTCCTCCAGGGGATGGTTTGCAGTTCCTCTCTCATTCCTTGTTAGTCACCTCGATGGTAATCCTGAAATTCGACGTCTTTGACCTTTATGTGAGTTTTTATATTCATTGTCCATCTTAAAATATGGTGGTCGCACAAGGGGGTTTAGCGTTTCTCGAACATGAATTTGATAAATGATGTCCTCTTCTGTTGTTAGCACACGATCCAGTATGCTATTACCTCGTGAGGGTTCAGTCTGAAGGAGTTGTGTGTATTTCCAATGGGACACTTCTTACCGCCGCTGCCGCCACCATAACACACGAGGGTAGAGGCGGGTCTCACAGCAGCAGTCGACAAAGCCTTCTAAACACACTCTAAGAGAGGGTCATTAATTCGTCTCATACACAGAGTTTTTGAGCATAGGTGTTCACGGTGGCTCGCCTCTGCTGCTACAGAGAGGGTGAGTGAGGAATCCACAATATTTGTAAACAATGGCCCCTCACCTTTCCCCCTCTACTTCACCTTCCATTTAGAAGCATAGGGAGTTCCACATGCCACATGGCACAAAGCGCATGGCCCATACCACATGGCTAGGAGAGAGGGTAATAGGATGTCGTGGGGGGGTCTGTGTTCGTCACTGCCTCAACTTTTATAATTGTGTAATGCCTCCTCCACTTCGAGTTGACAGGCAACCCACACCATAACACACAAGGTGTAAGGTACTTGCCTAATGACCTAGGAGGTAACATTAGTCCATGTAAAAGAATGGGGCAAAGTGGACCGGTCTATCCTCTTTGACGTGACGAGTGGTAGTATGGTACATGAGCAGGAGAGGGGAGTATTTGTCAACAATATCCCACACCCCCCTCCCCTCCCCTTTTGTGCACTCCCATCACCTACCACTCATCGGTAGGTGTGTGGTGTGTTTTGTAACATTATCTAGAATAAGGAGGTCCACACATTCTGTTTATTTTGCATCAGTTTAAAACAGCTTGCTAGGTAGGCTGTTCCTTGCTAATATTGATAGTTTTTTTGCAGTACAGAAGAGATGAGGCATCTGTTCATCTCCTCCGCAGCTTCCATAATTGTTGTTGACTGTCACCCTCATCATATCACATACGGGGTCTCCGCTTCTGAAATATGGTTTAACACCAGGTGGGTGGGAGCAGTGGGTCTCACTTTCTGGTTATGTTACCTCTATACTACACAAGACGGGACTGTTGCGTGTTTACGTCACGGATTGTATTACTACTACGGGCGCTCCTGGCATTCCCTTCTCCCCCTTCCCCCTGCACTTAGCACTCACTTACATTCCTCAGGTTAACAGCCTACATGCATTTTTCTGCATTCAGAATAATAAATAAATAGTTAGGGGAGTAAACAATTTATATATATTTTTATTCTTTTATTAAACACTTAAGACTTTTACAACGGCAATAATAATAATATTAAAATCATTTTATTCTTGCAACATAGGTTAACGTAACATCAGGAACATATAAACATCATTCTTTTGTCCAAATAACAGGATTTTTAAGAGTAGCAACAACAACATAGCAATAAGGAAGACTTGATTCTTCTTAAAACAAATTAAAATCAAAGCTATTATGTGTTTTTACACCTTCTAAGGTAACGTGACCAACATGCAAACATCATTCTTCCCCAATAAATTTTTTAAGAGTAACGAGTGTCGTAACGCAGTCTTCAATCTTATTCTACCATAAAATATTACTGTGTGACTCTTTTAAGTATTGTAACACACAATTAACGTAATGCAGAAATTATCTTTCTGTTGTCCAAATAATATTTTTGAATAGTAAAGCATGTCTAGCCCATCTCTATAACTTCCACACCAAATAATATTACTGTGTGACTGTAACGCAATGTAACATAACGTGGAAATCACCTTTCTGATGTGCTAAATAATTTTTTNAATTCCAAGATAAGAGGGGAAACCACAACCAGCAACCGCATCACCAGAGAGGGCAACACACCACTCCCCTCTGCATAGAAACCCTCCCTTCCCCTCACCCTGCCTGCCCCCACCTAAATGCTCACCCAACCCTCCCTCCCCCCCCTCCCCATTCTGACCCTATCACCCCTCCCCCATTCCCACCATGTCACCCCTCCTGCCTTCCCCCCCTGTCCCCTTTCATCCTATACCCTCTCTATCCCTCCTCCCCCTCATCCCGTATCCTCAACGTCCCCTCCTATCTTCTTAACCGACACCCTACCTGTCCCCCCTTCCATTGCAACCCCACCCTAAAATCCTTGAGACCCTGCAAACCACCTCACAGATCTAATCACCCTGATAGAAATTTGTGTAAGGAATCTTTCAGAACCCTGTATACCACTTATGTAAGACCAATCCTGGAGTATGCAGCTCCAGCCTGGAGTCCATACCTAGTTAAACACAAGGCAAAGTTAGAGAAGACTCAGCGGTATGCCACCAGACTCGTCCGGAACTGAGAGGATTGAGCTACGTGGAAAGGCTAAAGGAGCTGAACCTCACATCCCTGGAAAACAGAAGAGTAAGGAGAGACATGATAACCACCTACAAAATTCTCAGGGGAATTGACAGGGCGGACAAAGACAAACTCTTCACCACAGGTGGGACACGAACAAGGGGACACAGGTGGAAACTTAGTACCCAGATGAGCCACAGAGACGTTAGAAAGAATTTTTTCAGTGTCAGAGTAGTTAATAAATAGAATGCACTAGGAAGTGATGTGGTGGAGGCTGACTCCATACACAGTTTCAAATGTAGATATGATAGAGCCCAGTAGGCTCAGGAATCTGTACACCTGTTGATTGACAGTTGAGAGGCGGGACCAAAGAGCCAAAGGTCAACCCCCACAAGCACAATTAGGTGAGTACAATTAAGTGAGTATCCAGGGAACAGCTTTTCCCACCAGCAGAATGCTCGCTAAGAAGGGGACTAGAAAATGAACAGAAGAAATTGAGCTTCAAGGCAATGTACATTAACTTAGATGGGATTACAAATAAAACAAGTGAACTCGGAGAATGGACACTAGAAGAAAACCCAGACATAATAGCACTCACAGAAACAAAGCAAACGAAAACCATAACAAAGACAGTGTTTCCACAGGACAACTATGTAGTGAGGAAAGAGAGAGAGAAGGGAGAGGAGGAGGTAGTGTAGCTTTGCTGATAAGAAAAGGTTGGGGTTTTGAAGAGATGGTAAATCAGAACTGTGAAGGTTACAGTGACTGCATCTCAGGCACCATAGTAATTGGAGGACAGAAAATTATAGTAGTAGTCATATATAACGCCCCACCGAACGACAGAAAACCCAGACAGGAATATGATAGAAACAACATGACCACCATCAATATAATAGAGAGAACAGCTTCTGTGGCTAGCAGGAACGGATCCAGACTACTAATAATGAGAGACTTCAACTATGGGAAGATAGATGGGGGGAACAGAAACCCACATGGAGGACCAGACACATTGAGAGCTAAGCTGCTGGACGTGGCAACAAGAAACGTTTTCAATCAACATGTCAAGGGACCGACAAGAATGAGAGGAGAGGACGAATTAGCCTTGCTTGATCTGATATTTATCCTAAATGAGTCGGATATAAGGGAAGTCAAGTTGGAAGTCCCTCTGGGAATGAGTGATCATAGTGTATTGAGCTTTGAGTACCTGGATGAGCTAGGAATTATCTCCCCCAAAAAAGAACTGGGAAACAGATGGCTGGCGTACCGAAAGGGAAACTATGAGGAGATGAATAAATTCCTATGGGATATACAATGGGACACAGAACTCAGAACCATGTACGTATAAGACATGATGGACCATGTCACCAAAAAGTGTCAGGAGGCTGTAAGCAGCTTTGTCCCGGCTCGACAGGAAAAAAACAGAGAAGCAAAAGAAAAATCCGTGGTTTAATAGGGAATGTATGAAAGCAAAGGAGTTGAACAAAAGGGCATGGAGGAACTTCCGTAATAACAGAACACCTGAAAGTAGAGAGATACCAGAGAACCAGGAACGAGTATGTTAGTGTGAGAAGAGCGGGTGAGAAAAGGTATGAAAATTATATAGCTAACAAAGCCAAGACCGAACCAAAACTACTACACAGTCACATCAGGAGGAAGACAACAGTGAAGGAACAGGTGATGAAACTTAGGGTGGGTGAGGATAGGTATGCAGAGAATGACAAAGAGGTGTGTGAAGAACTCAACAAAAGGTTCTAGGAGGTCTTTACAATAGAACAAGGAGAAGTCACGGCGCTAGGAGAGGTGGCAGCAAACCAGGCGACCTTGGAAAGGTTCGAAATTACAAGTGATGAGGTCAAGAAGCACCTATTGGAGCTGGACGTGAGAAAAGCTGTTAGGCCGGTCGGAATCTCACCATGGGTATTGAAAGAGTGTGCAGGAGCAGTTTGTTTGCCACTCTCCATAGTGTAAAGTAGATCACTGGAAATGGGAGACCTACCAGAAATATGGAAGACGGCTAATGTAGTACCAATATATAAAAAGGGTGACAGACAAGAGGCACTGAACTACAGGCCAGTGTCCTAAACTTCTATACCATGCAAGGTGATGGAGAAGAATGTGAGAAAAAACCTAGTATTAGTAAAAAAAAGTAGTAAAAAAACCATCTGGAGAGACGAGACTTCGTGACAACCCATCAACATGGGTTCAGGGAGGGTAAATCTTGCCTTACAGGCTTAATACAATTCTATGATCAGGTGACAAAGATTAAGCAAGAAAGAGAAGGATGGGCCGACTGCATTTTTTTGGACTCTCAGAAAGTCTTTGACACAGTGCCCCATAAAAGGCTGATGCATAAGCTTGAGAAAAAGGCAGGAGTAACTGGTAGAGCGCTCCAGTGGATAAGGGAGTACCTAAGCAATAGGAAGCAGGGAGTTACAGTGAGGGGTGAGACCTCAGATTGGCGTGAAGTCACCAGTGGAGTCCAACAGGGCTCTGTACTTGGACCTATCCTGTTTCTGATATACGTAAATGATCTCCCAGAGGGTATAGACTCAGTCCTCTCAATGTTTGCTGACGACGCCAAAATTATGAGAAGGATTAAGACAAAGGAGGACAGATTAAGGCTTCAAGAAGACCTGGACAAGCTGCAGGAATGGTCGAACAAATGGTTGTTAGAGTTTAACCCAAACAAATGTAATGTAATGAAGATAGGAGTAGGAAGCACGAGACCAGATAAAAGGTATCATTTGGGAGACGAAATACTTCAGGAGTCAGAGAGAGAGAGAAAGACCTGGGTGTTCATATCATGCCAGACCTGTCCCATGAAGCTCATATCAAGAGGATAACATCAGTGGCATATGTCAGGTTGGCTAACATAAGAACGGCATATAGAAACTTGTGTAAGGAATCTTTCAGAACATTATATACCACATATGTCAAACCAATCCTGGAGTATGCGGCTCCAGTATGGAGTCCATATCTAGTCAAGCATAAGACTAAACTGGAAAAGGTTCAAAGGTTTGCCACCAGACTAGTACCCGAGCTGAGAGGTATGAGCGACGAGGAGAGACTACGGGAATTAAACTTCACTTCGTTGGAAGACAGAAGAGTTAGGGGGGGACATGATCACCACATTCAAGATTCTCAAGGGAATAGACAGGGTAGATAAAGACAGGTTATTTAACACAAGGGGCACACGCACTAGGGGACACAGGTGGAAACTGAGTGCCCAAATGAGACACAGAGATATTAGAAAGAACTTTTTTAGTGTCAGAGTGGTTGACAAATGGAATGCATTAGGAAGTGACGTGGTGCAGGCTGACTTCATACACAGTTTTAAGTGTAGATATGATAGAGCCCAGTAGGCTCTGGAACCTGTGCACCTGTTGATTGACGGTTGAGAGGCAGGACCTAAGAGCCAGAGCTCAACCCCCGCATGCACAACTAGGTGAGTACAACTAGGTGAGTACACACACACACACATACACACTGGAAAAGGTTCAGAAGGTTGCAAGGAGACTCGTCCCAGCATTACGAGGGATAGGGTATGAAGAGTGCCTGAAGGAACTGTGCCTTGCGACACTAGAAAAAAGAAGGGAGAGGGGGGATATGATAGGAACATATAAAATATTCTGTTGCTTCCCGTTTTTCTCGTTTTGGACAGGGATAAACCTGTCTGCAGCTTCCTGTCAATTCTGGGTGACATAATCCATCATATCCTGTACAGTCTTGTCTCTCAGTTCAGTTTCCCATTCCCCTTAGGAAGTTCCTCATCGCATCGTATTTTCCTATTTGGTAATTTAGCCTTTTCCCTTCCGATCCCATCCTTGGATAGGTTATCCCTACCTCCACCAAGTACTCAAACGTCAATACAATGTGGTCACTCATTCTTATTGGGCTTTAAACTTTGACATCCCTTATTTCTGACTCATTCAGGGTGAATATCAGGTCTAGTGTAGCTGTTCATCATTGCCTCTCATTCTTGTGGGTTCCCTTATGTGTTGGCTTAGACAGTTCCTTGTTGCCACTTCCAAGAGTTTTGTTCTCCATGTATCTGCACCACCATGTGGGCCCCCATTCTCCCAGTCTATTTTTCCATTGTTGAAATCATTCATGTTTAAGAGTTTTGAGCCATTCCTGCAGGTAACTGATGCTGCTCTCTCTATTATATTATTGGTTGCCATGTTATTCCTTTCAAACTCCTGTCTGGGTCTTCTGTTATTTAGGGGAGGGTTGTAAATGACTGCCACTATTATCTTAGGTTCACCCATTGTTATAGTTCCTGTTATGTAATCTCTGAACCCGTCACATCCCGGAATTTCCATTTCATCAAAACTCCAGTCTTTCCTTATCAGCAGGGCCACTCCTCCGCCTCCTCTCCCTTCCCTCTCTTTCCTTACTATATAGTAGTTCTTTGGAAACACAGTATCTGTTATGACTCCCGACATTTTGTTTCTGTGTGCCGTATTACATCTGGGTTTTCTTCTTGCGCCCTATCCACCAATTCTTTTGCTTTATTTTAATCCCATCGATGTTTGTGTACATTACCTTGAAGCTCACTTTCCTATATCCATTTTCACTCTCCATCCCTACAAGTGTAGGAAGTTGATCCATGAGCATTGCTACTTGGGTAGGTTCTTCCTTCTTTGAGGTAGTGGCCAGGGTTTCAGTGGGAGGTGAAGTGGGGATGGAGGGCTTAGGTCTTGCTCAGGCCTGCTTGAGGCAGGAAGAAGTCCTGGGGGTGAGGACTTCTCACCTCACCTATGTGTGTACTCACTTATTGTACTCACCTAATTGTGCTTCGGGGGTCGAGCTCTGGCTCTTTGGTCCCGCCTCTCAACCGTCAATTAACAGGTGTACAGGGTCCTGAGCCTACTGGGCTCTATCATATCTACACTTGAAACTGTGTATGGACTGGAGTCAGCCTCCACCACTTCACTTCCTAATGCATTCCATTTGTCAACCAATCTGACACTAAAAAAGATCTTTCCAATATCTCTGTGGCTCATTTGGGCACTCAGTTTCCACCGGTGTCCCCTTGTGCGTGTTCCCCTTGAGTTAAATAGCCTGTCTTTATCTACCCTATCAATTCCCTTGAGAATCTTGAATGTGGCGATCATTTCCCCCTTAACTCTTCTGTCTTCCAGCGAAGTGAGGTTTAATTCCTGTAGCCTCTCCTCGTAGCTCATACCTCTCAGCTCGGGAACTAGTCTGGTGGTAAACCTTTGAACCTTTTCCAGATTGGTCTTATCTTTCGGCCTGCCTCTCAACTGTCAGTCAACTGTTACTAACTACTATATTTTTTTCTCATACCAGACACACCCCAGGAAGCAGCCTGTGACAGCTGACTAACTCCAGGTACCTATTTACTGCTAGGTAACAGGGCCATCAGGGTGAAAGAAACTGCTCATTGTTTCTCGCCGGCACCCAGAATCGAAGGACCACAGGATCACACGTCAAATGTACTGTCTGTTCATGGAGATAAAAGGCACAAGTACACAACATTTCTTGATTTCAAAAATGCCTTTGATATTGCTAATAGGGAAGTGATTATGCATGAATTAGCGAGAATGGATATAGGGCGACATTTATTACAATGGATACAACGCTATCTCACCAACCGGAAGTACTCTGCACTGTTCCAATGCCAGAAGAGTGAAACTAAAGTAATGCAACTAGGCGCCCCACAAGGAGGAGTACTCAGTCCTACCTTGTTTAATGTTCTAATTAATTCTTTACTAAAATCAATCCCAACTATTCCGGCAAACTTCACTATCAGCTATGCAGATGACATCCTTGTACATACTAAAAACCCACCCCGAAACATGTCTTAAATTGTATACATACAGCTTGTGAGAGCCTTGATCTTGTAATCAACGCTGCTAAAACTAAGATATTTAACAGACAAATTGGCAACCGAAAAAGTGGGCCACGAAAACTTTAGATAGAAAACATACCAATAGACTATGTCTCTTCTTTCAAAGACCTTGGTGTCTCTGTCCCTTGAACCTCAACAGCAGTCAATAAGTTACATCAACAATGTAGAGACAGACTCAAGGCTCTCAGAACTGTAGTGGGGTACAGCCCAAAATATGGTGTTAATATTAGACTAGCAAGAATAATGTATTTAGCGTATATAAGATCTCTGATAGACTATCATGCACCAGGTTTGGTCCTGCAAAATGGCAAAAGTATTGATAGGCTGGAAAAAATGCAAAATGAAGCACTCAGAATTATACTTGGCTGTCCTATAACTACCAAAGTTCTCAACATGCGGAAACAATTAAATACACTTAGCATTAGAGATAGAATATTTGAAAATAATCTTATGTTGGGACTAAAGCTTCTGCGTGATAACAAAAACAACATTGTATCAATTGCACTGTTAGAACGCATACGAAATGGAACTAGTGAGTCTAAATGGATTCAAAGAACATCCACTCATATTAAAATGATGGGATTGCACGATGTATATACAGATAAAAGAGTACAGCATTTCCTTCCACCCTGGCAGATAGTACCTTTTGACATCCTGACCCCTGCATACCCCACCAAGAAACTAATCACAAACAACCCTCATGCTCAGCTTACTGCTAATTAAGCACCATACCTGGTTGATACCTGGTTGATGGGGTTCTGGGAGTTCTTCTACTCCCCAAGCCCGGCCCGAGGCCAGGCTCGACTTGAGAGCTTGGTCCACTAGGCTGTTGCTTGGAGCGACCCGCAGGGACACATACCCACCACAGCCCGGCTGGTCCGGAACTTCTCTTAGAAAACAATCCAGTTTTCTCTTGAAGATGTCCACAGTTGTTCAGGCAATATTTCTTATAGTCGCTGGGAGGACGCTGAACAACCGCGGACCTCTGATGTTTATACAGTGCTCTTTGATTGTGCCTATGGCACCTCTGCCCTTCACTGGATCAATCTTGCATTTTCTTCAATATCGTTCACTCCAGTACGTTGTTATTTTACTGTGCAGATTTGGGACCGGGCCCTCCAGTATTTTCCATGTGTATATTATTTGGTATCTCTCTCATCTCCTTCCTAGAGACTAAATTTGGAGAGCTTTGAGACGATCCCAATAATTTAGGTGCTTTATCTCGTCTATGCGTGCCGTATATGTTCTCTGTATTCCCTCTATTTCAGCAATCTCTCCTGCTCTGAAGGGGGAAGTGAGTACTGAGCAGTACTCGAGACGGGACAACACAAGTGACTTGAAGAGTACAACCATTGTGATAGGATCCCTGGATTTGAAAGTTCTCATAATCCATCCGATCATTTTTCTGGCTGATGCAATATTTGCTTGGTTATGCTCCCTAAACGTTAGATCGTCTGGCATCATTATTCCCAAATCCTTGACATGCTGTTTTTCTACTATGGGAAGATTCGATTGTGTTTTGTACCGTGTATTATGTTTCAGATCCTCATTTTTGCCGTACCTGAGTACCTGAAATTTATCACTGTTAAACATCATGTCATTTTCTGCTGCCCAATCGAAAATTTTGTTGACATCTGCTTGTAGTTTTTCAATGTCTTCAGCAGAGGTAATTTTCATGCTGATTTTTGTGTCATCTGCAAAGGACGACACGAAGCTGTGACGTGTATTTTTGTCTATATCAGATATGAGAATAAGGAACAGTAGCGGTGCAAGGACTGTACCTTGAGGTACAGAGCTTTTAACGTCGCTTGGACTCGATTTTATCTGATTGACTGTTACTCTTTGTGTTCTGTTCGACAGGAAATTGAGAATCCAGCGTCCTATTCTTCCAGTTATTCCCATTGACCTCATTTTGTGAGCTATCACCCCATGGTCACATTTGTCGAACGCCTTTGCAAAGTCTGTGTATACAACATCTGCATTTTGCTTTTCTTCTAGGGCTTCTGTGATTTTGTCATAGTGGTTGAGTAACTGTGACAGACAGGATCTTCCCGCTCTAAATCCATGTTGTCCTGGGTTGTGCAATTCATTGTTTTCCATAAAACTAGAAATTTGATTCCTAATCACTCTTTCAAACACTTTTATTATGTGTGATGTTAGTGCAAGTGGCCTATAATTTTTTGCCAAGGCTTTACTCCCCCCCCCCTTGTGCAACGGAGCTATATCTGCAGATTTAAGTGCTGCTGGTATCTCCCCTGTATCCAGGCTCTTTCTCCATATTACGCTGAGTGCTCTCGCTACTGGTACTTTACATTTCTTTATGAATATTGAATTCCATGAGTCAGGCCCAGGAGCTGAGTGCATAGGCATATTGTCAATTTCTCTTTCAAAGTCTTCCGAGTTTGTGGTAATATCCGTTATATTATCTGCAGCTTGAATGTCATTCATAAAGAAGCTGTCTGGGTCATCAACTTTCATGTTGTTTATTGGTGTGCTAAACATCATAGGCACGTGCTTCAAGCAGACCTTGTAAGCTTCAGCTGTCAGTTGAGCTATTCCTTGTGTGGGAGTTTTGTCGCTCAAGACCGTCTCCCATTGATTTGTTGCAAGGTCTACATTTATTTTTTCCCAGTCGATACTCTTATTGTTGAAATTGAATTGATTGAATATTCCTTCTTGCTTGTTGGGTCTCTTAGACCTAGTACCGTTATTTATGCTAGTTCGCACTTCAATGAGCTTATGGTCTGAGTATGAAGTATCTGAGATTGTGATGTCTGTGATTAGTTCATTATTGTTTGTGAATATCAAGTCTAGCGTGTTTTCGTTCCTAGTTGGTTCTGTAATCTGTTGATTGAGCGAGAATTTGTCACAGAATCTCAAAAGTTCTCTGACCTGTGGTTGGTTATTTCCCGGGTCATTCCCTGCTATAATATTTGTGTTTGCCATTCTCCATCTTAGACTCGGTAAATTGAAATCTCCAAGGAAGATAATATCTGGAGCTGGGTTTGCTAGGTTATCAAGTATGTTTTCTATTTTGTGCATCTGCTCTGTGAATTCCTCAACCGTTGTATCTGGCGGTTTATATATTAGAATAATAATTAGGTTTAATTTCTCTACCTTAATTCCAAGTACCTCTACCACCTCATTAGTTGAGTTTAGTAGTTCTGTGCATACCAGGTCCTCTTTAATATTCAGACCTACTCTTCCATTTGACTTAGTTTTTCTATCACATCTATATAAATTATAATTAGGAATCCAGATTTCACCATCCATGTAATCATTTATATGAGTTTCCGTGAATGCCCCAAATATTGAGTTTGACTCTAATAGGCTCTTGACTTTGGCTTTAAACCTTGAATGTTTGCAAATATGAATGATTGTCATAGAACACATTCACAATATACAAGCTGAAAACAACATTGTACACACCCTATACACTGACGAATCACTCAATACAGCTAAAGGGAGGGCAGGAAGGGCTGTTATTCCTCATCAGCCCGATGGCAGCACAATTCAAAGGAATATTCGAATTAGTACCTGGGTGTCCACAATGGAAGCCGAGTTCGTAGCAATACTGGTAGCACTCGAAATTATTAACAACACTGAAGTAGAAAGCTTAATTATTTCCGACTCCCTTTCCTCACTACAGGCAATAAACAGTTTCCAATCAAGTAATAACGTGCTTGTCTTGGAAGCTAGACGTAGATATATAAGAATACTTAGCAAGAGGATAAATATAAAAATGTTGTGGATTCCTTCTCACATTGGCCTGCAGAAACATAGCAAAGTTGACGCCCTTGCTAAGGCTGCAGTAAATAATGACAGTATTGAACGGAATCTTAAGTTATCGAATAGGTCCCTTAAAAGTGTTATTAGACGAGAACTCCTGGTTGAATTTGAAAAAAGCATGTGGGGTTTTCTTTTTTGCTTTCACGACTGCAATGCGTACGTCGCCAATATACATGTGGCAAACGCTTCACAAAACTGTCGGAATTAGTAGAATAGAAAATACGAGAGCAACCGTACAGGGCCTGGGAGCAAGGTCGAGTTAGAGTCCTTGTGGGTTTCTTCTCAGACTAGCCTCACCTGGTCCCGGTCTACGTTGATTGTTGGAATCTCCTCAATGATTTAACACTTTAAGGGACTCCTGGGGTCCTCATCACATTTATAGTTTAGTGAATTAGGCAACTCGGTGTTGAAGACACCTAGAGCTGAAGGCTTGAGTAATATTGGCAGTATTCAGAAGTGGTTCAACCTAAACACCGCATAAAGCTTAACAGTAGTTTATTTACTAACTTAACCACTAATACAAAGAGTGCTTGCTTTACTTTAGACTGGCGTCAGCAAATCTATGGTTGCATTAGCGAGACTCTTGACGTCTGGCTAATCGAACTGTATCTACTCGTGGCGAAACACCTAACTTAACACAGTTGACAGCCAATCATGAACACGGCAACCTAACTGCCGGTATGCAAAGGGATCACAAGAGTTCCAACCGGATACTCAGTAATGATGATATGCAATAAATCACAAATACACTGTCAATGGGACAGGCAATAACATGCACAATAATATTATCACACAATACTAAATGTGTGGTGTATGTGAAGCTCACATTCACAGACGAGTGAAATGCAGTGATACCACACAGATAACACGTATACACCGTCGATTCACCTATAACCTGTGAAGGGTATGAGTAGGTGAGAACTGTGGTTGATATCTCAGATCAACACTGACACAATAAAACAATGACAAGATCTTGTACTTACAGATAAGGTACCTTTCCCTACTCACTCACTCACTCAGGCACATTTATACAAGCACTCGTAGGTGGCCTGATAGCTGGTTTCGCTCGTAGATACGGAGGATACTTGCAGAAGGGCGTGCTGTATGCTTAACAGACAGACACACTCACACACACTGGCACTGGCGGTGAGTAAGGTGGTGACGTCACGTAGTAGTGAGGGCGGCAGCGGGCACTCGAGGTTACATGAGGTACAGAGGTACTAGCTACACGCCCTGGACCGAGTGCAGGTTGGCTACTGCAGAATATATGGTACCATGCACTACATTGTACACTGTGGTACAGGTACACTGTGGTAAAGTCACACACAGATTATTTAGGTGGCGGCACTGCCTGAGTTCACTCTAAGTCACTGACAACGATCTTTGTCACCAGGGGTTACCTGATACCAGTCCGTTTCGCTCTGGAGATTTGTCATTTTAGGCTTCTGAACAATATACTCATACTCGTGATTCTGGGCAAGTGTGGGGTATATCGAAAAGACGCTGAGTTTAACTTGACAGTGAGGAATGGACGGTGTTCAGCCTATTGGCTGAATAGATAGAACAGAACACGTCTTCTTTGCAAGAGATCCTTCACGAGATTACTTTTGCCTGAAGCTCAGGGCATCTCGTGGGCGCCCAACACAAAAGAGTTACAATTTGACTAATAGCATTGCAGCAAATGAGCGGGAACCAATCATAATAACCGTTCGATGATCAGTAGCAGGAGTGACGTCATGAACACGTCACAACCACATCATAGTTGTTATTCACCATCGCACTGGTTGACCCCAGAGGTCAGGCGATCGCTTGCGTCTCCCCTCTACTCTCACACTGGCCCCAGCCAATGTACTCACTGACCCTTGGTGGCAAGTATGCTTAACTCCCTGTATCTACTTCCTGCCTGGACATACTGCGGCCTCCGTATTATGAAAGTGTTCCTGGTTAAGTGGGCATTCTGGAGATACCCAACAGGCCAGGTCACTATCCAGGATTAAGAGAGATAAGCTTGTGCACAAGATTAGTGCACTGTGCACTGCAATGAGCCATTCCAGTCAGCTGTGGGAAAATCTTGGGAGACATACTCTCACCTCACCCCCCCAACAAAGATCGAGCTCCACATAGCGGTGTTCGTTCCACCTCACACACCGCTAACTGCACGTGCACGTACTAAGAGTGCGCATGGTGCGGCCAAGTCGAGCAGACCCCGTTTTCTATACTGCTAGGCAAGGCGGGTCCTCGTCTAGACTATTCTCTTCTGGTAAGTGAGGAATTTCTTCAGTCACCGGGTCACATGTGGCTATCTTTTCAGGATTTGAGCAGGCACTATGGTCAGACGTAGCTCCAGGTCTGCGCTAGTCTGTCCACTGCCTCTCCCCACCTGTGTCATGCCTGAAACATCAGAGACACACTGGGAACCAGTGTCCGGTGATTCGCGTTGCAATTCCTCGCTCATGTCTCCCTCGTTCGACGTCTCGTTAATCACCTCTGACCTACTCAACCATTCAGCAGCTACTGCTGAGAGCAGTGGGATGTCGATCGTCTCTGTCGATGTCGAGGCCCGTGGTCCTCTCCTGTTCTTACGTCTTACATGCTTCTTCAGCTTTGTGGATCCATCTACAGGAGGGTCCTCATAGCGTTGGAGCATGTTGCGTTCTTTAGCTTGTTTCACCTTTGCAGACACTCCCTGAATGTCTCGTAATTTCAAAGGTTTTTCTGGGCGAGTCGGCTTGTTGCTCTCTAACCTCGTGGTGACAGCTGCCACGAGCGAGTTACCTGTTAATGGAGTTGCTGTTGCTTCAACCAGGGGTTTTGTTTCTTTCTCCATTACTTCACAGCTTGCTTTCTCTCCCTTATTCTTCAGCTGGGTGAGGGTGTGGTCACTCCCTGTGACGTCATCCCCGGGCGAGGCGCCCTTGGCATCAGCTGAATGAGGGTAACTTCACACAGCTGAGGCAGCGTCCTCACGCTCCCCCGTTTTCTTCGAGGGTGGACTAGGGCAATCAGAGACTCCCAGTACATTCCCCAATAATAATCCATATATAGTATGTTCCTGTTGAACGGCGCGGATTTTTCCTTTGATGTAAGGTGTGTCGACCCACACATACACCTCCACCATCTCTTTAGCATAGCCAATTGGGAATTTGACATAGATATGTCTACCTGTCTCAGATCCTGGCTTTACTAGGCTTTTTAGTACCATGTGTGTAGAGGCGCGTTTGTCACGGAAGATTTTCGCCGATTTTCCGTTAACATTTCTGTCAACCACCTCAAGGGTCCAAGCTAGTGGATCTTTTCCAACGATGGGATGATTCTTACCACTTGAGCTCACACCTGCTATGTAACCTGATTTCGGTTTTTCCTTGCAATCAGCTGCACGATGAACTGCCTTACCACAGGTGTAGCACTTGTGCACAAGATTGTTGGAGGAGTTTCCCTGCTCACCCGACACACCAGTCTTAGGCTTAGCTCCTTCGCCAGTACCTGTAGCATCATGCTTCTCGTGTGGCTTCACCCCTTTCACCTGTCTCCTGGCCCCAGCCCACAAATCAGCTTGCTTGGCCATAGACAGATTTGACAAAATTTTTTGCTCTTTGAGCTTGACACACAGAGATGATTCGCATGGTTCTAAGAACTGTTCACGAATCATCAGTTGATAGAACTCCATGCTCCCAGGAGCAGTCTCCATGAGTTCACAGTAACGGTTTAGACTCGATTCTAACCGCTGTAACATTAGCACATATGTCTCCCCTTTTTGCAATTGAGCTCTACGGAAATTCTCTAACATTCGGTCTGCAGTGATGCCAAAAAACGTTCAGCAGCGCTGTTGTTAATGCCTCGTAATCTCCGCGCTGGTGCGGACCCAGACTGTGGTAGATAGTTAATGCCCTACCCTTTAACGAGAGCGAGTGCCCACTTTGATCTTTCCCATCCGCAATCAGTGGCATGACCTTCGAAACGCTTGATGTATGCATCCATTGAGTCGCCCCTTTCATCAAAGTTAGCTACTTTAAGTAGTTTGACAGTCTTACCTTTCTCAACGTTAGTCTCTGTTGAATGACCACTTGTCTGGTCATCCTGCCTTGCTTGCAACTGCATGCGAGCTATGCGTTCAGTACTTTCTCTGTTCTGCTGATCAGTCCAGTGTTTGTTTTCTCTCTCTTGCTGCTCAGTCCACAGTTTGCTTTCTCTGTACTGCTGATCAGTCCAGAGTTTCATAGCTTCCTCTGCTACGTTATTCCCTTCGAATCCCAGCTCCCTAACTTGGTTATGGTATTCCTCTAAGGTGAATAATTGCGAGCCTGTAATACCTACTCTTCGAGTTGGTGTCGTCCACAAGGACCTTTTGGGCCGAGATTCTTCCCCATAGAATCCCCCCAACGAAGTATTTAAAGGGCTAGATTCCAGTGTGACTTCGTTTTCTTCCGCAGTGCGCGTGATTCTAGTGAAATCATTCTCGGTGACGTCACCCACAGGGGTCTCTACCTCCAAGATTTATCTCACTGGGGGCTCTCCCACTGTGTTATCTCTCACTGGGGCCTCACCACCGATAGCTTCATCCAGTGTCATGAGACTCGTGCACGCCACCTCAGTACTACACTGCATGAGTGCTTGTAGCAACACCTCTTCCACGGCCGTCATATGCTGTTCCATTTGTTCCTTACACTCTAGTTCAGTAAGAGTGTCGTAGTCGTCAGGTCTACGAGCGGTTAAGGCCAGGTGAAGATGCAGGTAGCGCTGTTTGTACTCTACACACTCAGATATACTGGTGGTGTGTGTACCTAACAGGGTGTTAAACATCCTCTAAATACTGCTCGTCACTTTTGAATTTTCAGGGAAAATTTAAGTGCAAATTTTACTGTACAACCTAGCTCATAGGTTCCAATTAAGCCAAACACGTTGGGCGCCAGATGTGGGGGTTTTCTTTTTTGCTTTCACGACTGCAATGCGTACGTCGCCAATATACATGTGGCAGACGCTTCACAAAACTGTCGGAATTTGCAGAATAAAAAATACGAGAGCAACCGTACAGGGCCTGGGAGCAAGGTCGACTTAGAGTCCTTGTGGGTCTCTTCTCAGACTAGCCTCACCTGGTCCCACTCCACGTTGATCGTTGGAATCTCCTCAATGATTTAACACTTTAAGGGACTCCTAGGGTCCTCATCACATTTATAGTTTTGTGAATTAGGCAACTCAGTGTTGAAGACACCTAGAGCTGAAGGCTTGATTAATATTGGCAGTATTCAGAAGTGGTTCAACGGAAACACCGCATAAAGCTTAACAGTAGTTTATTTACTAACTTAACCACTAATACAAAGGGTGCTTGCTTTACTTTAGATTAACGTCAGCTAAGCTATGGGTGCATTAGTGAGACTCTTGACGTCTGGCTAATCGACTTGTATCTACTCGTGGCGAAACACCTAACTTAACACAGTTGACAGCCAATCATTAACACGGCAACCTAACTGCCGGTATGCAAAGGGATCACAAGAGTTCCAACCGGATACTCGGTAATGATGATATGCAATAAATCACAAATACACTGTCAATGGGACAGGCAATAACATGCTCAATAATATTATCACACAATACTAAATGTGTGGTGTATGTGAAATTCACATTTACAGACGAGTGAAATGCAGTGATACCACACAGATAACACGCATACACTGTCGATTCACCTATAACCTGTGAAGGGTATGAGTAGGTGAGAACTGTGGTTGATACCTCAGATCAACACAGACACAATAAAACAATGACAAGATCTTGTACTTACAGATAAGGTACCTTTCCTTACTCACTCATTCACTCAGGCACATTTATACAAGCACTCGTAGGTGGCCTGATAGCTGGTTTCGCTCGTAGACATGGAGGGTACTTGCAGTAGATCGTGCTGTATGCTTAACAGACAGACACACGCACACACACTGGCACTGGCGGTGAGTAAGGTGGTGACGTCACGCAGTAGTGAGGGCGGCGGCGGGCGCTCGAGGCTACACGAGGTACAGAGGTACTAGCTACACACCCTGGACCGAGTGCAGGCTGGCTACTGCAGGTTATATGGTACCATGCACTACACTGTACACTGTGGTACAGATACACTGTGGTAAAGTCACACACAGATTACTCAGGCAGCGGCACTGCCTGAGTTCACTCAAAGTCACTCACAATGATCTTTGTCACCAGGGGTTACCTGATACCAGTCTGTTTCGCTCTGGAGATTTGTCACTTTAGGCGTCTGAACAATATACTCACACTCGTGATTTTGGGCAAGTGTGTGGTATATCGAAAAGATGCTAAGTTCAACTTGACGGTGAGGAATGGACGGTGTTCAGCCTATTGGCTGAATAGATAGAACAGAACGCGTCCTCTTTGCAAGAGATCCCTTTCGAGAATATTTTTGCCTGAAGCTCAGGGCATCTCATGGGCACCCAACACAAAAGAGTTACAATTTGACCAATAGCATTGCAGCAAATGAGCGGGAACCAATCATAATGACCGTTTGATCATCAGTAGCAGGAGTGACGTCATGAACACGTCACCGACCACGTCATAGCTGTTATTCACCATCGCGCCGGTTGACCCCAAAGGTCAGACGGTCGCTTGCGTCTCCCCTCTACTCTCACGCTGGCCCCAGCCAATGTACTCACTGACCCTTGGTGGCAGGTATGCTTAACTCCCTGTAACTACTTCCTGCCTGGACATACGGCGGATTTCGTATTATGAAAGTGTTCCTGGTTCAGTAGGCATTCTGGAGATACCCAACTTGCCAGGTCACTATGCAGGATTAAGAGAGATAGGCTTGTGCAAAAGATCAGTGCACTGTGCACTGCAATGAGCCATTCCAGTCAGCTGTGGGAGAATCTTGGGAGACATACTCCCACAAAGTTGAACAGTGCAAACTGGAACATTGTTCATCACAATGAAATGTGTGAAGTAAAACATGTGTATGGAGCATGTAACAAAGTCAGTAGACTAACAGATGTTGTCACAGCTTGTATAAGACTTGGTTACAAGTATCTCTGACAGTTCGGCTTGTTTAGGGATCTAGATGAAGTAAAGTGTAAAGTGTGTGGACAAAGACAGGGACACACACTCAAACACTATATCTTGGATTGTAATAAAATTTAGCCATTTAGAGATAAATCTAAGCTCACTCAGTGTGATATGGCAACATATCTTATTACCATGGATAAATTACCTGAAATCCTTGCACTATATCCACATTTCGCTTCCAGTAGATGAACGACATATGAGATTCAGAAAGAAGTAGTATATTGTGAGGACTAATAATAAACAGAAGCTTCCCTATGACTCTGTAATATCCCCATTGGTCAAACTGTTATGTATTAGCGATAAGACCTACCATTAATGTATAATGACTTACTGTAAATGTATAGCTCTTGAAATAGCACATTCTCTGTAACTAGCAGACATTGTAATTATAAGGTGTGAAGGATAGATGAAATTGTTTATGTAATAATCTAAGATGAGGTCTGATAAAGACCTTTTGTGCCCTCTGTAATGCTTTTGCACTACCGCTCACAGGATGAGTATGGGGTGCACAATAAACTAGCCGTCTTCGGCGGCCACAATCAAATGTGCTGTCCTCTCAGCCACCGCTTTGTTTGTGTGTGTGTGTGTGTGTATGTGTATGTGTATGTGTGCATGTATATATGTGTATTCACCTAGTTCACCTAGTTGTATTCACCTAGTTGTGTTAGCGGGGTTGAGCTTTGCTCTTTCTGCCCGCCTCTCAACTGTCAATCAACTGTTTACAAACTACTTTTTTTTCTGCATACCACACACACACACACACCAGGAAGCACCCTGTGACAGCTGACTAACTCCCAGGTACCTATTTACTAATAGGTAACAGAGGCATTCAGGGTGAAAGAAACTTTGCCCATTTGTTTCTGCCTTTGTGCGGGAATCAAACCCCCGCCACAGAATTACGAGTCCTACGCGCTATTCACCAGGCTACCAGATTACCACACACCATGTGTGTGTGTATACTCACCTAGTTATGTTTGCAGGGGTTGAGCTCTGACTCTTTGGTCCCGCCTCTCAACCGTCAATCAAAAAGTGTACATATTCGTGAGCCTATTGGGCTCAATCATATCTACACTTGAAACTGTGTATGGAGTCAGGCAAAACCACATCACTTCCTAATGCATTCCATTTGTCAACCACTCTGACGCTAAAAAAGCTCTTTCTAATATCTCTGTGGCTCATTTGGGCGCTCAGTTTCCACCTATGTCCCCTTGTGCATGTGCCCCTTCTGTTAAATAGCCTGTTTTTATCTACCCTTTCAATTTTGCAGGAAGAAGAGGTAGTGGTACTGTGGTCAAGGCAGTAGAGGTAGGGAAATCGGCTGAAGAAGCTGCAGGTGAGGAAAACCGGCTAAATTCGGAGAAAGAAAAGGTATATTCAGTGAAGTCACAAGTGGTGAATTTTGTAATTAATGGGAAGTTAGTTCCCTTGGAACTGGACACTGGTGCTGCAGTGTCAACATTGTCTAGAGATTGGACAATTGAATTTAATACCAGGCAAAAAATCATTAAGTGCTTATGATAATGTACCGGTTAAGGTCTATGGCAAAGTGTCGGCAAAAGTAGGTTATAATGGAAAAGAAATTGTCCAGGATTTTTATGTAGTGGATTCACATAATCCTAGCCTATGTGGTAAGGATCTCATGGAAAAAGTGGGAATTTTCTTGGCGGGCCTAGATGAATTGTCGATAGTTAAAACAATTACAAGTGCCGAACAAATGTTAGATAAATATTCAGTGGAGGCAGATATGCCAATTAATAGCATGGTGGCAAAAATTCACCTAAAAAGTGGGGCTTCACCTAAATTTTTCAAGGCAAGAACAGTGCCTTTTCATTACATGCAATTGGGAGAATCAGCCCTGGAAAAGCATGTGGCAGAAGGCATCTTAGAGCCAATTACACATAGTGAGTGGGCAGCCCCAATTGTACCAATGTTGAAGGCAGATCAGAAATCCTTGAGAATCTGTGCAGACTTCAAGGAACTCAACAACCGCATACACTGTGAGAAGTACCCTTACCTAAGATAAATGAGTTGTTGTCAGTGGTCTGCAAGGGGGCAATTTTTTCTAAGATTGACCTGAAAGATGCTTACTTGCAAATTCCTGTAGAGGAGGAGAGCCAGAAATTGTTAGTGATTAGTACCCACAAGGGGTTATTTAAGTATAAAATACTTCCTTTTGGACTCTCCTCGTCTCCAGCAATTTTTCAGAGATTCATGTCCCAGTTGTTAGTTAACATTGAAGATGTGGCTAGTTTTTTAGATGACATTATTGTATGTGGAGAGAATGAGGAAGTGCACGATGCTAGATCAGAACAAGTTTTGAGTCTTTTGCAAAAGCACAATGTGAAGATTAATAAGGGAAAAACAACTTTCAAGACCAAGGCCATTGAATACCTGGGTACCATATTTCAGGCAAGGGCTTTACTCCTTCTCAAAAAATTTAGCGGCTATAATAGATGCCCCAGCCCCAACATCAGTTGGGGAAGTACAGTCTTTTATTGGGATAGTTATGTTACGGTGCCCTCTCCTATCTATTTCTTTTGCCTGCTTTAAGAGTCACATCAACTCTCCCTACGAGGAGAAAGTTACATATAAGTTGTAAGTAAAGGGAATTGATTGCACCGATATAAAGAAAGAGTATCCCCTACTGCAGATATGACGTTTTGGAATGGACGCTAGCTGTGG
>WNGS01113158.1:27243911-27259133 GCA_020271785.1 Procambarus virginalis | reverse complement strand
CCGTAATCCAACACTACAGAATTATGCGGGTCATCTTTAATGAGACATGTTTTTTTTAACAAGAACGACTTATGCTTACCCATAGTAATTTATTATATCATCACACTCAATAATTATTAGTATATTTGGTAGTACAGTTCTTTTCCATTGTAAGACATATTTGTTAATTTAAATATGACCGAAAAATGAAGATAAGATTAATAATTCTATACACGAATTTTTCAATTTTTCCGTTATGTTTTTTTTACTGATGACGGTAATTAAAAATCAATTCTCCACAAATCATTTTCTATTTATTCTAGTCGTGACGCGACACTACTGGAGCGCGTTTCGTAAAACTTATACATTTCAAAAGACTTTAGTGATCACAACACTAGCTAGAAACAACATATAACAAGTTAAGCTTTTCTTTTATACCTGCATTTGTGGGTGAAGGTGTGATGTTAATACATTAGTGGGGTGAAACACTGCTAGAACTTAGGAAAAACGGGCGTAGGATAGATATGTTCTAGAAGTAGAAGTCGGAGGTCCCAGATAGAACTGCCAGAAGGTCCTCTTCCCACAACCAAACCATCACCAGAGAAGACATCTTAACAGACGCAATACTAGAAAATCCATCGTGTATAGATACATGTGCGACTACAGGCAGCTTGTTGACAGCTTGTCCGAGGGCACGTATCACACTCAAGAATTCAACAACCAGCGATCACAGCCGAACGTAACGTACAACCTCTATTCTACGTCACCTTCACAGACTTCCCGCGATCCATATAGAACATCAAGACATATGGGGGCCTGTCAGGGATAGTGCTTAATTGATGCTTAAACCATTAATTCCCAGTACTGATGTACAATTAACAATGCTAATTATTAATAGCAATTGCCTTCCTAGGTTCTGTGAATATCTAGTGATACCTAATCAAGCCTGTGAACGGATAATTGTCCAGTGTGAGCTGCTGTGAAACCTTTTTACGATATGAGGTAAGTGTTCAGCTTGTGCCAGGGGCCAAGCATATATTTCAGTGTTGTTCAAAGTAAGTTGTGATTATTGAGCCAACCATGGAGGATCAGGTTGTTGAGCTGGTAGAGCAGCCACATCTTGGTAAAATTAAGGACTTAACGAAGTCTGGTTTGTTATTGCTGGCTGATAAATTGAATATAGCAGTTTCCAGAAAAATGTTGAAAGCTCAAGTGTTAAGAGTTATTGTCACACACTTGGTGGAGGAAGAGACTTGACGAGGAGTGTTTGGAAGAGTTAGACGAAGAGTCAAGTGACCAGGTGGCAATTTTAAAGTTGGAGATGTAGACTAAATTAGAAATGGCTAGGCTGGAAAAAGATAAGGAAAGGTTGGACGTTCAGTTACGTCTAGCAGAGCAACAAACTAAACAGAGCAGCAGACTAAACAGTTAGAAATTCGGCAGAGTATGGCTGAAAATAATAACAGATTGGAACAGCAGAGGATTGCGGCAGATTTGGGTAACACTAGTAATAATCCAGAGAGTACAAATAGTTTTTCTAAGTACAGTAAACTTGTAGATATGCCCAAGTTTAATGAAGAAGATCAAGAAATATTTTTCTTGCATTTTGAGAAATTAGCCGTCAGCATGAACAGGCCTTTTGATCAATGGGTTAGCCTTTTACATGGACAATTGAAGGGTAAAGCTCAAGAGGTATTTGCTTCTTTGCCTATTGAGACTTCTTTCGATTTTACATTTGTTCAGCAAAGTATTTTAAATGCTTACCAGCAGATCCCAGAGGCACATAGAATAAAATTCAGAAGTTTAAAAAGATCACATAACCAGACTATTTCTGACGTTGTAGGAGTAAAATTAAATCTCATTAACAGATGGTTAAAAGCCCTTAAGATTACAGAGTTTGAGACTTTGAGAGACCTCATAGTACTTGAGAAAGTAGTGGGATGTCTACCAGAGAAATTAGCTTTGTTTATGGCTGAAAATAAACAAACCACTGATCTCAATAAATTAGCCAAGCTAACTGATGAGCATGAACTACCTACTAAAGGGCCTTTTAGAGCACCCCTTAAGCATTTCAAGGCTAAATCTAATCATTATGATTTCCAGACTCGACCAGCTACTTCACCTTCTCCCTTAACCCTTCTCCTGTAAAGCCTAAATTTGAGAAACAACCGACAGGGTTGTCAACCGCAATTAATGTAGTGAATAAGCCTGCAGTGGGTACGGCTATTCCGACCACTAGCAGGTATTGCACGCATTGCAGGAGAAGAGGTCATGTGGTAAATTCATGTTATGCTTTGCATACAGAGTTGAGACCAACTGGTCTAATTATGAGTAGGGGTTTGCAAGGCAGTAATGCCAATGTTGCTTCAGTCATGCCCAAGTGGATGACTAATTTTGATCCATACCTACATTCGGGAACCCTATTATGTACTAGTGGAACCTGGAAACCAGTTCAGTTGTTAAGAGACACTGGTGCTTCCCAATCTGTAATTTCTCGCCGTGTTCTTACTGATGTTAGCACAGAAGACACTGGAGACGTAGTGTTATTGCAGGGACTTGGGGGGCATATCCAGAGTGTACCACTAATTAAGGTTAACCTGAATTAGTTAACCTGGAGCGGAGTCTTGAAGTGGGTAGAATATAGTTGTGCGTTAATTGGCTGTTGATTGCTGGTGTTGACTTCTTGATGTGTAGTGCCTCGTAGATGTCAAGCCGCCTGCTGTCGCTGTATCTATCGATGATTTCTGTGTTTGTTAAGATTTCTCTGGTGATGGTTTGGTTGTGGGAAGAGATTATATGTTCCTTGATAGAGCCCTGTTGCTTATGCATCGTTAATCGCCTGGAAAGAGATGTTGTTGTCTTGCCTATATACCGAGTTCTTTGGGGCTTACAGTCCCCAAGTGGGCATTTGAAGGCATAGACGACATTGGTCTCTTTCAAAGCGTTCTGCTTTGTGTCTGGAGAGTTTCTCATGAGTAGGTTGGCAGTTTTCTTGGTTTCTTGGTCAACACCAGCAATCTTGATGTGAACATCAAGAAGTCAACACCAGCAATCAACAGCCAATTAACGCACAACTATATTCTACCCACTTCAAGACTCCGCTCCAATATAGAAACATCAAGAAATACGGGCCAATAGGCCTTCTGCAGTTACAGATCTATTCTTCCCTTTAGCTTATACCCATTGTTTCGTGTTCTGTGTTTGTTCTCACCTCACCCCAAACCATTGTAACATGTCACCTCACCCAAATGCAGGTATAAAAAAGAAAAGCTGTTTAAACTCTGTTCAGTTATAGTTGTTCTGTGTGTGTGTAACTAAAGTCTTTGAAAATGTAATAAGTTTTACGAAACGCGCTCAAGTGTCGCGTCAGACTAAGAAATAAAGAATGAATTTTGGAGAATTGATTTTTCATTTACCGTCATCAGTAAAAACAAACATAAGGAAAATTGAGAAAATTCGTGTTAGAATTATTAATCTTACTTTTTCGGTCATATTTAATAACATATGTCTACAGGAAAGACTGCTACCAAAATATACTAATATATACATATATATATATATGTCGTACCTAGTAGCCAGAACGCACTTCTCAGCCTACTATGCAAGGCCCGATTTGCCTAATAAGCCAAGTTTTCAAGAATTAATTGTTTTTCGACAACCTAACCTAACCTAACTTTTTCGGCTACCTAACCTAACCTATAAAGATAGGTTAGGTTAGGTAGGGTTGGTTAGGTTCGGTCATATAACTACGTTAATTTTAACTCCAATAAAAAAAATTGACCTCACACATAATGAAATGGGTAGTTTTATCATTTCATAAGAAAAAAATTAGAGAAAATATATTATTTCATGAAAACTTGGCTTATTAGGCAAATCGAGCCTTGCATAGTAGGCTGAGAAGTGCGTTCTGGCTACTAGGTACGACATATATATATATATATATATATATATATATATAAACTGTATTATTATAAACTACATTACCCCTGTTTATGCATGTAAATCTGATCATTCTTTAATTAAGTTAATTAATGATTACCTTATTCCTATTATATGGCTCCATTTAAGTAAAATTAATATTAAAAAATTGTCATTCAATATGTTGTGAGGAAGCGAGGAGCGACTTCCGCCTGGGAAATTTACTCAGTAGCTGGTAGACTCATGGAGGATAAACATCTAAGGAGATTAAGTGGCTGTTGTATATATTTTGTTTTGATGTAGTATATTAGTCTGTGGAGACATAAGTTTATTCTGATTTAAATGTGATAGTGCCCATCTGTTGATTGATATATAACACTGATAATTATCTGAAATATTATTTTAATATACACGTTTATATTTTGTATGTGTAGTTAATTATTCCTGGGGTGATTAATTCAAATTCTTGCATGTACGAACCAGGGGTTTATACTGGTGACACACCTTTAGATTACAGCGTCGTTGCATGTCCCTAGACCAATATATATTTGTCGCTGTTAAGTGCCACGAGCCATAAAGTACGGTTGTAATATTCATTATGGTCAGCCTGTCGCCGGGATATATTGTTCCCACATATATTTAACTTTTGCTAATCTAACCTTGCCTTCCTAGGTACAAGTGTGCTTTAGGAATCTGTGTGTTTTAAAAAAATTGTAGTATGCCATGCCAGAGTCATCCTGTGTAACAAGTAACCTGCGCTTGACGATTTTGGGGGTAAATCATCCTATATTTTGTTTGTACAGTGAGGCCAAGCCAAATTTCAGTGTCGTGACAATTTAAAGTGAAGTGTAGTGCCATGCTATTCTGTTAATTATTTTAGTCAGTAAAGTGCCAAATGTTAGTAACAATGGAGGATCATGTGATGTCGCTGTTGGCTAATCCAGACTTTGAGGGAATTAAAAGCATAAAAAAGTCTGCCTTAATAAATATGGCAAATAAGCTAGAATTAACAGCCAACAATAAAATTATTAAGGCACAAATTCTGAGAGTCATAGTGATCCATTTAGTAGAAAATGGTGAGTTAGGGGAAGAATTTCTGGAGGAGGTCAAAGAAGAGACTAGTGAGCAAATTGTTTTAAGGCGTCTTGAGTTAAAAGCGCAATTAACATATGCTAAGCTTGAGGCTCGAAAGAAAGAAGGTGAATTTGAAAAGCAACAGAAAATATTAGAGGTTGAAGCTCAACAGAGGGAGCGTGAAACTAGACGTTTAGAGATTGTATCACAGTTGCAGTTAGAAGCAACAAAGAAACAGCAGTTAGAAATTCAGCAACAAATGGCTGAAGCTAACCTCAGACTTGAAACAGTGTTTGGCAGCTGGGCATGGTAATACTAGCAATGTTTCAAATAGTAGTGATAATAATCCCATAAGGATAAATAAGTACATAGAGTTGCCCAAGTTAAATGAGGAGACTCCCGAGGGTTTTCTTTTCACATTTTTCTAAGATTGCAGTCAGTATGAACTGGCCAAGGGATCAATGGGTTGCAATCATACAAAGTCAATTGAAAGGGAGAAGTCAGGAGGTTTTTGCATCCTTGCCTGATGAAAATAGTTTTGTCTATGAGTTTGTCAAGAAAAGCATCTTAAATGCTTACCAATTAAATCCGGAAGCAAGCAGACAAAAGTTTAGGAACCTAAAGAGGGTAAGTGATCAGACAATAGCAAATTTCACCCGTCTAAAATTTTATTATTGTAACAGATGGTTAAATCACTTTCAATAACCGAGTATGATGCTCGTAAGAATCTTCTTATAACAGAAGAAGTGATGTCATGTCTCCCAGACAAATTGTCTTCTTTTATGGCAGAACTGAAAAATATAACAGACATTTATGAGCTGTCTAAGCTCGCTGATGAGCATGAGTTGTTAACTAAGGCCCAGTTTAAGGCCTAATCACCTAAGTTTAACCGTAGAGTAAATTATAATGCTCACAGACCTCCTTATCAGAACCAATCATCCAGTACTAGTGCTCCAGTTACTCCCATGAACTCTTCTCTTACAAAACCTAATCCTGCTACTTCACTGTTAGGAATATCAAATATTAATAATGTTAATTCAAAATCTACAATTGGTTCCACAGGTGTGTCCACTGTAAGGTACTGCACTCATTGTAAGAGAAAAGGCCATAGAATTAATTCCTGTTTTATATTGCACCCTGAGTTACGACCAACTGGTCTCATTTATTGTAGAGGTGTGCAAAATAAATTAACTAATGAACATGTAATTGTAAACCCCAATTGGGTGAAACAGTATTCTCCATATATGTCTTGAGGTGAAGTTTTGTGGATTAATGGGAAGTGGAAACCAGTGGTTCTTCTTCGTGATATAGGTGCTTCCCAAACCTAAATTTCATCCAGTATACTTTCTAATGTTAAAAACAGAGATACTGGAAAGTTTGTTGTTCTTCAGAGTGTTGCAGGATGTAAAACTGTACCTCTGATAGATGTTACTTTAAGATCCACCATTACACCAAGTGTATGCACTGTGGGTGTTAGTTCACAGTTGCCCATCCCAAGTGTGGATGTTTTATTGGGTAATGATGTGGCCATAAATCATGTTGTGGGGGAGCTTGATCCCAGTTTGTATAAACAGCCAGTTGCAGACCATGTTTATTCTGCCTGTGCTGAAGTTAGTTCTATGAATGAACAACCTGTTGTAGTAGATGGTTTTGTCCATTCTACCTGTGCTGATGTCAGTACTATTATTAATCCAGTTGTCAGTTCTGATGTTACTCAAGTATTTGTTCCAGTAACCAGTATCCCTTCAGTGGAGAAGTGGGATGTGGTTATTCCAGATTCCTGTGTGGCCAACCTAGTTGTTGAGAGTAAGCCTGGTATTATGACTTTGCTTTATTCCAATAAATTGGGGAAGGATGTCCATGTACCATTGTCTTTCCCGCTCATTACGAAAGTTGTGCCAGGAGTTGAGAGAAACTTAAAAGCCACGACTATTGTATTCTAGCAAAGTGAATGGTTTAAGACAAGATGTCGGGTTGGCAGAAGTATTCCCGCTCACTCCAAGTTTAGAATCGGTTGACCAAGTAGGATCAGTTTTCGAGAGTAAGTCTGTTGTAGAGGCCCCGCCTCACCCTAGTCAAGGTGATAGTATAGGGGAGGAGGTCAAACTACCTGTTACTTGCCCGCTCGTTTCAGATTCCTTTAATTTATGTATGTTGAGTAGAACTGACCCTAAGATTTCAGAAAGAAGCAAGGAGACAGTCTGTATTGTAGATCCAATTTCGGAGAGTGTGGGAAATCAGCCAGAGGATCAGCTTCTGTCGAGTAGATGGAGACCTATTGAGCCTCCCTCTTCAGTTGTCTGTGAGGATGTGACCCAGCTTGGTAGTGTGTTTGAATGTGAACAGAGAGTACTCCAAGCAGCTCCAGATGTCATGGGAGGAAATTTTGGTAAATTGTGTATAACCATTGAGAGCGGTAAAGTATCTTTTGGATCTAAGTTGCAGAGTTATGTGGTTTGTGATTCTCATTCCATGTGGAGTAAGTATTTGTTATTGTGTCAATTGAGTCAGAGTGTGTGTAGGATGTTTTTGCAATCTACTTTTATTCCGCAGGAGCCATTCTCTCTTGTAGAAAGGGACTGTGGGACATCTTTGTCCAGCCTTGTTGAGCAGAGAGAGTTTACTCTAGTAGGTTGTGCGTCCAGTTGTTCTGAGGAAGTGATGAGTCATACTAGAGCAGTGTCTCTACTTTTAGATCCAGTTTATTTTGATGTACGAGTAGTGAACAACATGTATGTTCCACTCAAGTGTGGTGTTGACTTTCAGAGTCATATTGGTGTTGAAGGATTTATTCATACTTGGGAGCAGATGTTTGAGGCTCCAGGTGTGTGTTTCAAGTTGTGGAATAAGGTTATCCTACCTCGTGTTAATAATTGTGAAGGGTTACAGATTATCCTTGGGATGTTCCCAGGTAATCTGCTGTGCATCTTCAAGATAATGAGACCCTTAAACCTTTTGTTTGATTGTTTGTCACCAGACGTAAATCACTTGGGAAGTGAAATCCATGGTGAGGGTTGTCAATTTTTCGGCATGTTCTTGTTAGTCTTTTGGAAGACTAGAAGGTTGATGAAAGTGTGTGTTGTGTTCAAGTTCACCATCAGAGGGTGTGAACTTGTCTTTGGGGTTATGATTGAGATATGGTGCCTAGTTAGAAGCCTGTTGTCTTTCGCTGATCGTCATGACAGAGTTACGAGGAAATTGACTTACGTGTTCCTTATGGATCATCTGAGTCAGTTCGATCAGGTAGTCTTTGCACTTATCTTGGGTTGTATTTATTGGTTTGGAGGTCAAAGGTTTGCTAAGTCCGTGTGTTGTGTTTCTGAAGGTTCTATGAGTGAGGAAGTTTTATATGTAATTGTGAGGCTTAACGCTAATTTCTCTAATTTTAGTATCCATTGGGCAAGAGTATGTGTTCCACAGAGGATCAAGAGTAATGAGAAGCAGATGTCATTGTCAAGGCATACCCAGGAGAAGTCCCAAATCTACTTTACATCCAGTCAGCTTCAAATAAGCAGTTCAGCTCCAGAAAAAACGAGTCATGGAAAATGGAGTCTGTCTTGGAAAATTTCACCATATAGAAATTGGATCATATGGAAATATGGGACTGATCTCAGAGAAATAGTAGAAACAGATGGAAAGATAAATTGTGGTATTGACTTTGTGAAAGCAGTTACCTTTATTGACAATTCTATTCATGCAAATAATAATAATGTTGCTGATAGGAATGTGAAATATAATCTGAAAATAAGTGAACTAAATGTGATAGTACCCTGGAGAGATAAATTTACATACTCCAGAGGAACATATGTAAAATCCCTGATATGTAGAAACAGTGATGTAGAACAAGATCACAAGACTGAACTTTTTAATTTTCATTAAGAATATATTGGAAATGTTTTCATTTTTGTTCAAAAATATATCCTTATTGCTTTTACACATTTGGTGAAATTAATAGAATAAATCTCAAGTGCCACATGATTTTACTTAAAAAAATAAATGCCATTGATCTTCAATCCATTACATTTTTTTTTCTTGGAGGTGGAAGTGTTACGCACCCTAGTTGGATACGTATATAAATATTAAATAATTTTATTTGTTCCATGCATCATTACTTGTATGTGCTTATATATTATACTTTTTGAAATGATCATCTAGTTGACCACACCGTGAGAAACCGTTATATTTTGGTAATGATCATATAGTTGGCCATACCATGAGAAAATTATATATGTAATGATCATTTGGTTGGCAACACCGTGAGAAACAGTTATAGTTTGATCATCTAGTTTGGAACACCGTGAGAAACATTTACTCCCTGCTATGTTGTGCAGTTGCCAGCAATTTCCTCTTATATATATATATATATATATATATATATATATATATATATATATATATATATATATATAAAGTGAACTAAATTATTATAAACTACATTACCTCTGTTTATGCATGTAAATCTGATCATTCTTTAATTAAGTTAATTAATGATTACCTTATTCCCATTATATGGCTCCATTTAAATAAAATTAATATTAATAAAAAATTGTCATTCAATATGTTGTGAGGAAGTGAGGAGCAACTTCCGCCTGGAAATTTTAGTCAGTAGCTGGAAAACTCACGGAGGATAAACATCTGAGGAGGTTAAGTGGCTGTTGTATATATTTTGTTTTGCTGTAGTATATTAATCTGTGGAGACATAAGTTTATTCTGATTTAAATGTGATAGTGCCCATCTGTTGATTGATATATAACACTGATAATTACCTGAAATATTATTTAATAAATTACCATCCAATTCAAGGTAATCATGATGATACTGTGTGGTGATGTCCAGTAACTAATCAGTTACATGTCACAGTGACCCAGTACATTCACCTCGCTGTGGATTCTACGTCTCCTTGAATTGTATGCTTCCATTATAAATTTGTTATGGAGACTATAAACTACACCATTATTACATCCAGAGTACTGCAGAGTTTACAAAGCTTTAGGACTTAGTAACCTAACCATTACACGTCATAGCGACACCAGTCATTGAGTATCTTATAGGCTCTAGTTTTTATTAACTTTAGATGATTTATCATTCAATGTTCTACATTTAACTTAAATTTCTTTACAAGACTTAGAGTCTTATCTGTCTTTGACAAATACGGGAAATCCGTTATGTACGTACTAACACACTAACATTAAATTAACTTCGGGAAAGGTACGTCAGTACTCAACATTGAACTGCGACCCGAGTTTTCCCTCCCCCCCCCCCGGAGTTATGTTGGAAATTTCCAACACTGATACATCTCTATTGTATCACAATACACTATTGTTGTATATTAACCACAATATCAATTAACACTACTAACTGTAACACTAACATTCGGGTGCCTGCCCGAAATGCATTGCATAATAGTGGCTTTAGGCATTGTATGTACTAGCTCTATCTATAAGCCGATCAAATTTTGTAAAATCACTTTTATGTATGTACCTTACCTAAATAAACATATTTATTTATTTATTTATTTTATGAATTAATATTTCTTTATCTGCGCACGAATTGACGAAATTCTCACGACATAGAGAGACAGGATTGCATCAGATAATATCTATCTAGACATATTTATTACCAATATGTTAGAGAATTGAATATGGTTCTCTACTTTTATCAGTATTCTGTATAATAATTAGTTACTGATAATATAACTCATAATGATCCAATAACCGAGAGTTATTAAGTAAGATTATCACTAAGCAACAGTTTTATCTGTTACATACGAACGTCATGGAAATATTTCCCATTTCGCGTTAATAAGGAAACGGTGCTCAATCAACACTATCTAGCAAGAATATAAACAATATAGTTCCCTACAATTGCACCCCTATTCTTTTAGAGCATTACTTAAATAATTACACGTAAAAGAATTCTCTGTGATTAATAAATTCTATTGTGAATTCGAGGAGGGGGTTGAGGGAGACGCGAGCGGCGAGCCGCCATTATTCCTCACGTGTTTGACTAGCGATCAGGAAGGGAAGACACGTGGTGGTGTGACTGAAGAGTTTTCCAACCTTAATTACGTTGCAACTCCACCAATAGTCGCCAATTACATCCCCACGTGTTCTACAGTGCCCTACCAGTTAATAAAGCATCAACAATTGAAGTCACGGCCCGTAATTAGGCGTACACAGCAGTGGAAGCCTGGAATGGCAGACGCGGTTTTGGCACTCTTTAGTGTTTGACACGCTCATGTTAAGTATACCTTTCTTGTTTGATGCATCACTCCAGATTGTATATTTGTGAGTAGTCTGTCGTTACGTAGAAAAACCAACAACAATACAATGTTAGTTGATTTCCTTCATTTATTTCAATTTCAATGAATATAGAAATAATTTATAGCCTAATAAAATGTTACTTAATTTTCCCTGATTGCAGCGTGTAGACGAGGAGTTAACAAGTTGTCTCTCATCACTCACAATAAGACAGGGTGCAACTACGGGCTCACCATAGCCCGTGCTACTTGGAACTTTTTGTTCCAGGTAGCGAATCTTTAACAACACACTCTCAATAATTTCCACGGGTTTCTTCTTTATTGGGAGCATGTGATCACGAGGACGAGTAACGAAACGGAATTATAGAAGTCTTCTTACAGCTAAGACACCCACTTTTGTATAATTTTAGCTAAGATTATTAGTAGTTTCTATATAAATTCCCATATAAGATTTTCACAGTGAATGATTTAATGCCAGAATTTATGGCTTAGTCTTTAAGGTGTTTTGTTCTTACTGTTGCTCAATATTTCATAATCTTTTAATATATTCATTATTTGAGGTATCATATCTTTGAATCTATATTTAGTTCTGATTTGTTATGCTACTAACTCAACAATGAACTAGTGACGAACCACACTGATTCCTAGATATGTATGAACTTCTAGAAATACCCCCCAATGTTGATATTTGAGGCTTTGACTTTAATTAATTAATAATAGTCTATTCATTATTTTCAAGTGATTGTCAAGCTAATTATCGTACATAGGCACTGGTTCTATAGTGTCAATCTAATAATCACCTTTATTTCTTTTCCCTCTTTTCCCAAAAGAGGGTGGTCATTCGATTTATGTTAAACATAATAATCAAATAATTTAATATCTGAGTTCTATCTCCAGATACCCAACACAGGCTATATCCATCACACAGCTGAGACATTATAAAGTGTATACTAATATAATTATAAGATAACAGTAATACTAACCAATGTAGGCTAATTACCACCATATGTGGTATAATTTATTTATACCTAGAGGTAAATATTTACAACTTAATACATATCCACCCATTGTGGTAAAGTTGTTAATATCCCTTCAAACTATGTGCAGATAAATTTTGGCAGGCTGAACCAAAATATACAGTCTGTTTAAAATAATAATTCAATATTGAAGTTAACAAAAAATATAATAAAAATAAATAAATGCCTGGTAGGATTTTCCCACAAGTACTGCCCAGAGGATGGCTAAAGGGTGCAGTACTGTTCCAAAACCATCCTGTACTGCCTATGGTGTCCGGTATTCTAGGCGGGACCAAAGAGTCCAAGCTCAACTCCTGCAAGCACAATTAGGTGAGTACAGGATGGGTATGGCATCCACTACAACCCACAGGATGAGTATGGGGTCAACTACAACTCACGGGTTTAAGTATTGGGCCGACTACAGCTCACTGATTGGGTATGGGGTCAACTACAGCTCACAGGTTGGTGTATAGGGGTCAACTACAGTTCATGAGTTGGGGTATTGGGGCCAACTACAGCTCACTGATTGGGTATGGGGTCAACTACAGCTCACAGGATGGATTTCAACTTAGATTCAACAGAGCAGAAGGAGTTGTTAAACACACTGGCAAAATCATACTGAAGCGACCATACCAGTCATAATACCATACTCCGCCAAGTAACACAGAGACAAGAAACACTTACTGGCCAGCCAGAGGCTTAGGGCCCTTGCAGGAATATCCCTGCAAAAAAAAATCTAGTCAGTATATTGTTATTTGGGGATAAAATCCAATACAGTTTATTTGGTGCGACACCACTGTCATGAGTTTAAATATCTCAGGAAATGTAGGCTTATGCGAGACATGTGTTAGATGGGGCATCTACAATCACCAGCTGGAGCTGGGGAGTGTTGATGATTGAGGTGGTGTTCAGCCCGACATGTTGGAGGGTGGGTTTGACCCTCCAAACCCCCCCCCCCCCTTCCCCTCCCGTTGACCACACAACGTCTATGGTTATCTGCCACTCTCACTTACCAAGGGTATCCATACACACACACACACACACACACACACCATTCTTATGTTAGCCACCTGGCATATGCCAGGTTGGCTAACAGTAGGCATAGGTAGTCAAGGATAAGACCAAACTGGAAAAGGTTCAAAGGTTTGCCACCAGACTAGTACCCGAACTGTAGGGTATGAGCTACAAGGAGAGACTATGGGAATTAAACCTCACATCACTGGGAGACAGAAGAATTAGAGGGGACATGATAACCACAAACAAGAAGTCTCAGAGGAATTGAAAGGGTAGATAAAGACAGACTATTTAACACAGGGGCACCATGCACTAGGGGACACATGTGGAAATTGAGTGCCCAAATGAACTATTGAGACATTAGAAAGAACTTTTTTAGTGTCAGAGTGGTTGACAAATGGAAAGCATTAGGCAGTGCTGTGGGGAAGTAGACTACATACACAGTTTCAAGTGAAGATATGATAGAGCCCAGGATGCTCAAGGAACCTGTACACCAGTTGATTGACAGTTGAGAGGCGGGACCAAAGAGCCAGACCTCAACCCCCATAAACACAAAAAGGTGAGTACTCATGCATCCATAACAATATTGTGATGGGAAACATTGGTGGTCGTGCAGTCTCTGTAATGCCAGTCAAATATTCTTCACCAGTCGTCTTCACCGTGAGATAAACTGTAGGATAAAGTAGAGGGAAAAAACATTTAAAAATACTTTACTGTGATCGAGAAAATAAATTAAACAAATTACAAAATATCCAGGCTTGGCTCTAATTCAAAGAGTGCAAAACAAACAAGATGAATAATCAAATTTATGTTATGTCAAGGTGCAAAATAAAATATGGTGCAGAATACTGTTAGTTAGTCTGACTAAATCTGGTACCACACCAAGATGTGTCAACTGTCCACTCAGTTGAGCACACAGGAGTAATCTAACTCATGTGGTTTAACCCTTAACTGGCGCATCGCATATGATGCTTTGACCGTACTTCCCCCTCTCTATCCGGCCCGTTGGCGCCGTAGGGGGCTTAGTGGACGGCTGCCAGAGTGTGATGCTCCGTGGGGACAGTCCTCTTGTCCTTTGTGGCTTGCACTCCTGCTGCTGTCTTTTCTAGTTGTGCCGGATCGCTTTCCTTTTCCTTATGTTTCGTTTTCTCCTCCCTCTTCTCCTATCTGCTTGTCGTTTCCTGCCGACCTTGTGCTTGTTTTGGTTATTCCTTTGGACTTCTTCTATTTTGACACCTAGGTGCTTGAGGAGGCATACTCTTACACCCATAGAACTGTAGTACCCAACGTCTCAAGTGAGAGGAACGTTTTATTGTCAATCCCCCTTTCATCACTGAACCCGATCTTGAGCGGACTGACGGTTCTTAGGGTGGCGTTTGTAGGGCGTATACTCACAACACACTCCTGGGAGGCCCCGGCAAGATCGGCGATAGCTTCCTGTTTGGGGTCCTGTCTCTAAGTGTGGCTCCATGGTGGGGTGTGGGGGCACATCGTGGATGAATTCCTCTCTTCATCTGTATGTTGTTGATTGTTTCTGGTTGTACCCTCTCAGGCTCGTAGGATTGGGCTACCAAGCCCCCGAGTCGGACTTTATTGGAAGACCGGGCTCTGAAGCCCCCACTGCACTGGGCCCCGACCTTGTCTCCTCCTTTGACCCATCCTGACAACTCTTCCCCCCCAGCTCCCCTCCCTCCTCTGTGGGTGGGTTGAGCATCAAGCCCCAGTGGTGACAACGTTGTCCCCTGGTGCGGCTAAATCTCTTGTTGTGACTACTGTACCTTTTAATCCTCTCTGGGGTTCTCAACGCCGTCAGCTCCACGGGCCGCACTCGCTCATTTCCTTCCCGTACTGATGCATATCAGGCCTTGTTTTGTACTGCTTCATGGGCCAAATACGTTGATCTCCTCCATCTTGATTCTGCTCCTCTGATGATTTCTCCCTCCATTGGCATCTTTTGCTTAG
>WNGS01113158.1:27229519-27242911 GCA_020271785.1 Procambarus virginalis | reverse complement strand
AAACTCTCTTCCGCTGGTCTGGAAGCGTATCCGCAAGATTGCGGGCAAGTTCATTCCCGATGTCTCCCCAGTCCTTCGCCTCCATGGTGCTCTTGTGGCGGACCCGTTGCAGGTTGCGACCGAACTGGGTTCCCATTTCTCCTCTGTTAGTTCTGGTTCTCATCTCCCCCAATCCTTCCTTCTTCGTAAGCCTCTCCTTGAGTCTCGTCCTTTAAATTTCTGTACTTTCTCCACCTTCCCTATAATGATCCCTTCTCTCTCTCTGAACTTCAATCTGCCCTAGCCCTTTGTGGTTCTACGGCAGCGGGCTCTGATGGCATTCATTATGAAATGCTCCGCCATCTCCCTCCGTGCACGTCTCAGTATTTACTGAGTCTGTACAATCGGGTCTGGGAGTCGTCGTCAGTCCCTGAAGACTGGCTCGATGCTGTTGTCCTCCCTGTTCGGAAACCAGGGTCTCTCGGGTCATCCCCCAAGGACTTCCGCCCTATTGCCCTCACGAGTTGTGTCTGCAAGCTCTTTGAACGTATGGTTAACGTTCGTTTGATGTGGTTCTTAGAACACTATAACCACCTCTCTCCTTCTCAATTTGGTTTTCGCAAGTGCCGCAGCACAACGGATGTCCTGGTAAACTTGGAGGTCTATATTCGTACTGCTTTTGCTGCGAAGACTTCCGTTGTTGCCGTCCTTTTTGACCTAGAAAAGGCTTACGACACTACCTGGCGGTATCACATTCTGTCTCAACTTCATTCTTTTGGCCTTCGTGGGAACCTCCTCTCTTCCTCCAGAGCTTCCTCTCTCGTCGTTCCTTTCGTGTGCGGCTTGGTACTGCTCTCTCTGCCCCTTTTCGGCAGTATGAGGGTGTACCCAGGGTAGTGTTCTGAGCACTACTCTTTTTCTAGTTGCCCTCAACGGTCTTCTTTCTTCTCTTCCTTCTGGTGTCTTCTCTGCTCTGTATGTTGATGATCTTACCCTTTGCTGTCAGGGTGATGATTCACCTCTCCTTCAACGGCGGCTTCAACTTGCGATTGATGCCGTGTCGTCGTGGGCCACCGATCATGGCTTCAAGTTCTCTGCATCTAAGACTTGTGCTATGACCTTTACTCGGAAGCATGTTGTTCTTCGTCCCTCTTTGTCGCTTTATGGTCATCCCATTGTGTACAGGGATTCCGCAAAGCTCTTGGGGTTAGTCTTTGACACTCGTTTGTCTTGGTCAGCCCATATCTCTTGCCTCCGAGTTGAGTGCTCTAAGGCCCTTAACCTCCTTAAGGTTTTGTCCCATACTTCTTGGGGAGCGGATAGACGCACGCTCCTATATTTGCACTCCTCTCTCGTCCTGTCTAAACTCGATTATGGTTGCCCTGCTTACTCTTCTGCTTCTCCTTCTACTCTTCGCCGTCTTGATGCTTTGCACCATACTGGGTTGCGTCTCAGCTCTGGTGCCTTTCGTTCGACTCCCGCCCTCAGTTTGTATGTTGACACTGGCTTTCTCTCTCTCCAGGACCGCCGTGACCGCTACTGTCTTCGCTATCTTGCGCGGTCCTTACAGCATCCTTCCTCTCGCCTCTGTCGTGCTTTGACTTTTCCTCCTCCTGTAGCTCCTGTTCCTCTTCATTGTCTCCCACTTTCTGTCCGGTTATCTCGCTTGCAGGATTCTCTTTCTGTTCGTCTTTCTAATGTTTCTCCTCGTATTGTTCCTTCCTTGCCTCCGTGGAGAGTCCCCCTTCCCAAGTTTTGTACGTCCTTGACTTGTATTACTAAAGCCTTTACCCCTCCTTCAGTTCTGAAAAGCCTCTTCCTTGAGCACTTTTCTTCGCACTCCCGCTCTATTTCCATCTTTACCGATGGGTCTAAGTCTGCGGACGGTGTGGGCTACTCTGTTGTTTTTCCTGACCGTACTTATATGTGTCGCCTCCCTTCGGAGGCTAGCGTCTTTACGGCGGAACTTTATGCTATTCTCTATGCTCTCCGTCTCTTGCTTTCTCATTCTCATTCCTCCTTTGTGGTTGTCGTTGACTCTCGTAGTGCCCTAATGGCTCTTGGGTCCTTTAATCCTGTCCACCCAGTGGTCATCGAGATTCAGCAATGGCTGTTTCTTATTTCTAGTAAGTTTAAATCGGTAGAGTTTTGCTGGGTTCCCAGCCATATTGGTGTTTCTTTGAATGAGCGTGCAGATGCTGCCGCTAAGGATGCCATCCGTTCTTGTCCCATCTCCCGTAAGGGTCTTCCTTATTCTGACTTTTATCCGGTTATTCATTCCTCTATCCTTGCCCGTTGGCAGAGTTGTTGGTCCTCTGTGGTTGGTAACAAACTGCGTACTCTCAAACGTAGTGTGTCCCCGTGGCCTTCCTCCTACCACCGTAATCGGCGGTGGGAAACTGCTTTAGCACGGCTGCGGGTTGGCCATACTCGCTTAACCCACGGTCACTTAATGGAGCGCCGCCCTGCTCCTTGTTGTCCGAATTGCGTTGTCCCTCTTACGGTTATGCATATCCTTGTTGAATGTCCTGCCTTCCAGGACGAGCGTGTGTCTTGCTTTCCGACCGTCCCTCGCGGTCACTTGTCCCTCGATAGAATTCTAGGTGAATCGGATACTTTTGATATCGTTCGCCTTATGCGTTTTTGTTCTCGTATTGGCTTTCTTAGTAATATTTAGCGCCCTCTGATTATTTCGCACTTTGATGGTGCTACATAGCCTTCCCGGTTTGGTGCCTTCTTTTGATAATTACCTTACCTTACGTCCTCTAATTACTCAACACAAAGCTGCTATTAGGACAATATTCAACTCTAGCCCCAGACATCACTCGGTACCCCTACTCAAATCTCTGCATATGTTAGATATTAAGTTACTGCACATTCTCTCATGTGTATTATGCATATATAAAACGCTGAATTGTAATGCCAATCCTGACCTCAAAAGCTTCATATAAGGTTGTAACAGAACCCATGAGCACCACACCAGAAATAAATACAGTTTTGATATTCCAAGAGTACGACTTAATCAAACTAGAAATGCTCTACAAATCAAGGGACCCAGAATGTGGAACGACCTTCCCAACCATGTTATAGACTGTACCTCTCTTAACCAGTTTAAGATAAAAACGAAACTCTACCTAGTAAATTCCCTGTAACCTACCTTACCCCTCTATTGTCAACCCATGTCTGTTATTTTTATAATCAACGCTGTTTGTCGACCTATTGTATTTGTGCTGCTTTTTCAGTCATGTTCCCCCTTTTTTTATCTTTATTTGTATTTGTTCTCAACACATTTTATTCTTTATACTCAATTAGTATTAAGTTTTAGATATTAATGTTTTTCCTGCCCGAAACGCATTGCATAATAGTGGCTTTAGGCATTGTATGTACTAGCTCTATCTATAAATCGATAAATTTATGTAAAATTCACTTGTATGTATGTACCTTACCTGAATAAACATATTTATTTATTTATTTTATTTAAAGGTCATTTAACCAGACTGATTAATAAGTCTGATACTTTTGTCTAAATCAACTCCCATTGATTACTATCAATTCGAAACATCATTGAGAGTAGCTGATCTCAAATTTGATCAAGTCAGATCTACAATCCAGTCCTATCTTAACATACTGAATGCAGCTGAAACTGATCCTGATGAAATAGATCAAACTCTAGCAGAAATTTCTCAGTATGAAGATGAGACTCAAGATAAACATAATGTGCTATTCAATATAGTAAGTCAACATAAATCCAATGCAAATAATACTATGTCTCAATCCAGTAATCAGTTACCTGAGGTTCGACTGCCTTTTTTAGACTTACCTACATTTGCATGGCTGGATGGAGAAAATTGGGACACATTTTGGACTTCATTTGAAGTTCATACATAAAAAATCTTCTCTTGACAGATTTTCTAAATTCTCTTACCTAATCAGTCTCCTCAAAGGGGAGGCTAAAAGGGTCATAAATAACCTAGCTCTCACTGAGAGTAATTATGAAGAAGCTATAAAATGACTAAAGTTGAACTATTGCAACAAGGAGTTGAGTACATCTAACCTGTATTACCAGTTACTGGATCTGAATATATGACCGTACTATCACTGATAGTACGGCCATGACTCTTGATCACATTTGGACCAACATAACCTCTCCGCTTACTTCAGGTATAATCACCGATAGCACTACAGACCATTAACCCACATTTCTCTCAACTAACATTATCAAACCACCTCTTGAGTCAAGGGAATTAAGCTTTAGGCTGCACAATGAAACTGCTATAGACAAGTTTATAACTGCTGCTGATAATGTCAACTGGGAATCCGAGTTAGGTAACATAGGGGATATCAACCTAGCAGTGCAATCTTTTCTTCAAAAGACTCTTAACCTTTATAACACCCACTGTCCTAGGCTTTCAAAACAAGTCACAACCAAAAGGCTTAACAATCCTTGGCTTACAAAGGGAATACTTAAATCCATTAATAAAAAACATGACCTTGAGAAGAAGTATAGGTTAGGAACCGTCTCCAAAGAATTTTCAAAGAATTACTCGTTATTGCTATCTAAAATAATTAGACGAGCCAAAACTAAATTCTACGAAGATAGATTTACCCAAATAAAGAGCAACATTAAAAAAACTTGGAGCACAATCTCACAAATATTGGGATCAAAGAAGATTTTTAATAACAAACCAACACTCCTGTCCAGTAACGATGGTCAGCTTTCAGCCTCTGATTCTGCTATTGAGTTTAATAGGTTCTTCTCTTGCATTGGGTCATCCCTTGCAAATGATATTCCAACTTCCAGTACTGATGTTAAGGACTATCTTACAGGTAACTATCCACAGTCTCTGTACCTAAAGCCTGCTAATTCCACTGACGTCAATGAGATAATCCTTTCCCTTAAAACCAAGTCTAGTGCCCTTGATGAGATACCAACTTTAATTTACAAAAAAGCCTTCAGATCTTTAGCCCCTGCTATTGCATTGCTCTTCAACAAGTCACTTGAACTCCAAACCTTTCCAGATATTCTAAAGAAAGCGAGAGTAACCCCTGTCCACAAATGTGGTGATCTCACAGATGTTAACAACTACAGACCTATATCAATCCTGCCTAACTTGTCAAAAATATTTGAAAAACTAATCTACAAGCAGTTTTACTCTTATCTAGCCAAACACAATATACTTAGCTCTTGTCAATATGGCTTCAGACCCAAAAAAAGCACTAACGATGCACTTATTAGTATGATTAACTTGATTCATGCAGCTCTTGATAAAAATGAGTTCCCTGTTGGGTTATTTGTGGACCTGCGTAAGGCTTTTGACACTGTCAACCACCAAAACCTTCTTCTTAAATTACATCATTATGGAGTCAGAGGACACTCTCTGCAATACCTCAAATCTTACCTTACTGACAGGCTCCAGTATGTTTCTGTGAATAATTCAATTTCTCCCACCCTACCCATCAACATTGGTGTTCCTCAGGGCAGCATACTTGGCCCTCTCCTCTTTCTCATCTACATTAATGACCTTCCAAATGCCTCCCAACACCTCAAACCAATTCTTTTTGCTGACGACACAACCTTCATTTACTCCAGTCCTGACCCCCTTGCTCTAAATGCCACAGTAAATACTGAGCTAAATAAAGTCCATCTTTGGCTAACTGCCAACAAAAACTCACCTTAACATTGACAAAACTTTCTATATTCTGTTTGGCAATAAATCCTCTAATCAAATAAATCTCAAAATAACAATACCCAAATTTGTAACAAATTAGATGGCAAGTTCCTTGGCGTTCTCATTGACCACAAGCTGAATTTCCAGGGACACATTCTAAATATATCAAAAAAAGTTTCAAAAACTGTTGGCATTCTCTCTAAGATCAGATATTATGTACCCCGACCTGCCCTGGTGACTCTCTATTACTCCCTCATCTATCCATATCTCAACTATGGTATTTGTGCTTGGGGTTCTACTACCCAAAATCATTTACGTCCTCTAATTACTCAACACAAAGCTGCTATTAGGACAATATCCAACTCTGGCCCCAGACATCACTCGGTACCCCTACTCAAATCTCTGAATATGTTAGATATTAAGTCACTGCACATTCTCTCATGTGTATCATACATATATAAAACGCTGAACTGTAATGCCAATCCTGAACTCAAAAGCTTCATTGAAGGTTGTAACAGAACCCATGAGCACCACACCAGAAATAAATACAGTTTTGATATTCCAAGAGTACGGCTTAATCAAACTAGAAATGCTCTACAAATCAAGGGACCCAGAATGTGGAATGACCTCCCAACCATGTTAAAGACTGTACCTCTCTCAACCAGTTTAAGAATAAAACTAAACACTACCTAATAAATTCCCTGTAACCTACCTTACCCCTCTAGTTCAACCCATGTCTGTTATTTTTAATCAACACTGTTTGTCAACCTTTGTATTTGTGCTGCTTTTTCAGTCATGTTCCCCCTTTTTTTATCTTTATTTGTATTTGTTCTCAACACATTTTATTCTTTATGCTCTATAATATTAAGTTCTAGATATTAATGTTCTTCCTGCCCGAAACGCATTGCGTAATAGTGGCTTTAGGCATTGTATGTACTAGCTCTACCTATAATTCGATCCATTAATGTAACCTCACTTGTATGTATATACCTTACCTGAACAAACATATTTATATTTATATTTATATTTATTTATATGAATGCACCAAGTAACCAACCAGACTCACTTCAAAGCTTCAGGCTAGAAGTAGAGTCTCTAGTGAAGGCCTTAGGTACTAAAGTTGATGTACCAGCCTCCGAATGGTCAATTAAGTTACTTTTTCAGAGGAAATTACCTCGAAATATTTTTGCAGAAATCTGCTCACACTATAAAACCGAGTTTCTCCCTCTCGAGCAAATCTTCGAGGGACTAAGAATAGTGGTTAACAGGTTGAAAACTCATGATAAGATTAAACCTGAGTCTAAACAACCTAACATTGACAACTCAGTCAAACCCAAATCGACTTTGAATATGTCCAATAAATTTAAACCTAGGACTGCTCCATCCACTGGGAAAAGGAGTGGTAGCATAGGTATTTATTCAGTATCTCCCTCTGACGTTACAACTGATGTGTCTACTAAGAAGACAAACTCAGCAAGAGAGAGAAAGTGTCTGTTCTGTGAACAAGAACATGCCACCTATAAGTGCAATGTTTATCCTAACATTAATACCAGGATTAAACGGCTACAAGAAATACACAGATGCACCAAGTGCATGGGCTCTCATGATCCCAGTAAGTGTGTAGTACATCTACAGTTGTGCAGTAGATGCCACAAAGGTGTGCATCATTATGCCTTATGTAGAAAAACTTCTTCACAATCTGTAACACCTAGGGAGAATTCTATGAATTCTACCAGAGTACAATATTGCAAGGTACACCAAGAAATAAATGTACTTGCTACTGAGTCAAGCAATAAAGCTACTCTGCCTACAGCTCAGCTCAACTAATTGATAGGAAGTCTCGAGTTAACACTAGAGGTCTCTTTGACCAAGGATCACAGAAAACTTTCATCACACAACAATTAGTCGAGCAGTTAAAATTAAAACCTGCAAACGTGTGAAACTGAATGTCTCTGGGTTCTTGACTAATAGTGGACCTCGTGAATACCAAGTAGTCAAGGTGTTAGTGAGACTTGGATCTTCCACTAGTCCAATACAAGCGGTGGTAGTAGATAAACTTCCTTCAGACCTGCAGGTCACAGAACTAGCTCGCACCGCGAGATATCTCAGACATAACCGCATGAGGCTAGTGGATCATAAAATAAATTCTGACTGCCTCACAGACGTTGGTATCCTAATAGGCGCTGACTATTATTACAAATTTATAACAGGATGCACCAGACAACACAGAATGAATTTGTTGTCATCTGCTGGAGGCAAATTGCTTACTGGACTGGTGCTTTTCCATCAAAAAAACTGCGTCAACCAGCAAACAAACTAACAATTCAATAGTGGCGTGACTAGGCTTGGAACAGTCACCCCTACATTTCAGAGAAATATCTGAAGATAATGAGTCTGATCCACCGGTATTTCGACTTTGGGATTTAGACACTTTAGGTATTGTCTCTGATAAACCAAGCCCTGATGATACGTGGACTTACCAGCAATATCTGGACACAGTTGTCTATAAGGATAAACAATACTGGGTGAGACTGCCATGGAAGTTGAATCATCCACAACTTCCAGTTAATTATTACATGGCAGCCTCTCAATTACAGTCTCAATTAATATGGCTGAAGAAACAGCCAGATAAATTGAACATGTATCATCAATTAATTCACCAACAACTCAACAGTAAATTTATCGAAGTTGTTGATAATGATGACCGAAAAACAGGTCACTATTTACCCCATCACGCTGTGTTGAAAGATTCATTGATAACGCTAATACGTATCGTCTTCAACTTTAGTGCCAAAGTGAAGGCAAACAGCGTGTCCTTGAATGAATGTCTCCAAACGGGACCTAGCCTGACACAAAGGCTACACGACGTATTGTTACAATTCTGTACTGGTATTTTCGTTTATACTGCTTATATCAGTAAAGCTTTCCTTAGAGTAGGCTTACAAGAGGAGGATCGTAATTAAACCAAATTTCTCTTGATTAAGGACCCAATGGATCCTGACAGTGATGTCGTAACCTAGAGGTTTGTCTCTGTGCTATTCGGTGCGACTTATTCCCCGTTTCTACTTCAAGCCACATTAGATACACATTTGAAGAAGTCAGACAGCCCTTATAAAACGGAGATTAGTGAAAATTTGTATGTAGACAATTTATAGGGAACTACTAATGACAAATCCAAATTGGTAGAAATCTACCATGAGGCTAACTGTGAATTGCTAGGAGCCAATATACCACTAAAATGATGGGCTTCAAACAACAAATTATTAAACCAGATAATCGAGAAAGAATTTCCGGGTTATTGGGTACCTAATCAATTAAAAGTTCTGGGCGTGGAATGGAACACAGTTACCGACGAGATGAATGTCAAGTCAGTACAAACCAATAGCCATAAGAAAATTACTCTCGTATGTCAGTCAACCATTTGACCCTTTGGGCTTATTTAGTCCTATTTTAATAAGGGACAAACTCCTCATGCAGGAATGCTGGCAGAAACATATGGGATGGGATGATCCGGTGCCAATTGAGTTGCAGGATAAATGGCAAATACTCACAACTGATTTCGATCAATTAGGTGTTTTGAAATTTCCTCGTAATGCTTCAGGACAAGACTTGCCCACAAATTTGCATGTCTTTTGCGACGCCTCTGGCAAAGCGTATGGCGCTGCAGCCTACTTAGTCAATAATGAACAATCATTCTTATTCACATCCAACGCAAGAGTGGCTCCCATCAAGAAGAGATCTTTACCTCAAATGGAGTTGGTTGTATTGCTGATGGGAGTACGATTGGCTCATTGCCTGACCAAGACACTCATCAATATTCACTTTGGTGAAATCGTAGTGTGGTCAGACAATAAGGCAGTCTTACAATGGGTAAGAAATAATAACAATAAAACTCCCTATGTTAGCAATCGTGTTAGGGAAATTCATGAATTATCTGCGGGATACAAATTCAGACATGTTCCCACCAAGCACAATCCTGCAGATTACCTATCAAGAGGCTTAACATTAAAACAGATAATCAAATCTTCGATGTGGTTTAATGGACCTTCATGGCTTGTTAGTGGTCAGTGGCCCAAACAGAAACCACAAGTCATAGTGACCAGTATCACTACTCCCATGAAAGACCCAGAACCTCATCGAACCTCAGCTATTAATCCTCACAATTATTCCAACTTGAGTAAGTTATTAAGAGTGACAGCACATGTGTTTGACTTTCTTGCTAAGATAGGAATCAGGCATAAGTTTCCCAATCCTATCCTCTACTGGATCAAACGTGCAGAACAAGAGACATATGAAAATGAATATGAAAATCTTCCAGATAAATTAACCAAGTCTCTAGGTATCTGGTATGATACCAACACTCATAATCTATTAAGGTGTGGAGGACGTCTGCTTCATGCAGAAATTGATTTGGATACAAAGAATCCGATCCTTCTACCACGTTACCACATTATTACGAAACTTCTAGTTTTACACTATCATCAATATAATACTTTACACGGTGGAGTGTTAGACACTTTCACCGACTTGAGACAGAAATATTGGCCTCCCCAAGGTCGTCAAACTGTCAAATCACTCATTAAGTCCTCTGTGATCTGCAATAGATACAACGCTCGAGTGTGTCCTTACCCAGGACCTCCACCACTCCCTAAGGAGAGAGTAGTCCATCTTCGTCCTTTTGAGACCACTGGTGTCGATTACACAGGAGCCTTACTTCTCACTGGCACTCCAGATAAGGTACCAGTGAAGCTTATATCTGCCTCTTCACGTTTGCAACCACACGAGGCGTACACCTAGAAGTGACTTCTGACATGAGTGAAGAAACCTTCATCCAAGCTATTCGTAGATTTGCAGCTCGCAGATCCTGTCCCAAACTAATGATATCCGATAATGGTTCAAATTTTGTGGCAGGAGAGCCTGCCTACGAGAGATATGGAATCATCCAGAAGTGCAGTCTGTCATGCAGAGACAAAAATGCCACTGGAAATTTATAGCTCCAAGAGCCCCCTGGCAAGGTGGGTTCTACGAACATGTTGTTACTTGTATGTGCTTATATATTATATTTTTTAAATGATCATCTAGTTGACCACATCATGAGAATCCGTTATATTTTGGTAATGATCATCTAGTTGGCCATATTGGGTCCCACCTGAGCTGCCGTAGGGTGCAGACGTGTCGTCTGGCCGCTCGGTGGTGGTTGACAGTTTTGGCCGTTTGGGGCGTGTGTGTCTGCCCGCCTGTACTGACGTGGATTTCACGATGGGGGTCTCCCTCCCTCCAATACTGCGGGCTCAGTCTGTGGGCTTCGAGTTTTCCAGCCGGGCTGGGTACCCGGAGTTGGCACTACGGTGCCAACTCCAAATGCACCTCCGCCGTCACTACGGTGACGGCGGAGGTGCATTTGGCTGAGGATGCCAGTGCCTGTCTTTCGGCCTCCACTGCAGATATGGTGTCTGTGGTTCCTGCTTCGGGTGCGTCGCCTGCGTCGGATGGCTCCGGTTCTTCATGGGGGGTGGTTCCCCCTGCTGAGGTCCGTGGTGAGCGGGCTGGCCTATTGATGATGTGTTGAAAGTCTGCTCGTTCTGGGGGTTCTGTAAACCCCTGCCTCGGTCCCCGTTTCATCGGCTGCGGCATCGACGCTGTCACGAATCTTGCTAAAGATTCATTCATGTTCTCATTCATTCGTTTAAGATTCATTTATTACTATCTATTCTCTAATTAATATTGTATCTAGTATGAGAAATTTTATATTATATGATTATATAGTATAACACTGTATATTGTATGAAGTTTCGTGTTACAATGCTCATGATTTCTCCATGGGCAGTGACCAGTTTGGATAGTCTGTTGATAGTTAGGGAGGTGTCGCCGTCCTGGCAAGCCAGTAATCCGGCAATAGCGTGAAGGCGGTGTTCGAGGGTAGACATGGGTTAAGATCAGTCCTTGGTGTTGGATATTTTAGTTATTTCTCTGTTAGATGATTGGTTAGATGTATTCCCTTTTACGTATTCATGTTCTGGTGATATTGCTCATGCCTCACAAAGAAGTTTTATGTTAATGTTAATGCAAGTTAAAGATGTTTCTGTTTTTCTTACGTACTATTTAATTGTTATGTTTTGTCCCCCTTAGCACAAATATATTGTTCACCTTTTTTATACAGTGACTTTTGATACCCCTAGACTTTGTGGCAGGCCGATTTAATATTCTGATCCCAGAGGGCACATAGAATAAATTCAGAAGTTTAAAAGAGCACATAACCAGACTATTTCTGACGTGTAGGAGTAAAATTAAATCACATTAACAGATGTTAAAAGCCCTTAAGATTACAGAGTTTGAGACTTTGAGAGACCTCATAGTACTTGAGAAAGTAGTGGGATGTCTACCAGAGAAATTAGCTTTGTTTATGGCTGAAAATAAACAAACCACTGATCTCAATAAATTAGCCAAGCTAACTGATGAGCATGAACTACCTACTAAAGGGCCTTTTAGAGCACCCCTTAAGCATTTCAAGGCTAAATCTAATCATTATGATTTCCAGACTCGACCAGCTACTTCACCTTCTCCCCTTAACCCTTCTCCTGTAAAGCCTAAATTTGAGAAACAACCGACAGGGTTGTCAACCGCAATTAATGTAGTGAATAAGCCTGCAGTGGGTACGGCTATTCCGACCACTAGCTGGTATTGCACGCATTGCAGGAGAAGAGGTCATGTGGTAAATTCATGTTTGCTTTGCATACAGAGTTGAGACCAACTGGTCTAATTATGAGTAGGGGTTTGCAAGGCAGTAATGCCAATGTTGCTTCAGTCATGCCCAAGTGGATGACTAATTTTATCCATACCTACATTCGGGAACCCTATTATGTACTAGTGGAACCTGGAAACCAGTTCAGTTTGTTAAGAGACACTGGTGCTTCCCAGTCTGTAATTTCTCGCCGTGTTCTTACTGATGTTAGCACAGAAGACACTGGAGACGTAGTGTTATTGCAGGGACTTGAAGGGCATATCCAGAGTGTACCACTAATTAAGGTTAACCTGAATTAGTTAACCTGGAGCGGAGTCTTGAAGTGGGTAGAATATAGTTGTGCGTTAATTGGCTGTTGATTGCTGGTGTTGACTTCTTGATGTGTAGTGCCTCGTAATGTCAAGCCGCCTGCTGTCGCTGTATCTATCGATGATTTCTGTGTTGTTTGTTAAGATTTCTCTGGTGATGGTTTGGTTGTGGGAAGAGATTATATGTTCCTTGATAGAGCCCTGTTGCTTATGCATCGTTAATCGCCTGAAAGAGATGTTGTTGTCTTGCCTATATACCGAGTTCTTTGGGGCTTACACTCCCAAGTGGGTATTTGAAGGCATAGACGACATTGGTCTCTTTCAAAGCGTTCTGCTTTGTGTCTGGAGAGTTTCTCATGAGTAGGTTGGCAGTTTTCTTGGTTTTATAGTAAATCGTCAATTGTATCTTCTGATTTTTGTCTGTAGGGATAACGTTTCTATTAACAATATCTTTCAGGACCCTTTCCTCCGTTTTATGAGCTGTGGAGAAGAAGTTCCTGTAAAATAGTCTAATAGGGGGTATAGGTGTTGTATTAGTTGTCCCTTCAGAGGTTGCATGGCGTTTCACTTTCCTTCTTATGATGTCTTCAATGAAACCCTTGGACAAGCCGTTGTTGACTAGGACCTGCCTTACCTACAGAGTTCTTCGTCGACTTGCTTTCATTCTGAGCTGTGGCTGAGAGCCGTCGACATA
>WNGS01113158.1:27173681-27185154 GCA_020271785.1 Procambarus virginalis | reverse complement strand
AGAACCTTGTGGTCATGTATACTGGTGTGGTGAACCTTGTGGTCATGTGTGCTGGTGTGGTGAACCTTGTGGTCGTGTATGCTGGCGTGGTGAACCTTGTACTCACCTAATTGTACTCACCTAATTGTGCTTGCGGGGGTTGAGCTTTGGCTCTTTGGTCCCGCCTCTCAACTGTCAATCAACAGGTGTACAGATTCCTGAGCCTACTGGGCTCTATCATATCTACATATGAAACTGTGTATGGAGTCAGCCTCCACCACATCACTTCCTAGTGCATTCCATATATTAACTACTCTGACACTGAAAAAATTCTTTCTAACGTCTCTGTGGCTCATCTGGGTACTAAGTTTCCACCTGTGTCCCCTTGTTCGTGTCCCTTGTTGTGGTCATGTATGGTGGTGTGGAGAGCCTTGTGGTCATGTATGGTGGTGTGGAGAACCTTGTGGTCATGTATGCTGGTGTGGAGAACCTTGTGGTCATGTATGCTGGTGTGGAGAACCTTGTGGTCATGTATGGTGGTGTGGAGAACCTTGTGGTCATGTATGGTGGTGTGGAGAACCTTGTGGTCATGTATGGTGGTGTGGAGAACCTTGTGGTCATGTATGCTGGTGTGGAGAACCTTGTGGTCATTTATGCTGGTGTGGAGAACCTTGTGGTCATGTATGGAGGTGTGGAGAACCTTGTGGTCATGTATGCTGGTGTGGAGAACCTTGTGGTCATGTATGCTGGTGTGGAGAACCTTGTAGTCATGTATGCTGGTGTGGAGAACCTTGTGGTCATGTATGGAGGTGTGGAGAACCTTGTGGTCGTGTATGCTGGTGTTGAGAACCTTGTGGTCATGTATGCTGGTGTGGAGAACCTTGTGGTCATGTATGCTGGTGTGGAGAACCTTGTGGTCATGTATGCTGGTGTGGAGAACCTTGTGGTCGTGTATGCTGGTGTGGAGAACCTTGTGGTCGTGTATGCTGGCTTAGTGGATGTAGTTGTTACAACGGTAAGATAGAGTTATACATGTGGTTAATAATTGTGTGAAATGTCGGAACTTTAACATCACTTTCAGAGAACAACAGTAGTCTGTAAATGGGAAAAAACACTGGACACTATTGTGGAGGAGACTATATCTGTGGCCGATGTCTACAAATGAGTGTAGGAACATTTTTTATTCCTTTGACTGACTTAATAAAGACATTACCTGTATACTTGCACATGTAAATTCTAAGTTTAGGAATGGTCACATATTGAATATTTACCTGCACTTGAGAAACTATTAATCTTACGTTGAACTTCTATAATATTTTGTGTAAGAAATAACAAAAATTAAGATTACCACAGACCTCTTGTTAGACGACAATAACAGGATGATGTCTGATGTCCCTCTAGCGCTAAACTGGCTGTTAAACCAAAAGCTATTTGCTTCTTGTTTTACCAAAACCTTATGGCTTACTGGTTTACCAAAAGCTGTAGACTGGAGAGTTACTAAAGATAGTTTGTCTCTAATTACTTATCACTGCACACCAGGCCACGCTCTGAATGTAGCCAACCGTCACACTCAGGACATGGCCCTGTGGTCACACTATAGTCAGTACCTTCAGGACCCCAGGTACAGTGTTCACTACAGATAAAATCAATAAATGCTGGTAAAACCCAGAGCATGACACTTCACCTCACACGAGGACTGTTAACAGTACACTACTCACAAATACACTGGCGTCAACGGTGACACCGGATAAGGGCACACAAGTCACAGTTACGCTTTTCCATATCGAGGCGGACGGAACGTTGAGCGACAAAAAGCGATACCAGTGACAAAAATGTGACTTTCCTTTCTAGATTATCTTACACACTAATAACACAGCTGTGTGGTCCGTGCTCTCTGCTATGTTACTGGTGATATTTATCACACATTACCGGTCTGTGTGTACTCTGTGCTCTCTCTATGTTACTGGTGATATCTATCACACACACTATTGGGCCAGCTGTGGAGATATCTATCACACACTACTGGGCTCACTGTGTGTACTCTGTGCTCTCTCTATGTTACTGGTGATATCTATCAAACACTCCTGTGCCAGCTGTGTGTACTCTGTGCTCCCTCCATGTTACTGCAACCCACTCTCGCTATAACAGTATCATTGTGGCCAAAGGCACATAGTTCCTAAGCTGCTAATGTTCATAGTTTATATGAGAAAGATTTCCAGTTATTTCCTATCACCAGGCACAAACCCTTCCTTTCGAACCATAGTCTGTCTCATAGTACCCGTCACATCACTGTAAAGAGCATAAGGTTCCGTTTGCTCCAATTTTAAAGGATAATTGTATTTTTCCAGTGAAACTTCTGATTTACGTACTATTTTCCATGTTATTCATGTATCATGGATACGCTACATCCAATTCAATGCTCGTAGTTTTGGTTTGAGAAATCTTGGCATTTCTAAGTAAATTATAATAAGCACTATAAATTATGACATGTAATTGTGGGGTTCTCGCAAGTTTTTTTTATATACAATAGTATGTGCTTTGAAAATCTAAAGAGAGTGAATTGCAGGAACGTCATAAGAAAACGATGTTAAGTTGAAATGTCTATAGGGTACACTACTGAAAACCGCATAGATCTAGGGTCCACATCAAATCACACGATATTTATGGAGTTCACTACCACCTAAAAAGATAGGTATGGGTTCCATTACCACCTGTAGGTTGGGTATGGGTCCACTACCACCAATAGGATGGGTATGGGGTCCATTACCGCCCCATGCTTGGTATGGGGTGCATTACTGCCCACGGCTTGGGCATGTGGTCCACTTCTGCCAACAGGAAGGCTAGAGCTCCACTTCCGTCCACAGGACGAGTATGGGTCCATTTCCATCCACAGGATGGGGTATAGGATCCACTTTCATCCACAGAATAGGAATGAGGTCCACTACCCCAAAGGATGGGTGTGCGGTCCACTACCGCCCAGAGGATGAGTGTTTGGGTCCGCTTCCTCCTTCAGGATGAGTATGGGGGCCACTACCACCCACAGGATGGGTATGTGGCCCAGTACTGCCAATATTTGTTTTATTATACAAGAGTTCTTACGTTCTTGTACACATTCTTACATACACAGGACAAGTATGGGGTCCACTACCGCTCGCCGGATGAATATAGGGTTCACAACTAGTCACACGATGTGTATGGGGTCCACTAACACAAGTAGAATGGGTATGAGGTCCACTACCACCTGTAAGTTGTGTATGGAGTCAACTACCAACTACAGGATGAGTCTGGGGTCCACTACTGCCTACAGGATAGGTATGGGGTCTACTGCCACCCAAAGGATGCGTATGGGGTCCACTATTACCCACAGGATAAGTATGGGGTTCACTACCATCCACAGGATGAGTAAGGGGTGCACTATCACGAATAGGATGGGTATGGTGTCCACGACACCCACAGGATGAGTATGTGGTCAAGTACTGCCCAGAAAATGGGTGTATGGTCCACTTCTGCCCACAGGATGGGTATGGGGTCCACTGCTCCCATCAGAATGGGTATAGGGTCGATTACCGCCTAGAAAAGGGGTGTATGGTCCACCGCCACCTACAGGATTGGTATGGGTCCTGTACCGCCCATGGAATGGAACCCAAGGTGTCCACTACCACCTGTAGATGTTTATGGGGTCCACTACTGCTTACAGGATCAAGTGCTGCCCAGTCAAGTACTCTCGGAAATCCGACACAAATGTTAACATACTATACCTCCCATTAAGAATAGTATTCACTAGGACTGAACAATTATACCATACACCAGAAAATATAGCTTGGCTCCCTAATCCTTAAGGTAGAGTAGGAACCAACAGAGTATTAGAACAAAACATTGTTGGAACACCACCTCAAAGGAGGGACAGGCAAGTTTTTGTCTCACAGAGAGAGAGAAAGAGAGAGGGCTCCTCACAACATGCACAACTCATCAAAGACTCCCAAAATATGAATCAACCAACCAAGAAACTGCCATTTTGACCCCTACAGTAACTAAGTTCTTGACTGCCTTATATTCCCTTATTGGTAGCGATCACTATTAAATATTGGATAGGTTGCCAGTTATTAGCATACGAAAACCCAAACACAATGAGTAGTGTTCCTCAACAACACACAAATATTTCATATCACACCTGTACTTTATATGTTGATGGAGCCATTCCTTCGGGAGGTAATTTGTGTTCTGGAATAATTATAAGGTGAGCTGGCCCACATAAACTGTGATGTTTCTTGCTATACTTGTTGGTCCACAGACGCCACAGTGCTAGGCCGCCATTTAATGGCACCCTGAAGCACATGTGCCACACCCTAACAGAAGTTGGAAGAAACAACTATAACACTGCCTAACAGGCTGTTGGAAATTTCCAACACTGATACATCTCTATTGTATCACAATACACTATTGTTGTATATTAACCACAATATCAATTAACCTTACTAACTGTAATACTAACATAAAATTAATATTTCTTTATCTGCGCATGAATTGCCGAAAGTCTCACGACATAGAGAGACAGGATTGCGTCAGATAATATCTATCTAGACATATTTATTACCAGTATGTTAGAGAACTGAATATGGTTCTCTACTTTTATCAGTATTCTGTATAATGATTAGTTACTGATAATATAACTCCTAATGATCCAATAACCGAGAGTTAATAACTAAGATTATCACTAAACAACAGTTTTATCTGTTACATATGAACGTCATGGAAATATTTCCCATTTCTCATTAATAAGGAAACGGTGCTCAATCAACACTATCTAGCAAGAATATAAACAATATAGTTCCCTACAATTGCACCCCTATTCTTTTAGAGCATTACTTCAATAATTACACAGGAAAGAATTCTCTGTGTTTACTAAATTCTATTGTGAATGCGAGGATGGAGTTGAGGGAGACACGAGTGGTGAGCCGCCATTATTCCTTACGTGTTCGATTAGCGATCAGGAAGGGAAGACGCGTGGTGGTGTGACTGAAGAATTTTCCAACCTTAATTACGTTGCAACTCCACCAATAATCGCCAATTACCTCCCCACGTGTTCTACAGTGTCCTACCAGTTAATAACGCATCAACAATTGACGTCACGGCCCGTAATTAGGCGTACACAGCGGTGGACGCCTGGGACTGTGAGACGCGGTTTTGGCAGACTTTAGTGTTTGACACGTTCATGTTAAGTATACCTTTCTTGTTTGATGCATCACTCCAGATTGTATATTTGTGGGTAGTCTGTCTTTACATAGCAAAACCAACAACAATACAATGTTAGTTGATTTCCTTCATTTATTTCAATTTCAATGAATATAGAAATAATTTATAGCCTAACAAAATGTTACTTAATTTTCCCTGATTGCAGCGTGTAGACGAGGAGTTAACAAGTTGTCTCTCATCACTCACGATAATTTCCACGTGTTTCTTCTTTATTGGGAGCATGTGATCACGAGGATGAGTAACGAAACGGAATTACAGAAGTCGTCTTACAGCTAAGACACCCACTTTCGTATAATTTTAGCTAAGACTGTTAGTAGTTTCTATATAAATTCACATATAAAATTTTCACAGTGAATGATTTAATGCCAGAATTTATGGCTTAGTCTTTAAGGTGTTTTGTTCTTACTGTTGCTCAATATTTCATAATCTTTTAATATATTCATTATTTGAGGTATCATATCTTTGAATCTATATTTAGTTCAGATTTGTTATGCTACTAACTCAACAATGAACTAGTGACTAACCACAATGATTCCTAGATATGTATGAACTTCTAGAAATACCCCCCAATGTTGATATTTGAGGCTTTGACTTTAATTAATTAATAATACAGTCTATTCATTTTTTTTAAGTGATTGTCAAGCTAATTATCATACATAGGCACTGGTTCTATAGTGTCAATCTAATAATCACCTTTATTCCTTTTCCCTCTTTTCTGAAAAGAGGGTGGTCCTTCGATTTATGTTAAACATAATAATCAAATAATTTAATATCTGAGTTTAAGCTCCAGATACCCAACATTTTGGTCCTCCGAAACCGGATCCAAAATAATTTACATTACCAATTAATTATATTGGTTCTCAGAGACCAAAACAACATTTTGGTCCTTCGAAACCGGATCCATAACAATTAGCATAAAACTCTCTATCGGTTCTCAGAGACCAACACACCATTATGGTCCTTATCGAACCGAACACATACCAATTAATAGCAGAATCAAGCTATTATAATTAACCATAACTAATCACTGTGTGAAGTAATCTAGACTAACCACATTTTATTAGTGTGGCTTCCTGAAGTGTACCACATAAGTTAGCCTAATTCACACCAATTTATTTGCTGTTTATACCTTATGTATAAAGTAACACTAGTGGGACACAGTCAATTACCCACAACACTCAGACCTATACCTCACACTGAAGTAAGAATCTTCAAGTCACCAGGAGCAACAGCTCACAATTTCTATAATAACTCCACTTTAACACCTGCGTTAGATTGGCCTCACCATCTAAATATTATTTATCTAGGTGGTAATGACATCCATCCTACTCGACACCCAGCTGAGGTAATTAACCACCTTAAAACGATAATTTCCTCATTTAAACTTGTTATCAGTTCAGTAGTGTTCACATTAGTAGAACCTCGCCAACTAATCAATAATAATTATTGGGGAGTGAGTCCTGAATATTACCAAAGGGCTGCCAAATATATAAACTTTTGGCTGATGAAGAGAGTACGATTGGATGCCACTTACATTCAATTTACAGCCAGACCATACAGGCAAAACCTGGCAAGAGATGGTGTACACCTGTCAGGTAAGTCTAGGTCACATGTAGATGACAAGTTTGTCAACTCAATCAACCACCATAAAAGGCTGTGGCTAGCAAGCCAAAATTAACTGTATATATTTGTATTTTCTCCTGTGTGTGCACATTTATATAAACTATAAAATCTTAAAAACCCAAAAACACAGCACAACTATATATTCACATTATTGCACTACAAATTAATCTATGCCAACCTTTATTAGGTAGGAATTTAGGCTGTGATTGTGCAGAGTTTTGCACAAATGCAGACTAAAAAATTAGTAGTTTCTTTAGTAGAAATCATTTCAACTAGTCTTGGACTAGTCAGTAGTGCTTACATTATTCATTCTTGTTCTGACCCTACCAAGGGTGGGATTCAAACTTTATAGTAACTCTGATTAGAGTATGTACATATTAATTATTTTGTGTATTCATTATTTGTGTGTATGAATTCTGAGTGCTGCTGAATGATCACTATTACATCTAATGGTGATAATGAAGAGCTAGACAGAAGAAAGTCTAATGGTGACATTCAAGCACTGCTCAAAATCTTAGCTATTTATTGTTAGGGTAGGTACATTTAACCTCGAGTGAGGAAGAGTGCAATTTAGCCAGACTGATTTAGTCTGTATTCAATTTACTTGTCAACTAATGAGCAAGTACTCAAGCTACATTAGCAATACTTATATAAGTCCTATGAAACTTGGACTTAAAGTCACCATGGCTACTCCTGAACAGTTAAGGAGAACCTATATTGGCCTTAATTGTTAAAATAAATGTTAATAATAAATGTTTACAGTTACTAATGAGGATAACCTCAACACTTTCCTCAACCAATGTGGTTTGTCTCACCTTATTATCACTCCCAATGAGTCAACATAATTAACCCCCTTGTCACCTGGTGCGGGCTAGGTATCCTAATTTCTCTTTGTTTCACATTTTAATTAACTTTTAATTTACCTTTTACTAGTCATTTTCTGGACATAATTAACTGAGTGCTTTAATATTTCTTTAGGTCTTTTTAATTATACGATCATAACTTAACTACTTATAGTTAATAATCTTTAGCTTAAATTTGCCTATGTTTATTATTTAACTTTTTTCTTTGATTTCATTTATTACCTAGGTTGCCTAGCCTTGCCATACTCTCTTACTCATTGTACCCCTGGCTTTGCCTGTGTCTCAGTATTGCAAATTTTACTTTCAGTGTACCTGAGAGTACCTGTAAGCCCCTTGTAAGCTACCCTCATTTTTTCTTTTTTTGTTCATTTTGTTTTTGTTTTGTATAGACTTATTCATATATTTTTTCTCCTTTTATATCATAATTCTATTTTGTAATTTGCTATTCTGCCTTGTTTTCCTGCAACCAGGCTTTTTATGCAGGCAAGTTTAGACCCTGAACTAAACCTCTTATCCACTATCTATGACAATCATCACTTTACTGATCTAAATCGCAGATATTTTACAGCACATGATGTAAACAATGTATTAACACATAATCACAATATCTCTGTAATCAACTTGAATGTTAGATCCCTAGGTAAACACTTCGATGATGTTAGTGCCTTGATTGTAACTGTTGACAATAAATTCTCTTTTATTATACTTACTGAAACATGGTTGAAAGAGGATACTACTCAACTCTTTAACATGCCTAACTACTCGGCAATTCACAACTGTCTTCAAATTCAGAGAGGTGGTGGACTGCTCTTTACTACCACCAAGAACTAACATGCTTAAAAGTAATTAGAACTAGATACTGCTGTGGGGAGTATATATTCGCCAGTTTCAGAGTTAAGGGTGCCAAGTCTACCCTGTCTGTGGGTGCTGTCTATAGAATTCCTAACACTGATGTGTCCGAATTCAATCCAAACCTTAGTAATCTAATACTCGATAACAGACTGAACAAAAACCATCTAATTATCGCAGGGGACTTTAATATTGGCCTCTGTGAGCCTGAACACCCTACTACTGTTAGCTACCTCAACTGTATGAATTCCTGCTTCCTCATACCCTTAATCACTAGACCTACTAGAATCACTGATAGTACTGCCACGACTCTAGATCACATCTGGACCAACATAACCTCTCCGCTTACTTCAGGTATAATCACCGATAGCATTACAGACCATTACCCCACATTTCTCTTAACTAACATTAACAAACCACCTCTAGAGTCAAGGGAGATAAGTTTTAGGCTGCACAATGAATCTGCTATAGACAATTTTATAACTGCTGCTGATAATGTCAACTGGGAGTCCGAGTTAGGTAACATAGGGGACATCAATCTAGCAGTGCAATCTTTTCTTCAAAAAACTCTTAGCCTTTATAACATCCACTGTCCTATGCTTACAAAAAAAGTCACAACCAAAAGGCTTAACAATCCCTGGCTTACAAAGGGAATACATAAATCCAATAATAAAAAACATGACCTTGAGAAGAAGTATAGGTTAGGAACCGTCTCCAAAGAATTACTCGTTATTGCTATCTAAGATAATTAGACGAGCCAAAACTAAATACTATGAAGATAAATTTACCCAAATAAAGAGTAACATTAAAAAAACTTGGAGTGCAATTTCACAAATATTGGGCTCAAAGAAAATTTTAAACAACAAACCAACACTCCTGTCCAATAACGATGGTCAGCTTTCAGCCTCTGATTCTGCTATTTAGTTCAATAGGTTCTTCTCTTCCATTGGGTCATCCCTTGCAAATGATATTCCATCTTCCAGTACTGATGTTAAGGACTATCTTACAGGTAACTATCCAAAGTCTCTGTACCTAAAGCCTGCTAATTCCACTGACATTAATGAGATAATACTTTCCCTTAAAACCAAGTCTAGTGCCCTTGAGGAGATACCAACATTAATTTACAAAAAAGCCTCCAGATCCTTAGCCCCTGCAATTGCATTGCTCTTCAACAAGTCACTTGAACTCCAAACCTTTCCAGATATCCTAAAAAAAAGCGAGAGTAACCCCTGTCCACAAATTTGGTGATCTCACAGATGTTAACAACTACAGACCTATATCAATCCTGCCTAACTTATCAAATTTTTTTTTTAAACTAATCTACAAGCAGCTTTACTCTTATCTAGCCAAACACAATATACTTAGCTCTTGTCAATATGGCTTCAGACCCCAAAAAAAGCACTAATGATGCACTTATTAGTATGATTAACTTAATTCATGCAGCTCTTGATCAAAATGAGTTCCCTGTTGGGTTATTTGTGGACCTGTGTAAGGCTTTTGACACTGTCAACCACCAAAACCTTCTTCTTAAATTACATCATTATGGAGTCAGAGGACACTCGCTGCAATACCTCAAATCTTACCTTACTGACAGGCTCCAGTATGTTTCTGTGAATAATTCAATTTCTCCCACCCTACCCATCAACATTGGTGTTCCTCAGGGCAGCATACTTGGCCCTCTCCTCTTTCTCATCTCATTAATGACCTTCAAAATGCCTCCAACACCTCAAACCAATTCTATTTGCTGACGACACAACCTTCATTTACTCCAGTCCTGACCCCCTTGCTCTAAATGCCACAGTAAATACTGAGCTAAATAAAGTCCATCTTTGGCTAACTGCCAACAAACTCACCCTTAACATTGACAAAACTTTCTATATTCTGTTTGGCAATAAATCCTCTAATCAAATAAATCTCAAAATAAACAATACCCAAATTTGTAACAAATTAGATGGAAATTCCTTGGCGTTCTCATTGATCACAAGCTGAATTTCCAGGGACACATTCTAAATATATCAAAAAGTTTCAAAAACTGTTGGCATTCTTTCTAAGATCAGATATTATGTACCCCGCCCTGCCCTGGTTACTCTCTATTACTCCCTCATCTATCCATATCTCAACTATGGTATTTGTGCTTGGGGTTCTACTACCCAAAATCATTTACGTCCTCTAATTACTCAACACAAAGCTGCTATTAGGACAATATCCAACTCTGGCCCCAGACATCACTCGGTACCCCTACTCAAATCTCTGAATATGTTAGATATTAAGTCACTGCACATTCTCTCATGTGTATTATACATATATAAAACGCTGAACTGTAATGCCAATCCTGACCTCAAAAGCTTCATTGAAGGTTGTAACAGAACCCATGAGCACCACACCAGAAATAAATACAGTTTTGATATTCCAAGAGTACGACTTAATCAAACTAGAAATGCTCTACAAATCAAGGGACCCAGAATGTGGAATGACCTTCCCAACCATGTTAAGACTGTACCTCTCTCAACCAGTTTAAGATAAAAACGAAACACTACCTAATAAATTCCCTGTAACCTACCTTACCCCTCTATTGTCAACCCATGTCTGTTATTTTTTTAATCAACGCTGTTTGTCGACCTATTGTATTTGTGCTGCTTTTTCAGTCATGTTCCCCTTTTTTTATCTTTATTTGTATTTGTTCTCAACACATTTTATTCTTTATACTCAATTAGTATTAAGTTTTAGATATTAATGTTTTTCCTGCCCGAAACGCATTGCGTAATAGTGGCTTTAGGCATTGTATGTACTAGCTCTATCTATAAATCGATCAATTTATGTAAAATCACTTGTATGTATGTACCTTACCTGAATAAACATATTTATTTATTTATTTTATTTAAAGGTCATTTAACCAGACTGATTAA
>WNGS01113158.1:27132874-27145005 GCA_020271785.1 Procambarus virginalis | reverse complement strand
GTCATGTATGCTGGCGTGGTGAACCTTGTGTTCATGTATGCTGTGTGGTGAACCTTGTGGTCGTGTATAGTGGCATGGTGAACCTTGTGGTCATGTATGCTGGCGTGGTGAACCTTGTGTTCATGTATGCTGGCGTGGTGAACCTTGTGGTCATGTATGGTGGCATGGTGAACCTTGTGGTCATGTATGGTGGTGTGGTGAACCTTGTGGTCATGTATGGTGGTGTGGTGAACCTTGTGGTCATGTATTGGTTGTGGTGAACCTTGTGGTCATGTATGGTGGTGGGAACCTTGTGGTCATGTATGCTGGCGTGGTGAACTTTGTGGTCATGTATAGTGGCATGGTGAACCTTGTGGTCATTATGCTGGCGTGGTGAACGTTGTGGTCATGTATGTGGCATGGTGAACCTTGTGGTCATGTATGCTGGCGTGGTGAACTTTGTGGTCATGTATAGTGGCATGGTGAACCTTGTGGTATGTATAGTGGCATGGTGAACCTTGTGGTCATGTATGTGTGTGGTGAACCTTGTGGTCATGTATGCTGGCGTGGTGAACCTTGTGGTCATGTATGGTGGTGTGGTGAACCTTGTGGTCATGTATCTGGCGTGTGAACTTTGTGGTCATGTATGGTGGTGTGGTGAACCTTGTGGTCATGAATGCTATCGTGGTGAACCTTGTGGTCATGTATGGTGGTGTGGTGAACCTTGTGGTCATGTACTCACCTAATGTGTTTGCGGGGGTTGAGCTCTGGGATCTTTCGTCCCGCCTCTCAACCGTCAATCAACTGGTGTACAGATTCCTGAGCCTACTGGGCTCTGTCATGTCTACATTTGAAACTGTGTATGGAGTCAGCCTCCACCACATCACTTCCTAGGCATTCCATTTACTAACTACTCTGACACTGAAAAAGTTCTTTCTAATGTCTCTGTGGCTTATGTGGGTACTCAGCTTTCACCTGTGTCCCCTGTGCGTGTGCCACCCGTGTTAAATAATCCATCTTTGTCCACCCTGTCAATTCCCTTGAGAATTTTGTATGTGGTGATCATATCTCCCCTAGCTCTTCTGTCTTCCAGCGACGTGAGGTGCAGTTCACGTAGTCTGTCCTCATAACTTATGCCTCTTAGTTCTGGTAATAACCTAGTGGCATACTTCTGAACTTTTTCCAGCTTCGTCTTGTGCTTGACTAGATACGGGCTCCATGCTGGGGCTGCATACTCCAGGATTGGCCTTACATATGTGGTATACAAGGTTCTGAAGGATTCCTTACACAGGTTTCTGAAAGCAGTTCTGATGTTAGCCAGCCTCGCATAGGCCGCTGATGTTATTCTATTGATGTGGGCTTCAGGAGACAGGTTTGGCGTGATATCAATGCTAGTATGTGAACCTTGTGGTCATGTATGCTGGTGTGGTGAACCTTGTGGTCGTGTATGGTGGTGTGGTGAACCTTGTGGAATGTATTCTGGTGTGGTGAACTTTGTGGTCATGTATGGTGGTGTGGTGAACCTTGTGGTCATGTATGCTGGTGTGGTGAACCTCGTGGTCGTGTATGGTGGTGTGGTGAACTATGTGGACATGTATTCTGGTGTGGGAACTTTGTGGTCATGTATGTGGGTGTGGTGAACCTTGTGGTCGTGTATGGTGGTGTGGTGAACCTTGTGGTCATGTAGGTGGTGTGGTGAACCTTGTGGTCATGTATGGTGGTGTGGTGAACCTTTTGTCATGTATGCGTGTGGTGAACCTTGTGGTCGTATGCTGGTGTGGTGAACCTTGTGGTCATGTATGTGGTGTGGTGACCTTGTGTCATGTATGTGGTGTGGTGAACCTTGTGGTCATGTATGCTGGGTGTGGTGAACCTTGTGGTCATGTATGCTGGTGTGGTGAACCTTGTGGTCATGTATGCTGGCATGGTGAACTTGTGGTCATGTATGCTGGCGTGGTGAACCTTGTGGTCATGTATGGTGGTGGTGAACCTTGTGGTCGTGTATAGTGGCATGGTGAACCTTGTGGTCATGTATGTGGGTGGAGAACCTTGTGTTCATGTATGCTGGCGTGGTGACCCTTGTGGTCATGTATGGTGGCATGGTGAACCTTGTGGTCATGTATGGTGGTGTGGTGAACCTTGTGGTCATGTATGTGATTGGTGAACTTGTGGTCATGTATGGTGGTGTGGTGAACCTTGTGGTCATGTATGTTGGTGTGGTGAACCTTGTGGTCATGTATGGTGGGTGGTGAACCTTGTGGTCATGTATGCTGGCGTGGTGAACCTTGTGGTCATGTATGCTGGCGTGGTGAACCTTGTGGTCATGTTAGTGGCATGGTGAACCTTGTGGTCATATGGTGGTGTGGTGAACCTTGTGGTCATGTATGCTGGCGTGGTGAACCTTGTGGTCATGTATGTGGCATGGTGAACCTTGTGGTCATGTATGGTGGTGTGGTGAACCTTGTGGTCATGTATGCTGGCGTGGTGAACCTTGTGGTCATGTATGCTGGCGTGGTGAATTGTGGTCATGTATGCTGGTGTGGTGAACCTTGTGTTCATGTATGCTGCGTGGTGAACCTTGTGGTCATGTATAGTGGCATGGTGAACTTGTGGTCATGTATGCTGGCGTGGTGAACCTTGTGTCATGTATGCTGGCGTGGTGAACCTTGTGGTCATGTATAGTGGCATGGTGAACCTTGTGGTCATGTATGGTGGTGTGGTGAACCTTGTGGTCATGTATGGTGGTGTGGTGAACCTTGTGGTCATGTATGGTGTGTGGTGAACCTTGTGGTCATGTATGGTGGTGTGGTGAACCTTGTGGTCATGTATGGTGGTGTGGTGAACCTTGTGGTCATGTACTCACCTAGATGTGTTTGCGGGGGTTGAGCTCTGGGATCTTTCGTCCCGCCTCTCAACCGTCAATCAACTGGTGTACAGATTCCTGAGCCTATTGGGCTCTGTCATGTCTACATTTGAAACTGTGTATGGAGTCAGCCTCCACCACATCACTTCCTAGGCATTCCATTTACTAACTACTCTGACACTGAAAAAGTTCTTTCTAATGTCTCTGTGGCTTATTTGGGTACTCAGCTTCCACCTGTGTCCCCTTGTGCGTGTGCCACCCGTGTTAAATAATCCATCTTTGTCCACCCTGTCAATTCCCTTGAGAATTTTGTATGTGGTGATCATATCTCCCCTAGCTCTTCTGTCTTCCAGCGACGTGAGGCGCAGTTCACGTAGTCTGTCCTCATAACTTATGCCTCTTAATTCTGGGAATAACCTAGTGGCATACTTCTGAACTTTTTCTAGCTTCGTCTTGTGCTTGACTAGATACGGGCTCCATGCTGGGGCTGCATACTCCAGGATTGGCCTTACATATGTGGTATACAAGGTTCTGAAGGATTCCTTACACAGGTTTCTGAAAGCAGTTCTGATGTTAGCCAGCCTCGCATAGGCCGCTGATGCTATTCTACTGATGTGGGCTTCAGGAGACAGGTTTGGCGTGATATCAATGCTAGTATGGTGAACCTTGTGGTCATGTATGCTGGTGTGGTGAACCTTGTGGTCGTGTATGGTGGTGTGGTGAACCTTGTGGACATGTATTCTGGTGTGGTGAACTTTGTGGTCATGTATGGTGGTGTGGTGAACCATGTGGTCATGTATGCTGGTGTGGTGAACCTCGTGGTCGTGTATGGTGGTGTGGTGAACTATGTGGACATGTATTCTGGTGAGGGGAACTTTGTGGTCATGTATGGTGGTGTGGTGAACCTTGTGGTCGTGTATGGTGGTGTGGTGAACCTTGTGGTCATGTATGGTGGTGTGGTGAACCTTGTGGTCATGTATGGTGGTGTGGTGAACCTTGTGGTCATGTATGCTGGTGTGGTGAACCTTGTGGTCATGTATGCTGGTGTGGTGAACCTTGTGGTCATGTATGGTGGTGTGGTGAACCTTGTGGTCATGTATGCTGGTGTGGTGAACCTTGTGGTCATGTATGGTGGTGTGGTGAACCTTGTGGTCATGTATGCTGGCATGGTGAACCTTGTGGTCATGTATGATTGCATGGTGAACCTTGTGGTCATGTATGGTGGTGTGGTGAACCTTGTGGTCATGTATGGTGGTGTGGTGAACCTTGTGGTCATGTATAGTGGCATGGTGAACCTTGTGGTCATGTATAGTGGTGTGGTGAACCTTGCGGTCATGTATGCTGGCATGGTGAACCTTGTGGTCATGTATGGTGGCATGGTGAACCTTGTGGTCATGTATGGTGGTGTGGTGAACCTTGTGGTCATGTATGGTGATGTGGTGAACTTGTGGTCATGTATGGTGGTGTGGTGAACCTTGTGGTCATGTATGTTGGTGTGGTGAACCTTGTGGTCATGTATGGTGGTGTGGTGAACCTTGTGGTCATGTATGCTGGCGTGGTGAACCTTGTGGTCATGTATGCTGGCGTGGTGAACCTTGTGGTCATGTATAGTGGCATGGTGAACCTTGTGGTCATGTATGGTGGTGTGGTGAACCTTGTGGTCATGTATGCTGGCGTGGTGAACCTTGTGGTCATGTATAGTGGCATGGTGAACCTTGTGGTCATGTATGGTGGTGTGGTGAACCTTGTGGTCATGTATGCTGGCGTGGTGAACCTTGTGGTCATGTATGCTGGCGTGGTGAACCTTGTGGTCATGTATGCTGGCGTGGTGAACCTTGTGTTCATGTATGCTGGCGTGGTGAACCTTGTGGTCGTGTATAGTGGCATGGTGAACCTTGTGGTCATGTATGCTGGCGTGGTGAACCTTGTGTTCATGTATGCTGGCGTGGTGAACCTTGTGGTCATGTATGGTGGCATGGTGAACCTTGTGGTCATGTATGGTGGTGTGGTTAACCTTGTGGTCATGTATGGTGGTGTGGTGAACGTTGTGGTCATGTATGGTGGTGTGGTGAACCTTGTGGTCATGTATGGTGGTGTGGTGAACCTTGTGGTCATGTATGCTGGTGTGGTGAACCTTGTGGTCATGTATGGTGGTGTGGTGAACCTTGTGGTCATGTATGCTGGCATGGTGAACCTTGTGGTCATGTATGATGGCATGGTGAACCTTGTGGTCATGTATGGTGGTGTGGTGAACCTTGTGGTCATGTATGTTGGTGTGTGAACTTGTGGTCATGTATGCTGGTGTGGTGAACCTTGTGGCCATGTATGCTGGCATGGTGAACCTTGTGGTCATGTATGCTGGTGTGGTGAACCTTGTGGTCATGTATGTTGGGTATCTGGGGCTTGAACTCAGAAATTAAATTATTTAATTATTGTATTGAAATAACTCGAAGGACCACCCACTTTTGAGAAAAAGAGGGAAAACAAATAAAAGTGATCATTTGAATGACACTAGAGAACCAGTGTCTATGGAAACTCATTTAATGAATAATCACTTGAAATTAATGAAGACTGTATTATTAATTAAAGCCAAGCCTCACATATCAACATTGGGGGGTTATTTCTAGAAGTTCATATATATCTAGGAACCAGTGTGGTTCGTCACTAGTTCATTGTTGATTAATAACATGGTAAATCTAACTACAATATATTCAAATATATGATAATCAAATTATAAAAATTAAAGATCATTAATCACTGAGCATAAATACTGAGCACAGTTAGAGCATAAACATTAATTACCAAATCTGGCAATAATTATTCAATGGAAAATGCTATATGAATTATAGAATCAATAATCAAGTTGAATAAATTTGTACGAAAAAATGTGTCTTAGCTGTAAGACGATTTCTAACGCCAGTTCATCATTCGTCCTCGTGGTCACGGAATCCCCATAGAGAAAGAACTCGAGGTAAATAACACGACTGATGAGAATCTTGCTGGCACCTCATATACACGCTGTAATACAAGAAATTTAAGTAGCGATGACTAGGCTACAAATTATATTCAGATATTCATGAAACTGAATGATTTCACGAAAATCTACTCACTTTGTGTTTTTGTTAATCTCCCTCCTAACGACAGACTACTCACAAATATACAATCTCGAGTGATGCATCGCCCTGAATTATATACTTAGCTGAGCGTATTGAATACTGAAGTCTGCCGAAATCGCGTCAGCAGGCCTCCAATGTTCACTGCTGTGCACACTTAATTACGAGTCCTGGCTCCAATTGTGACGCGTTATTAACTGATGAGGCACTAGAGAACACATGGATAAGTAATTGGCACTTGTTAACTGGGTATCAACGTAATTCTTGTCGATAAGAATTCCCAGACGCCACCATGTGTCTCGTCAACGCTGCCTCGTGACCAAGTCTTGTTGAGTAATGGCGTCGCCGCCTTCCCTCTCCGCTCTCGCATTCACCACGGAAATTATTAAACACGAATTATTCTTTTCCGCGCAATTATGGATGAAATGCAATAATATGAACGGGGTTGCAATTATAGGGATTTAATAATTATAATATTCTCGATAAATGATCTCTAGCGAGAAATGGAGATGATATTTATACTTCTCCAGAGCATTCGATCGTAACAGAATAAAAACTGTTATGAAATAATTTCAATTAATAACTCTCCATTTTACATGATCAGGAGTCATATTATCAGCAATATGCTCAGATTAAATTATATTAACACTACTGTTATTGGTGTTAAGAACTACTGCAATTAGTAAGGTAATGGTAATTTATTAGAATATAATAATAGATGATAAGTGTTGGAAATTTCCAACATAACTCCGGGGGGAGAAAACTCGGGTCGCAGTGCCATGTTGAGTACTGACGTACCTATCCCGAAGTTAGTATTAAGGTTAGTATGTTAGTATGTTAGTACACACATAACGGATGTCCCGTAAATGTCAAGGACATACAAGAATTTAAGACATGAAATTTAATGTCATAATTAATAGCTTATACAAACAAGTTAATGATTAAATCATACAATTCAAGTAACTGAGAATCCACTGTGAGGTGAATGTCTGGGTCATTGTGACTTGTAGCTGATTGGTTACTAGACATCACAACACAGTATCATCATGATCACTCAAATTGGATGAAAAATTATTTGCTCTTAGTCAGAGCTATAATAGGCTTGTAGTTTCCTTTTACATTGTTGAGCAGCTGCTCTAGTGGGGCGGGTGCTCGGTGGATCAGAATTGTTGTCCTCGGAAACTGTTGAAGCTGGTTCTGATAAACACTCTCGTTCTGCTAATTCGAGAGGTACCAACTTCTCTAATGTCTTTAGAGTAGTAGTGCCTTTGCACAAAACTCGTACTACTCTCAGGATGCCTTGGTGATCTGGGTGGATTGCAACAATTTTGCCTATAGGCCATTCTGACCTTGGTCCATCACTGTCAACTAATACTAGGTCTCCTGGTTTAAGTTGTACTTTATTATAGGGGCTCGAAGCTCCATAGTGGTACTCTCGTAGAGCGGTGAGGTACTCTCGAGTCCACACCTCATTCCACCTTTCAATTACTCTTGAGAGATGTTGGTAACTTTGTACTAAGTCACTCCTGGTTACATAGGAAGGATCGACGGGGTCCTCTTCTGCCAAAGGTATCAGAGGGCTCAGCAGGCCTCCATGTATTAAATGCGAGGGACTCAGAGGCTCTCTCTGTGAGAAATCATCTGATAGATAAGTTAATGGGCGATTGTTGACTCGCGCCTCAATTTCCACGACGAGTGTTTGGAGTTCTGAGTAACTAATTTTCTGTCGATGCAAGGTCTTCCTTAAACACTTCTTGACAGTCCCTATCATTCGTTCGTAGAACCCACCTTGCCAGGGGGCTCTGGGAGCAATAAATTTCCAGTGGCATTGTCGTCTCTGCATGACAGACTGCACTTCTGGATGATTCCATATCTCTCGTAAGCAGGCTTCTCCTGCCACAAAATTTGAGCCATTATCAGATATCATGAGTTTGGGACAGGATCTGCGAGCTGCAAATCTACGAAAGGCTTGGATGAAGGCTTCAGCACTCATGTCAGAAGTCACTTCTAGATGTACGCCTCGTGTGGTAGCACATGTGAAGAGGCAAATATAAGCTTTCACTGGTATCTTATCTGGATTGCCAGTGAGAAGCAAGGCTCCTGTGTAATCGACACCAGTGGTCTCAAACGGACGAAGATGAACTACCCTCTCTTTAGGGAGTGGTGGAGGTCCTGGGTAAGGACACACTCGGGCATCGTAGCGTTTGCAGATTATACAGAACTTAATAATTGATTTGACAGTTTGACGACCTTGAGGAAGCCAATATTTCTGTCTGAGGTCGGTGAGAGTGTCTAACACTCCACCATGCAAAGTACCATATTGATGGTGATGTAAAACTAGAAGTTTTGTAATAATGTGGTGGCGTGGTAGAAGGATCGGATTCTTTGTGTCCAAATCAATTTTTGCATGAAGCAAACGTCCTCCACACCTTAATATATTATGAGTGTTGGTATCATACCAGATACCTAGAGACTTGGTTAATTTATCTGGAAGATTTTCATATTCACTTCCATATGTCTCTTGTTGTGCACGTTTGATCCAGTAGATGATAGGATTGGGAAACTTATGCTTGATTCCTATCTTAGCAAGAAAGTCAAACACATGTGCTGTCACTCTTAATAACTTACTCAAGTTAGAATAATTGTGAGGATTAATAGCTGAGATTCGATGAGGTTCTGGGTCTTTCTTGGGAGTAGTGATACTGTTCACTATGACTTGTGGCGATCATATGAGTCTGAGGAAATGGAATTGGAACAGAGAGCTATACAAGAGATAAGGAAAAATCCGAAATATTTTTTCACATACGCTAAATCAAAATCCAAAACCTCGACCAGTATTGGACCGTTAATTACAAATGAAGGTACGTACACAGAGGACAACAAAGAGATTAGTGAAATTCTAAGAAGCCAGTATGAGGCTATGTTTAGCACACCAATTAACAACATGAAAGTTGATGACCCAGACAGCTTCTTTATGAATGACATTCAAGCTGCAGATAATATAACGGATATTACCACAAACTCGGAAGACTTTGAAAGAGAAATTGACAATATGCCCATGTACTCAGCCCCTGGGCCTGACTCATGGAATTCAATATTCATAAAGAAATGTAAAGTACCAGTAGCAAGAGCACTCAGCGTAATATGGAGAAAGAGCCTGGATACAGGGGAGATACCAGCAGCACTTAAATCTGCAGATATAGCTCCGTTGCACAAGGGGGAGAGTAAAGCCTTGGCAAAAAACTATAGGCCAGTTGCACTAACATCACACATAATAAAAGTGTTTGAAAGAGTGATTAGGAATCAATTTTCTAGTTTTATGAAAAACAATGAATTGCACAATCCAGGACAACATGGATTTAGAGCGGGAAGATCCTGTCTGTCACAGTTACTCAACCACTATGACAAAATCACAGAAGCCCTAGAAGAAAAGCAAAATGCAGATGTTGTATACACAGACTTTGCAAAGGCGTTCGACAAATGTGACCATGGGGTGATAGCTCACAAAATGAGGTCAATGGGAATAACTGGAAAAGTAGGACGCTGGATACTCAATTTCCTGTCGAACAGAACACAAAGAGTAACAGTCAATCAGATAAAATAGAGTCCAAGCGATGTTAAAAGCTCTGTACCTCAAGGTACAGTCCTTGCACCGCTACTGTTCCTTATTCTCATATCTGATATAGACAAAAATACACGTCACAGCTTCGTGTCATCCTTCGCAGATAACACAAAAATCAGCATGAAAATTACCTCTGCTGAAGACATTGAAAAACTACTGTGACGGTAACGAGTTGGAAATGGTCGTCGGCAGTCTTCCAACTAGCAGGTGTCAGTGCTGGGCCACATATTAAATATTAAAAAAAAGAAAAGAAAAAAAAAGAAAAAAAAAAGAATGACTGTGTGGTTGGTAATCTGTGGTAAGGTAAGAAACATAAAACACAATAATAAACAATGTAGTTTAATAACAATAAAAAACAAATTGAAGTAAATGCAAAATCTTGGCTTAATGGTAAAAATGTCAAGTGGAAAAATAAATAAACATGAAAATAGATTACGTTAATGGGGGAGGAGAATTGACATACAAAGGTAAATAAAATATGAATGCTGGAATATATGCACTATCTATAAACCTCTATTTGACCACACAAGGTGAGTCACTTAGGTGTTCATAGAATGAGAGCACAAGATATTCTGGCTGGCAGAAACGCAAGGGACTCCAACAATAACTGGCGATGACTTGTGATTGGCGAGGAACCGGAGTGGCGTGTTGGTTGGCGGCCAATGAGAAAGCTGGATGGCCGCAAGTCGCTAGTTAGGCAGTTGAAGGGTTCGGCGCGTCGACCAGGTGCTGGAGTGGGGGGAGGAGGGAGTTGCTGGTGCGTGTGGCTGTCTTGATATATACGTTTAGCCACTACAAAACGTATCTTGCATATTGATGAGGACGTGATGAAATACGAAAATAGCAGGCTAAATCTCTGATAAGAGATTATCGTCACAACTCTCCCCCGAAGCCTGCTGTTTCGGGTGAGTCATGTTCACTGGAGGTAGAGTGGGAGGTGGAGCTGCCTCTACCTCATGCACTCTGGAGAGGGCGTCAGCGATGATGTTATCAGGCCCCTTGATGTAGCAGATCTTTAAATTGAAGCCTTGAAGATATAAAGCCCATCGCAGCAGACGTTGGTTATTAAATTGGGCTTGATGTAAGCATCTCAGAGGGTTGTGGTCCGAATAGATGGTTGTGGACCTAGCACCATGTAGATATGGTGCAAAGTGTTGTAAGCTCAGGACGATGGACAGGAGTTCCTTCTCTATAGTACTGTAGTTCTTCTGATGAGGTTCAACTTGCAACTGTAGTAGCTGACAGGTAGAACCTCCTCGCCTCGCTGCTGCATTAAGACACTTCCGATGCCGGTACCACTGGCGTCGACATGGAGGATGAAAGGCTTCTTGATATCTGGTGAGGCGAGAATGGGATTAGAACAGAGGAGGAATTTGAGTTGTTGGAATGCAACGGTTTGCTCTCTGGTCCAATTATACCGTTGCTTGGGACTGGTTAAGGTGATTAATGGGGTTGCAACAGTGCTAAAATTCTTCACAAACCTACGGTAATAGGAAGCAAGACCAAGGAAGCGCAGGAGCTGCTTCCTGGTAGTAGGCTGTGGATACAGTTGGATTGCTTGAATGTGAATGTTTAACGGAGCCAGGCTGCCACTCCCTATAACATGACCCAGGTACCGCACTTTACCTTTCGCGAAGGTGGACTTGCCCAGATTGATGGTGAGGCCGGCTTTCAGGAGCTTGTGGAACAATCGTTGTAGCTGGAGCAGGTGTTCGCTCCAGGTGTTGGATGCTACCACGATGTCGTCCAAATAGGCGTAGGTGTTGTCCAAGCACTGGATGACGCGGTTGACAGCTCTCTGAAAGGTGGCTGGGGCATTGCAGAGTCCAAAGGGAAGGCGATTGTACCTGTAGAGACCAAACGGGGTTATAAAGGCAGACAGTACCTTAGCTCGCTCCGTTAAACTCACCTGGTAGTAGCCCTTTAGTAAGTCTACCTGAGACAGGTAGCGGGCATTACCAATGGCATCCAAAATGTCGTCTATCCTGGGTATTGGGTAGGCGTCCTTCACTGTGACCTGGTTCAACTTCCTATAAACCGTACACAGACGGATTTTGCCGTGAGGTTTGGGTACCAGGATGCATGGTGAGGCCCAGGGGGACTCACAGGGGGTAGCCAGTCCATGGTCCAAGAGATACTGTACCTCAGCCCGCATGACTTCCGTTTGGCTCGGGCTGATTCGGTAGAACGGTTGGCGAATCGGCTGGGTGTCAGGTAGCAGTTGGATGTCGTGCTGAGTTACAGTACACTCTTGGGGGTCATCTCGAAACAACTCTTGATGTTCTCTGACGAGTTTGATTAGTGGAGCACTATTATCGTCCTGAAATGATGTTGAAGGTTAGTAAGGATTTCTGAGTTAGAGAGCGCTGTCTCAGTGTCAGTGCTCTCGGAAGGAGAAGCAGGGAAGGTCTCACTGTGGCTGTATGGACCTGTAAATGAGGTGAAATTGGTTAACACAGTGGGAGGAACCCCATGGTAGGGCTTGAGTTAATTGAGTGGCACAGCTGGGTCTTCCGCCGCCTATCGGGGGTCTCGAGAAAGTAGTTAAGTTGTT
>WNGS01113158.1:27082014-27092605 GCA_020271785.1 Procambarus virginalis | reverse complement strand
CTGTATGGTGAAGTGATTATTGTAATTTTGATATGCCTTTAAACATTTCTTCCTATAATAAACTGTTATCTTTGAGACTGATGCAATGAAAGTAGAATATGGGGTATAAATGATGTGATATGATGTTGTACTGACATGTATATTCTTCTTTAGACAGTAGTGCAACCCAACACGGTTTATGAAAGGATACAATACCAGTTAGAAGATGATGCATATGACTCTATCCCTGACTTGGTAAGAGCATATGTTGGTGGCAAGAAGCCCATCACAGTTTCATCTGGTGCTCGGATCTCAACTCCAGTAAATCGCACGGCACCATTGAGCTTTTACGCTTCCAAGTATGCCGCTCAAACTGCCCATACATTTCAACATGGCACTCTGAGTAGACCAATCAACAGGTCATCTGAAACTATTCCTGGGTAAGACATTATGTAATATTAATGTTAAAATTCACATTCTCATTAGCGATATCCTTGATAAATTGTGTGATGTGCGAGTTACTGTAATTTCATATTTTTTGAGTTGTTAATGCTCGGTAATCTTTAGTCTGTTTAGTTAATCTGTTTAGCAGATTAATTGTAAAATTTAGCCATTAATATATCTGTATACAGTCCAATTTCTAGATTTATTGTCTAAAAAAAATACTGTATATACAAAATTATTGATTTAAAGGAAATAATAAATTATGCTTAGAAATTCTGAAATAAAAACTTATGAAACACTGTTCTTAATTAGGTTTAAATTCTTAGGGGTGGCATCATTGGTGGGACTATGCTGCGACACCAACACTCTTACAGCAGCCCTGTAGGCGTGGGCTGTACCATAGTGAGGAGCCCTGCTCATTCTCCACCAAGGATGAGAAGAGATACAGCACCTACACTACCCATTAAAACACGGAGCAGTAGTACCTCCAGACCCCCAGATGAGCCACCTGAAGGAGGTATGTATTGGGAATAAATCTGCGAAGAATTTTTTATGTAGACAATTCATATAGTTATGCTGCTGCATATCTGATACATATATGGTAATATATTCTTAACTCAATTTATATTAACATTAATTATGCAAGGGGAGCCTTTGGCAATTTATATGCAGTATTGAAATTTTGCTTCTTTTTTCAGTCCCTAGCAGGATTGATGAGAAGAGCTGCAGCAGTGATGGAGTAATTGGTTCTCATCCATCTGTAGAGCAAAATAAATTTACCTCTCAATCATTGCCACGGAAAATGGTATCCAAATCTTTTACAATTGCCTCTGAACACCTTTCCAGTGTGTCTGCTGAATCAGGTCTTGGAAGCCATGAAGACAGCAAGCCATTAGAACGATTATCAGAGGAGGAGCCACCACCCAAACCTTCACGTGTTCCATCTATTAAAATTAAGCCCAAGAAGCCACAAACTACAACTATTAATGAACGATTATATGCCGAAATTGACGAGCTTGATGAAGATGAAATAAAGGACTCTAAGACACAGCCATCAGCAGATGATGTCAAAACTCCTACAGGGAGTAGTGAAATTGACAACAATTTTAACAGTGAAGGTGTTACAGTGTGTACAGATACAACGTCAACTCCACGACACTCTCGCTTGTCAGAGATGTATCAGCCATCAGGTTCAGACTCTGGTAATGGTTCTGGTGACTCGGTACAAACATCTGCCAGCGATGCCAGGAAGTAAGTTCAACAAACACAGTACAGTAATATCAATCATTTTAAAAAATTGTAGAAAAAAATTAAATAGTTTACCAGACCAAGTTATAGTCTATATATACAGGTTTATGTAAGGTTTTATTAACTCTTTGGAATATAGTTTATATACAATAGGATCATAAATACTGTATGCTTAGTAAAGCACCTAATTATGCACATTGTATCTGATGTTCTATGGACTTTGGAAAGATTTAATAGGATAATAGAGCCATGGTTCAATTATTCTATGGGTGAGAGTACATCACTTATTGACTGTCTTATACTGTGATTTGAAGATGCTGTCCCTTTTAAGTTACACTGGACCTTTGAAAGTGATCTGGATTAACATCTTCCCATTTGTTCAGTATTTTACTGGACTCTAGAGATCAGCCGTGTCATGTCCGATTTGTAATGTTGTTAAGCCTCGAGCCCTCTACCTTTCCTGGCATGAGAGTTGACATATATCTAGGATGATTTTTTTATTGTGATGCACTGAGCTTTTTCCAAAGCAGTTAATATGTCCATTGAAGATGAGGTCCCCATGTTTAGAAAGAGTAGCCAAAATGGAGGTGCACAGGTGCACCAGTATAACCGATTAACCACATTCTTTTCCTTGAAGTTTGTTTTATTTTTTAAGATCCGATTTGCCTTTTTACTGCAGCTTCTTGATAGACAATTTTCCATGATAGTATGATCTTGTAAGGATCTTTGAAAATTCAATTTGCACAGATGTTAGTTTGTCCTTCCTGAATGGGCATGCCATCCAAGGACAAAGGGGGGCCCTTATTATAGGTAGCAGGTGAATAGTTCTGCTCTTAAAGGTACTCTTCATACCTGTATTCACTTTTTTCCAACACTGATCATTCAACCTCCTTAACACATTCAATTTGTATATCTATATATGACCATACTTTATAATCCTGTGCTCCTACTTCTTCATTTACTCTGAAATGATTGATACAGATTTAATTAAACACACTATTTTAGAAAATAATTGTTTTTCTGAATTAAAGCCTGGCCCCAGCCAGGCTCGAGGAGTAGAAAACTCTCAAAACCCCATCTGGGTACAAGTAGTTTTAAGTTCTTAACTCGACCTTAAACATAATACAGGGTACAAAACACAATCAAATGTGCCCATAGTAGGAAAACAGCATGTATAGGATTTGGGAATAATGATGTCTGACGACCTAATGTTTAGGGAGCATAATCAAATACTGTATTGCGTCAGCCAGAAAAATGATCGAATGGATTACGAGAACTTTCAAATCCAAGGATCCCATCACAATGGTTGTACTCTTCAAGTCACTTGTGTTGTCCTGTCTTGAGTACTGCTCAGTACTCACCTTCTCCCTTCAGAGCAGGAGAGATTGCTGAAATAGAGGGAATAGAGAACATATACGGCACGCATAGACGCGATAAAGCACCTAAATTATTGGGATCGTCTCAAAGCCCTCCAAATGTACTCACTAGAAAGAAGATGAGAGAGAGATCAAATAATATACACATGGAAGATACTGGAAGGCCAAGTACCAAATCTACACAGTAAAATAACAACGTACTGGAGTGAACGATATGGAAGAAAATGCAGAATAGAACCAGTGAAGAGCAGGGGTGCCATAGGCACAATTGGAGAACACTGTATAAACATCAGAGGTCCACGGTTGTTCAACATCCTCCCAGCGAGCATAAGAAATATTGCCGGAACAACCGTGGACATCTTCAAGAGGAAACTAGATTTATTCCTCAAAGGAGTGCCGGACCAACCGGGCTGTGGTGGGCCTGCGGGCCGCTCCAAGCAACAGCCTAGTGGACCAAACTCTCACAAGTCAAGCTTGGCCTCGGGCCGGGCTTGGGGAGTAGAACAACTCTCAGAACCCCATCAACCAGGTATCTTGTCTGTAACTAACCATTCATCCATAAATTTACATAAATTTCACAAATGCCCAACTGTGGGTTTTTATCCCATATCATACATGTTAGTCACTACATTATAATAATCTTGGCACATGTATTATATGTTAGACATCCAACCACACAAACATGGAGTAAGTTGCAATACATTTATTAGTTTTAGACACTAATGATGTTTTGAAAACTTTGGATCTAATAAATTGCCTCCAATTGCCTTTTTTTTTTTTTAAGTCGAGACAGCCAGACCTCCTTCGGCGATACTGGGAGTGTGCAGTTGGAAGAAGACTCTGTTGTAGATGAGGAACCTGTGCTCTTTAGTCTACCAGAATTGATTTTGACCTCGGCCTTTGATCTTGAAAACTTCAATACTCTCCTTTTAAACTCTATAGAAAATAAACCACTTGATGCCACAGCTCTCAAAGGTGTAAAGAATACGCTTCTGGAGAGTGGATCAAGGTGAGAAATAAAGATTTCATGTAGTTAAGGTTTTTAATATTTTCTTTTCATTTCTTGTAACTTCTGTGCATTTGCATGACAATAAGAATGAAAAGGTGTAATACTGTGCTGAAGTTCATATCAGAACCTATAATGAATGTTTTTTTTATCCCAATTTCTATAGAGTATTAGCAGCACATCTAACTCAAGTTGACTTGGAGCTCCTAAATGGTAGTGGTGAGACCGACCTTGGTCTTGGAGTGACATCTGGTATTGAGCTGGTCACACTTCCTCATGGCGCACAACTCAGGACGGACCTTATTGAGAGGCAAGAACTGGTAGTGGAGTTATGAGATAATTTATGTCTACATTATCATTTGGTTTTATTTTATTACATTATATTTCTCTATAAATACTGTATATTGGTGATGGCATGCCTTTCTGGGAGCTTATTTTTGATGTGGTCTCATGTTAATTTTCCCTAGACATTCCAAATCCATTAATTTTAAGTTCTCTGTACCTTCACATCCCTTTACTGAATAGTCTTCACATTCCAATATACCCACAGACTTGAAACTAGTATTAAATTGCTGTTCAGCATGTGTACATGTTGGTTCAGCATTAACTGAATGGCCACGTCTGTGGTATAAAATCAACTAATCTCAATGCCTCCATACTCCAGCTAATAGTTTCTCTCATATATTTTCATATTTGTTTTTCACATGCACTAATTTTCTCATTGTTTTTTCAGGACAGAGTGCATGAAGCTTCTGGTAGCTGTGACTATACTGTTGACTCCAGATCTGAATGAACGGTCAGAAGTTATACACCGTTGGATACAAGTAGCCATAGACACGAAGACTGCCATGGGAAACCTTTATGGCTTTACGGGTATTATGTTGGGCCTATGTGTTCCTGAGGTGAGGAGATGTTTATTATTTTTGTGGGTTTGATAATTTAAACTGCAGTGCACAAAATTTTTGCACTTTTGCTTAAATACACCTTCTTTTGTGTGTAATTACTGACATTATAAAAATACACCTATTCATACAATTTCTGTATCATACATTAGCCCCTTCCCCATGTGTTTAGAGAATGATTGTTATAGTAGGGTGCTAGTGTCAAAATAATTATCATAAGGGGCAAATTATTCTTCAAGTTTACTCTTGAAGAATGTAACTCTTTACTTGTAACTTTTAAAATGCGGTTATTATGCAGTGGTACCTCAGTTTTCGTAGTTAATCCGTTCCCAGAGACGTTACGAAAACATAAAAATACGAAAACAAACGAATTTTCCCATAAGAAATAATTAAAATTTAATTAATCTGTTCCACACCCCCAAAAATATTAACTTAAAAATACATTTTATACAGAATACTACTAATATTTTCATACACAAAATAATCAGGTATAAATATAAACTATAAATAAAATAAGAACATTTAACTGCACTTTACCTTTACTGCGGACTTGTTGACGTATGGAAGACGGTGAGGAGGGAGGAAGGAGGTGGCGAGATCATCCCCTGCTCGTCTTGAGCGCATTCATATCTGCATCGCTGGTTTCAGATTTTCTTTTCACACATTTCACTGCCTCCGTTATGTGGCAGCCAGTTACAGTCACAACGTGTTAGTCAAGCATTCAGTCAAGACCAGTCACAGGCAGTCATAACCAAAGGCAGTCAAGCATTCACAGTTGTAGTAGCAACCGGTTAGGCATTTATGGTCAGTCACGCATTCACAGTCACAACCAGTCAGTAAAAAATAAGAGTTTAATGACAGGCTCTCAGGGAGTCTTCCTCCCGATCCATCAGGTGGTAGCAAAGAAGCACGCCATATTAATAACAAAAATTTAGTACCTCTATATGGCTGGGAGGGGTATAGTTGGAAGGGTCTGCTGTGGGGGATGAGGGGAGTGGAGGTAGAGGGAAGGGAGCAGGATGAGGGGGAGATAGATAGCGGGGGAGGGTGACCAGCTCTGCCAACCATCTCGCTACTGCCTACCTTGATACCTGCCAGCCTATCCACCCACTTTGCCACCTGCCCCCTCCACCCAGTCCCTCTCCACCATCCATCCATCCATCCATCCAGTCCCCCCCTCCATCATCCATCCATCCAGCCCTCCTCCACCATCCATCCATCCTGTTCCCCCCACCATCCATCCTGTTATCCTCCCAAATACAATATTCAAATGCGATCGTCACTAGGCGGGAGACACTGGTAAACTGTGGACGTGTATAAACGAATTCCGAACACCGAGACGAACAACGCGTACCGAATCTAATTTTTCAGAGAAATTGACCACGAGTACCAAAAATTACGAGAACGGGGTCTTACGAGAACCGAGGTTCCACTGTACATTGATCACCAGGGTAATTCAGTTATATGTTGATTTTAGTTATCATCCAGTTTTTATCCAAATTGTGTGAATGTTTATAATACTTTATAATATTTAGTATGGATGTAATGGAGATGCTTATTCAAAAGTAAAGCAGCACCTATTTTTCTCATAGTAAGCCCACTCCACTCATTATACAAACTACATACATTATTTTAGTTTTTTAACACGTACAAAAAAGTAACAATTTGTCAATGAAGGTAACAATTAAAAAAAATACTACATAGTAATACACACAGTATTTCAGGCTTCATCATTACTCCTGGATCCATATAACTCATTTGTTCCTAAGACGGGACACCATGAGTGTAGCTCTCATCCTGTAACTACACTTAGGTAATTCTCTCACACACACACACACACACACACACACACACACACACACACACACACAGTATGTGCTTTATTTTGTAATCTGTGTGAAAGTATTAATTCTCTCCTCATTTATGTTACTTGTCCTGCAGATCCAAAGGTTAACCAGCACGTGGCACACAGTACGTCAAAAATTTACAGACTCTGCATTCAACTTTGAAAGCAAGTTGAGGTCAACAGTGAAAGCAATGAATGAATGCACAAACCCTCAAGCTCCCAACACTACCATTCCTCATCTACTTCCATTCATACTCTTATGTGAGAGGGATCTCAATGATATCTACTCGATGCACAAACATGTAAGGACAATTATTTTACTCAATATAAGTTTCATATTAATGCTTTAACAGTCCAGCTTTGTGTCTAGACATAAATGGTCCAGCCCTCCCAGGACCCTTACACAAGAGATTCAAAATAGTTAGCTTTTTTATAGCTTTACATATTATTATATTTTGAATTATAATTATGAATTTTGTCAAATGTTTGAAAATGAATGGTCTAACGAATAGATAAAGCAAAACAGAAGTGCAGTATATGCTTTAGTTTAAATGTGGTATACCTGAATACAATACATGAAAGTTCATAAATTCAACATTCCTCATTATTTACTATAAAAAGCACAATATTTTAATTAAAATATACACACTTGAAAATTCAATACTCAAACTGTCATAAAGGATTTGGAAATGTAAGCACCCCACAATGGATCCTGCCATCTGTAAATGCTCACACTGTTCAATTTTGTAAGGTTATTATGGGCATTATAGTATAAATTTTGTCTCAATGTGACCCAATGTATCTCCCAAATTATAAAAATATTTGTATGGATAATATTTAAATTATGAACTGCATGCTATAATTTACCTCTCCTCGGCACATGCCACCAAACTGTTCAGGCAAATATGTTTACAGAAACATTGTAACTACAGTACTAGACATATGTTAAACTTTCAACATTTTTTCCTACTGATATAATAGACCATTTACTCAGTGGGGTGGGAACAGTTGGTTGAAAGTGATTGATGCTACATACTATTTTCTATGTAAAGCTGTTGCTTTCAACGAATAGTGCCCATTCCACTATCTCCCATGCAAATGTGATGGAAGGTATTTGGGGTAGAATTACTTCAAGATCAAAGTACTGTTAAAATCTTCATGCAGAACAATTTTGTTTTGGAATAGAGCATTTTTTTTTTTTAGAAGAACGAAAGTCCTTGTCAGTACTGTACTCTTGTGTTCTCTCTTTCATTGCCAGAACATTACTTTTGAAGTACAGAATAAAAAATAAAAAAGACCTGCATTCTTGAAAATAGTTCACATAAATTTTGGGTTGTATGAGCCATTATGAACTTTCCCTAAAAAATTTTATGGCAAGTTCATAATCTTTAAATCTTGGGAACAAAAATACATGGGTCTAGTGATTGAATGGTTGATAAAAGTGACCCCTGATTTTCCAGTTCCCAATATGGTGCCCCCAGTGTACTCTTTAAATACACAAGTCGGGTCATGAAAACAATTAAAATAATTAAAGGAGTAATTTTCGCAAGTTTAGAGATCAGTTGATGCTTTTGGTGTCATTGGACCAATTTCTGCATAATATTGACACTAAAATACAACAGACTGATAAAGTTCAAATAAGTTTCAAAATATGTAGATTTTGTAACAATTGATTAACTGATGAAAATGCTGTGCTGGGAAAGATCATCCAGTAAAAACCTAATTGAAAACTTTACCAGGCTACTCAAATTTACTATTTATAAAATTGATAGTGTACTGTACAGTCAACCAATTGCATATTTTGTTTGAGCAAGGCTCTTAATGTTATATTTTAGTCTTAAATATCTTTTTCCATTTTAGGGTTCATCAATACTACAGTGGGAAAGCACAGCAGCTGATTATGGTATGCAGATGCTGTTTGCACATCTACAAGAGGCCAGAGCCATCACACAAAACTTGACTCTGTATCGTCGCAATGCAGAGCATATTTTGCCCGATTGCAATACTTTTGATGACTTGACACTTGACATGTTTCGTACAGAGTTCCACCTTAAGTTCCTATGGGGAAGTAAGGGTGCTGTTGCTGATAGTGAAGAGCGACATGCTAAGTTCCAACAAGTTGTCAGTACACTTTCTGAAAGATGTGAACCATCTCCAGTTGCTTCATAAATTTCTTTTGCTCAATAACGTATATTTTCAATTTTGTAAAAAAGGAAACTTAAAATGCCATATACTGTATGACATGAGTTTTTTAGGAAAATTTACAATACAGTATGTACATGTATTATATACTAAATAAAATTAAAGGTAATCATTGAATGAAAATTTATATTATTTATAATAAATTATGAATTGTTAAGTGCAGGAAGCTATAATTCAGATCTCTTATTCATGGTTCCTGTAGTTCAGTGCTCTACATCCCCAACTCTCACTCTAAGATCACAGGTTTGATCCCCAGGCAGAACAGAAATAGCTGAGGATGTTCCCTTTTGCCTGATACTTCTGTTCACCTAGCATTCATTAGGTATCCATGAGTTAGGCAACTTGTAGAGTTGCATCCTGCAGAAGATCAGTAGTTGATCAAGGGAAGGGGAGGGGCATTGATCAGCCTAAGTACAGGCATCCTATCCTCAACAATGGGAATTGTATGTCACTTAAAATATTACAATTAAAATACAAGAGGAAAGGTGATTATTAATGCAAGTTATTTACTGTATTATTGGATGTTATTTTTTATCTCCAAGTTCTATAATTTCTGTATATCTGCATTACTTTTTTGGAGTTACATATTACCACCGAATATTCAGACAAATTTTATGGCATTATCAGTGATTTTGTACATATCATTTTAAAATGCTTTCTTTAATAATGGAGCTATACTGCTCCATTCTTGGTTGTCATGGATTTGAATGATGTTGAGGACTGTGAATAACACTCATGATATATTTATCCTTGTGATAATGAACACGTGGATTATATTACGTAATCTTGGTGTATATTGTTGTGGCACAAATTTTGTGATTACTTACTACTAATGTTAAGGAATTCATGTGTGCGTGTGCAGTTACGTATGCAATTATATCGATGAGATACAAATTAAATGGACATAAACTCTAAACAACCAATGAATTTTATGTAAGTTATATAATTAAAAGACTGCAATGGGAATATTGCAACTGTCTTTGGAATTATTGCATAACAGAAAGGTGCTTATTTACCTGGTCAGTGACATAATTATACCTTAGTGATCTACCCTTCCAAAGTAATAATATTTAGGGCAAGCTAGTTAACCATGCAGGAACAAAAACATTATGGATATTGATCTCTGTATGATTTCTTTGCTTGTTAGTTAATCATATGAAGACAATGCTATGCAAGAAGTCATCTGAATCACTTAAAACTTTATGAATACAGTAATTAAAGCCCTTTATCCCATTCCATTAGTTAAAAGTTTTGAATATTCAGACACTATATTCTCCCCTTTGTTAATGGATGTTAATATTACTCACTGTAAACCTTAAATCAGATTATTGATGTCTTTTGAAAAGTTTTACTGTACTTGTGCAGCTTGTGTCCAACCCCGTAAGCTTAGTTGACCTTGAAGCTTAACGGTGTTCTTATCTGTACTTCACAATCATACACTGATTAGTTCTAGTCACATGACAAGCTGGTATGGCTTACTAATTGTCATAAAAAATGTACATAGTTCTGACTTTGTACTTATTGTAAATAAATGGAGAATCGAAATATTGTTTTTTTAATTTACTACTACAGTATGTATATTTACTAT
>WNGS01113158.1:27040693-27067403 GCA_020271785.1 Procambarus virginalis | reverse complement strand
ACATTAGTCCTACAACGTTATATTTTATATCACTGAACTCTCAATAAAATTCCCTACACAGACATATGCATATAAATGTAGAATCATATCGCGGCCCACACCAAGAGTGTGTGAGGTGGGCGATTACCCTCGTTGTCAACAATTCAATAGTCTCTCCATTAAGTTACAATACAATGCCGTTCTCCCAAATAGGCCATGTGCCTATTAGAGAAAACGGAAAGTTAATGGCAAACATTTTCATACTAACCCCAAGTCGCTCGAATAAGAATTGGTTTCAATTTTTTTTTAAATCGCGCGGCTATTTACGACTCGGAAACGTAACCAATAGAAAAAAACACGCGTAAATTTACGACCCGGCTGCATTAAAGTGTTTTAACATATACCATCCTAATTCTTCCCAACATCCTATGCTCACATACAATCATTTCCATCATTTTTATTGTTCCTCTCCTTATTCACTGTTAATAGATAGTCTTTTCCTTCCTACTGGCTGGAGCATCTTGCCCAATAGTTACTTCATCTCCAAAATAACATCCGACTGGCTGTAACCAAAACTATATTAAACATAAAATACCACCATGCCTTGGAATGTCGTCACCCAAAAATGAATATGTTAAGAGCTCTAAGCCTGCCAATAGGAGTCATAAGTTGTGCTATGACACTGTTTCTCCTACAAATCTAAACTTACCTATTGAAAATAGTTACACTTAATACACTGTATATTATGTGCGAGATACGTGACATCACTGATATAATTGGTTTGCATTTGGGGATCTTGTTCAATATTACTGCCCGGTTGGGATTAAAAATGGCCCCAAAAGTAATCATTACACGTCATTGCTAATCGTTAATAGTAATAACAATAGAATTAGTAGAAGTGGTATTGATAGTAATGATAGTACAGTATTATTAGTAGTAATGGTAGTACCGGTAGTGATAAGTAGTAGTAATATAATGATTAGTAACAGGGTAAGAATGGTCTTGACCATCGACTTGAGAATGGTCCAGGACAGACCGAAACGTCGTCGTCCTTCACCTTCTAGTGTGTGGTCTGGTCAACATTAGTAACAGCAGCAGCCTATCCATGATAATAGCATAGTGTTTTAATCGCCAGTGGTGGCGGAGAATAAATGGCAGCTGAAGCAGGTATGGAGGGAGCATAATCGTCATCACTTATCCTTGCCAGGAATAGCCTCACTGAGTTTAAAATAAAAAAAATACGACTCTCAGGTCTCTTGACAGCCACTTGTACTTCTGGCGCTGCTGACTATACGACCCACGTCACGGGCCTCGCCTGCCAACGAACCCCGGCCACGGAAGCAGCCTCGTCAAGTTAACTTGAGGAGCGACTGAGCAGGGAAGGTGCCATTGCAATCCCAGTCACTCACCAGCTTAGTTCCCTCCCTAGTGGTCCTGGTATATAGGTCCTGGTCGACTACAATAGGTAACTAGCGGTAAGATCATCGTCTTGGTTAATTAATTATTAGAGGATGGAAGGGTGAAGACTTATCTAAAATTTTCGATTTCTCGTGTTTCAAGAATTACATACAAATCTGATGATTTTATTCGTAGCAACTTGTACAAATAGTTACAATTCTGGCTGGACTGAAAATGGCACAGAAATAAAAAATAATGTATATTAATATAAACTTACAGCTCTGAATTGTTAGTAACGGTGCGGATATTTACTGCTAGGTGAACAGCGGCATTAGGTGCAGGAAACGTGCCCAGCAATTTCTCTTCCGCCCGGGTATCGAACCCGAGATCCCCGGTTGTAACTTGAGAACGAAATAACTGTGCTACATGGTAATTGTCCACAATGGATAATCGTTTATTAAATTAATCTATTATGCAACCCTCATACCCAATATTCCACATTTCTAAATTTTTTCCTTCACCTGAACTTCTATATCTTTACTCTCCCCCCCCCCCATCCCCCCTACCCCAACAAAAACCCTCCCGTGGGTAGTATTGGAAAGGTTAGAGGCACATAATGTGCTCGTGCGAAAATTTCCGCTTAAACGTTGAGTGGAAAATGTTCTTGGTATTGTGTGAGTTTGGGAAATTACAAAATTAGTGCTAACCAATTAGGCTGCACCGGACTAATTACCAGTGAAGCCTCGCGCACGGTGGGTTGAGAGAGAATATATAACTCGACAATGTCTAACAAATTAATCATAGAATTCGTGAATAAATGTTTAACCATATATTTTACGATAACGAAAGTTGCCAGTGAATTATTATTGAAAGATTTAAATAAACCAGATATTGACGACTCCAAAATTACTAAATCGCATATAAAAAAATGCAACAAATACAAATATTGTAGTGATGTAAGAAATTAGGTAATGGGGTAATTTAGTATAATAATTTAGTTTTTATTGCCGAACCATTGTCTAATATGGTCGACACCATATACTGGCTGCATGCCGGGGACGCCATATTTCTCATCATCAGGACAGGATGTCGTTAGGCTTATATTCTAAGTTTATTGCTAACATTTGAATTGCTAACAACTTTTATTTCACTCAGTCTTCACGTCTCCACTTTCACTCATTTGTTATTCACGACTTTAATTTTTCACACGTAGCTTCTCGCTGGCAACACTCAGGCAACCAATTATTCAAGAAATCAACGAATCAAGAAATCAATTAACCAATAAATCAAGTAATCGATGACTCAACTAAGCCATCATCGGCTCAGTGAACAAATATATATATAAACTGTCATTCCATTCATTATTTTTATAAATGTGGTTATATTTAAAAGTTTATACAACGGCTCAAGATTTTTATAAAAATCTTTATCAAAATATATAAATTGTATAACATAAGTCCAGAACAATAATTCCTAAATCAATACGGAATGTAAGTAATTATCAAACGAATGTATTGACTATGTAGCATCAATATGGAATGTATTGTAATACATAAAAGTGTTTGTGTGAGAGAGACAAGAGATTGTGACTTTGGTAAAATGCTAGCTGTAATACTCAGCTGTTTGGGGAGGCGTCGTGAGCCAAGTTGTGTAGGTCACGAGATGTCAAAAGGTCGGGCTGAGGGCCAACTTACTGGCAACTTGGCTGGCACGCCGTGTATTAAATGACGTAAGAGAACGCCAAGACCAGAAAAATCTGAACCATTAATGGCACATGGCCTTCTCCCTCCCTCCACCTTCTATTCGCAACCCTTAATTCTCCCCTCAACCACTATACCGTTTAAAAATGAACCATGTGATTTTTAATGGCAAACGATCACCAGAAATTATCTGTCCAGAAATTATCACCAGAAATTATCTGTTGAATTATCTGCATGTCTCTTGCAAATTGTCTATACAGTATACCTAGGTCATAAAAGTATTTGTGTACGTCTGGTACCATACTACTTGTGTAAAGGAGAAAATGTAGAAGTTTATCTCTCAGAATGTTTGGTAATATGTTTATGTTTGTGATGTGTTTATATGTATGTATTAACACGATGTACTGAACGGGGTGAGAATAGCTTGAGCTACCCTTTGTGTGTATTTTACCTCAATAAACTTATTTTAATTTCAATCACCAGAAATGTATACAAATAACAGCATTAAATAAACGACTTTTATTGGCCAGGACTGTTGTAGTTCAGTTCTTGAACCAATTGTTCAGCTGCAATCTTGATAACCTAGTTACACTTTAATTTATATATAATAAACAAAATAATAATAATAATATTAAACGACTATTGATCCAGACCACATCTTTAAAGAGTCAGGTTTAACAAACAAGGAGCAATGTTTACACGTTCAACAAGCCACAATGTAGGACGGCAAACAGATGCTTTTTCACCCATGGAACCACCTACCCGATGGAGCCGTAAATGCCAAAACAATGCTGCAATTCAAAATCCAGTTGGATAAAATCGTCAGGACTTTTGACAATCCTCCTTTTCCTCGTCGCGACCACTTAAGAGATAGTGGCCGTCAGGTAAATATATTATATATGGGGTCCGTGGTTAGAGAGTACTTGGGCCCAAGTAAATATTTTTATTGCCCACGTTCATCGTGGCTTACAATTGATATACAGTATTATATTGTATGTATATATGCAACAACGATCATGAAAACACTGATCAAAGTATGCGGAAAAACTACACTGAAAAATAAGAGGATCCTAAACGCGAACACTTTTTCAGAACAGAGTTCTAAAAGCTTAGAACCCATAGCCTTCAACAACTAGTGACAATTTTACCCAAGGCACCAAGTATCTCTGAAGCAGTGGGGACAAAATGGTAATGGTGATCCAGATCTCTATAGTTACGAGATTTGGCCAATTTCCTGTGAGTAGCAGCACCACTCGGGTATGCAACACTGAAGTCAATGTAGGCATTGGACAAGGTTGATAGGCACGTCTAGTCCCACACCAACTGCCTACCATTCTTCCAAGGGTTCACTGTGATCCCATATGGGTCACCAACAAGCTCGTCAAAGTCATGGGGCATTAGGTTATAGGGATCTCTCTCTGCTGGACAACCAGCTGTGGTAAGGTTCCTCTCAACGTCATTAACATAACTGTTTTGAGTGCATCCGCCCCCACCCTATGTGCTTTGGCAGAGCAGACATGCTGGTCATACCTGTCAGCCACTGCCTCACCACAAATACACCTATATTCATTGTGGATTTGGGCAGCAAGTTGGAGAGTTACTGCAATTCAGACGGCCTGTGGTGTGAAATGCATGCCAGTTGCTGACACTCGTGTTGTTAATAGAAAATCACCAGCATAGGAAGCTACTATGGCCTTGAGGCAGGCAATGTTGCATGGTCTAGGCACACTGCCTAGGGCATAGACATCAGTCTAAGATTGGGCCATCCCAACTGGAATACCTGTGGGCTTTAGATGGCGGTGTACCCTACATCACAATAACTGCCGCCTCAGTGGTAGAGACAGTGACAATGAAATAAGACTCCGTTGTGAATTCAACCTGTTCTTACGTGTCAACTGTAAATTTTTTAATGTTTTTTGCCAAACTAAACGCCTAAGAACCTAAAAGCAACTCACCGCCCAAGCTCATTTGGCCGAGTAAAGATCAATTTGTGTGCGCTTTTAATTTCACTAAATCACCGCAAATTTTGCGTCGTCTCAATTGCGTAAAAACTGTAGTGTATTAAGCGAGAGGGCAGATCTTCAAATTTGTTTTTTTTTATACTTTAAATTTTTATATTAAAGGTGCCTGTGTCCAGTTTCTAATATTTGAATTCCAAGTTTTCCTCGATTCTCTGCTTTTTCGTTCGATACGTACGGTCATACTAATTGCCAACTGGCTGAAAAGCTGTTCAAGTCGCTAACATGATCATCATATAGGCGTGGTTTTCTTGCAAGACTGTATCAGCAACTTGTCAAGTTCCAAGACTGTATCATCACTTTCATTTGAGTTTCATGAAAGAAATGGATAACAAATTTTATTATTTATAGCTGTTCACAGGTAATATTTATTATCAAAGGAGGATGTATTGTGCAGTGTCATGTTTCTTACAGATTAGACACTAAATATCCAGAGGACCCGACATGCGGTGGGAGGAAGGTGGTGCAGACGTTGGCTACGATACCAATGAGGATGTCAGCCTGTGTGTCAGTAGTGACAGCCGGCCTGACGGTGACAGCCAGCCTGACGGTGACAGCCAGCCTGACGGTGACAGCCAGCCTGACGGTGACAGCCAGCCTGACGGCCAGGATAGCGTTGTCGAACTTTCCCTCAGAGATCGTATTCTCACTCTCTACAAAAAGGCAAGACTAAGCACCCTTTTGCTTGTTCCGGCAGCTTTTGTTACTCTCAAATTGGTCAGAAGTGCCACGGTCTCAATAATCCTCCATGTGGAGGTTGACAGAACCAACACCAAACTGAACATAAATTTGTTTTCTCAGGTGACGCCGCTGCCATATTGTCCTTCATCGGAGAGGCCTCAGCCCAAGGAAAGACTGGCGGAGCTGACAAATGGGACCCATTGTTGCTGTGGGTGCGACCGCAACCTTGTTGCTTGCAAGTCCTGGCCGCCCACGTCAGACAAGCCAGCCTCTCTGCTCTGGCCTCCATAGGCTGTGGCACCGGGCTCCTCGAGTGGCTCATCAGCGCCACCACAGGTAGGCCTATGCCAATTCTTACTCATACACCGACCATATATAACTTTTTAATATAAAACAGGGTTTATCTTAAGCCTTTAAATATTTTATCACTATTCACCCTCGATCTGTAAATTTTAATGTCACTGCTTTTAGAAAAACGGCTTGGCTATCCAGTACATTTCTGCGGATGTTTAACATGTTCATGTAGCAATACTATATCCCACTTTGTATCCTTGAGGCATTACCTCCCAGTTAATGTTTGCTGTCCTCCCAGTCCTCCCAGTTAGTGTTTGCTGCTTACTAGTTTACGTAAACCACACCCACAATGTATAGGTACCTTCTAGTTAGCAGTCAAGTTCAGGTATGTTTACTGAGACAAGAAAAAATACATCTCAATGGGATAGAGTAGCTTAGGCTATTTCTACCCTCCTCCAGTTTAGCAGTCCTCCGCCCAGCTATGATGGTAGCACTCTCTCGCGTGTGTTATTTGACTTGAGTGTCTGTTACAGGTCTTCACAACGGCTCAGTGTTGCCATGAGTTCCTTAAACATCCCTACAATATGCCAGTTCTTCACTCTAGGTTAGACTGAGAAGTTATCTACTGTATATATTATTATATGGGTTACGGTAGTACTGTCCGGTTCCTTCTCTACTCACAATCGAGAATTCCAGGGTTCGATTCCCGAGCTGGACAGAAATTGTGCGCATCACCTAATGCCTCTAGGTGATAGGAAATTACAATTCATTCGTGGGGGGGGGTGGGGGGGAGGGTTCAATATAAGGCTAACGTGTGAACACATACAGGCTGCCTGTCCCGCGACTCCATTATTATTGATTAATTATGAGCCATGGGACGAATGAAAACAAAACAGTAACTACGACGATGTCAAATCAACATAAAATTGTACTGGTGCTAATTAATAGTGCCAACTTAATTGCACGTCTAAGTATAAACAAGAAAATAAAACTCGCCATCCCTTTGCTTAGAAATAGAAGACAGTAAGTTACCTTAGGATCGCAGATAACACTTAACACATTTCAGCAAGTCATAAATGCCAAACAAATAACATGCTACCAGCCTTCCCAAAAAGAATAACACTTACTTTAATAAAGGAGTAGTACAAACGTGCCAAGCAGCGTGCTGCCACTCCAGTAGTCACACGCCAACTGAGGAGTGAACCATTTCTGACCTCACGCATTCATGCACCAAGATGACCAACACCGTCTACCCAATATTTATCCCCACCATACACAAACTTACGACCAAGACATACTAGTAGCACAGACCTAACCTAAAGTTACATTATTTCTGGTAAAATAATAATTAATGAACAAGCAAAAAACACTCGGCACTAAACCTTACTGAAAACAAGGAATGAAAATAAGGTTGGCAGCAATGGCGGTAAGCAGCCCTGCAGCACACCATGACGCCTCACGCGTCCAGAAGTTGACAATGTCCCGTTTTTTGTTTGTAGGTCGTCTGGTAGGTTAGGATTGTCCTCCTAATAGAACGCCGTTTTTCTAACAGAACTCATCCTCCTAACAGAAAGTCGCATTTTGACGTATACTCTACCTAAAGCCAAAAACTGTCGTACTAGAAAATGGTAGCGACTCGCGAAGTTGACATACTACTCAGTTTTCTGTTTTGGGTCCTCTTAGTAGATTACGATTAGATTTAGATTAGGTAGAAGGGCAGTTTAGTATGGCAGTTTCTTGACGTTGGGAACCCCCGCGAGAACGGGTCGACTCGCCCACCCCCACATATATATGACACTCCCCCCTCCAACCTCCAAATATATTGGAAATAAGCAACTAGGTGAATACAACTAGGTTAATAACCTACCTCAAAGCACAATTGAACAAAATGGCTTATTACGGCAAACCACTGCACTTCTCCCTCGCACCATAAGTTGATATTTCCCTGAATTTACCTGAGGTACACTAATACTAGTGGCCTCGACGAGGACAGGAAGCAGGGGGTTTGTCAAACGGTCCCCCATTTGCCCTGCTGATCTTTTCCAGCTGTATTTTAAAACCCAGCAGAGTTAGCAAAACCTACAACATAATATTTCACATTTTACACAGAACAAGCTGTAAGAAATAAACTCATGACTATACCAAGCCTGGGAGTCACAATACTTCTAGGTAACAAATTATTGGGTAGTGATACACAACAAGTTCATAATAGTGTCTTACACTAGGGAAGCCTCAGTGCGGGGTACAGTAGTAGTAGTACAGTACAGTAGGTAATTGTAGGCAATATTGGTTACTATTAACTAACTTAATTACTTGGAGAATGTATCCTTGTCTTTCTTGCATATGTATCCTCCACTGTTCATGTTTCGTATGTATGTACACGTGTATAAATATACTATTATTAATATTCAGTTTTATTTAAAAAGGCAAGACTCTTCCCGCTTCTTTTTAACTTTATTTGTGTTCTAAAAATGTTCTCGAAATCTATTATCTTTATTTACCTTAATAAATGATAGGTGATAATCAATGTTTCTTAATTCCCTAAAATCACAAGGTTTATGTTTCCTATTGCTGTCTAGCATATAATTTAAGACAAATACTTATGTCTCAATTGCACAGTAACTTAAATATATACTGTATAATTAGTTAGATATATAAGCAAAATAGGTACTAATTGGGAATAATGTGTTCTTTGTTATTTGTGTAACTGATGAAATAAAGCCAGTTTGCATATCCTAAAGGCCATAATGATTAGCATTAACATGTTGTAAAAGCGACATGATTAATTAGTTCAGTAGACACGTCTTACCTTGTACTTTTATATGTTTACCCAGATGCTGTATTGCCCCTAAACCATGCAATTTGACGGCAGGTCTCTCAGTAATCGGGTACGAAGTGAACTGTGGGTGGTGGAGCTCCCGCTACGCTCCTCCCACCTTTATTCCCTTCACCTACGTCGACCCTGATGACTGCCCACCTGTAGTGCCGCCCTCTCACGCCCTCATGTGCTGCTACTTCAACAACGGACAAGTGTTCCGGTAGGTTTATTATATTTGTATACATATATAGTAGTAGGAGGGTACCCGGCGGTGCCCGGGATAGTCTGTCTCTTACCCCCCACCCCTCTTCTTTTGCCCTCTCCCCATATCTTCCCTCTCGGTCCCTCTTTTGTCAATCCCCTTTTCCCTCTTCAGAAAATTTATTATTAAGAAGCACTCAAACAACTGCATGGGACTCAGATAAATATTATGATCACTAAAACTCTTAAGAGGATTTTACATCAAATATTTCAAATTTGACTATGAAAATTGCTTGTATTTGCATCCATAATGTCTCTGGAAACATCATACATTTTGTGTCATTTTCATTTATTATTAATCATCACTGCACTATTAATCCATATGGTTATGGCTTTTCGCATAATTTTTTTATCTTGTGCTTTAAATCCATTATAATGTTTGAAGCATATTATAGGTGCCCAGCCAAAGCTTCTTTTGCCCCAGGCACCTACAACCTACAAAGTCCAGCTCTAATTCTGTATTTAATGTAAACAGGCAGTATGTGGCAGCATATAAAGGACCAGTGCTAATCATCATAGGCTCTGTAAACGGGAGCCACCACACGGAACCTCACCCACTTGATTACGTACACGTCCACCCCTGGATTCTCACACATACCCATCATATCTCCCAAGACGACCTACTTGCTTGCTATGTCCGTGACTGTAGCAAGGAGGGCATGCACAGAGAGCCATCTGTGTAACTTCATTTGCAACACATCAAGAAAGATGTGTGTACATTGCCAATGTATGTAATATTGTGTGGATAACCAACACAATAAGTATCTGTGTAAACAAATAGATATTACATAATTTGATAGATCTAGCAAGAACGATCCCTTTGAAACTTCTTAAGTGGACCTCTAAGCACTTAAATAAAAACAATGATCAGCTGTAAAATACAGTTGGAAATCCTTACCTGCCAAAGAGATGCTGCATGTGTCATGTTCCAATGAAGGGCAATAAATATAGTGGTCATCAAGTGAATACTGCACTAAAATGTGTAATACATTTTGAGAACTTGACTTAAGGCAATGGTGGTAAATAATGCAAAATGTATGAAATAACTAACACAAGATGCAGTGACTACAATGATGACACTGAGTTAAGAAAATGATCCAAATGAGAGAGCTACTGTATATGGACGCTGCTTGCATGAAAGCAGGGAAATTTCTGGGGGGGGGAGGAAATTCTCTTCTCTTCCTTAATTTTTGTGAAATAAGCAATTATTCAAACAGAATTTTGTTAGAAGGGTAATGAATGATTAAAGGTTATTTTGTGATAGTTTGAATGAAATAATTTACACCTAGTCTATACTATGAATGAAATAGCTTGCTTGCTCTGTGCTTGCATTAAATACAATACAGTACTGGTACTGTATATGGTAAGAAAAATATATACGGTGACTGAAATGAAATATGAAATTGATGATAAAGGAAATCATTAATATTTAATGTTAGCAAATTAAAGTTAAATTACAATTACAGTAATTCAACTAATACAAAATAAATGTAATGAAACTAGGAAAACATATAAGTTGAATACTTCAGTTTTCCTTAAAAAAGACCAGCATTTCGAAATGGTAGCCACTGAGCTCTGATCTCTTCAGCTTGAAGACGTCTTTTCCCAGAAAGAAGGGGCTTCTTCACGGATGCACTGGAAGGAATGAAGGGATAGGCGAATTGAATTTGATGAACTAATCCTCCAATGCCAGGCTAGGAAAGAAGCCCTTGTTGATGATGATTTGTCTGCAGAGATTGTACACAACTAACACCAATTTAAAATAACTGTTTGGTGCATAATTTATTCCTGTATCAAATGGGAAATGCATACATTTTTGTAACTGTTATTAACACACCTTAATATGCAGACCTTCTATTCTTTCTTTATTTTTTTTTTAAATTGAATGTTGGACCATCGAGAATTGCTTAAAATGGACAGTTGGAGCATCTGGTATTGCTTTAAAATGGACTGTTGTACCGTCTGGAAATGCTTTAAAATAGACCATTGGCCCCATTGTGGTCCTAACTCTCCCAGTCATGGTCCTCGTAATAGACCGGTTCCAGAAATTCTATTCTTTTGGAACTCAGTCCTACCCACCTTTAGTTATTGACCTCTGAAGGTCGGATGATTGTATATCTTTAATGCACTGTACTGTACAGTATATAGTTTACCCGAGAGCCACTAATACTAGTGGCCTCGATGAGGACAGGAAGATGGTGGCTTGTCGAAGGTCCCCCCATTTGCCCTGATAATCTTTTCCAGCTGTACCTTAAAACTTAACAGAGTTTTGGCATTTACGGCTTCGGCGGGTAGGCATTTCCATTGGTTAATAACCCTGTGGATGTAAAAGTGTCTTCTGTTCCCAGTCCTACATTGTGGCTTGTTGAGCTTGAAACTGTTGCTCCTTCTTTGTGTTACATCTGACTTTTGAAGAAATTTTCTGGATCAACACCCTTCAAATTGTTTAGTATTTTAAAGGTTTCAATAAGGTCCGCCCATCATGCCTGGTTTGCAGTGTTGTTAGCCCTGTGGCCCTCAACCATTCCTGATACGTGAGTTGACTTTGCTCTGGAATGATTTTTGTCGCCCGGTGTTGCACTTTCTCCACAGCACCTATATCCTTCTGAAGATGAGGTCTCCATGCTTGGATACAGTAATCCAAATGAGGGTGCACGGCTTTAAGATTTATACAATTATTTATACATAGAATCACTACCTTCTTTTCCTTGAAGTCAAAGGTACGCTTGATTATTTCAAGTGTTTGGTTAACTTTTTTTGACTGCTGCCCCTACCTGCTGTGCAACTTTCAGTAAGTGGTGGATTTTGACTCAAAGGTCATTTTCTTCATCAATCTGTTGTAGTGTAATGTTATTAATTTGGTAGTTGTGGTGTGGGTTGTTATGCCCCACATGCAGGGTCTTGCATTTGTCAATATTAAAATGCATTTGCCAGACATTTGACCATTTATGGAGTTCCTGCAGATTTCTGCAGAAACTGCAGATTCCTGCAGTTCCCATTGCTGGTGCAATGGGAACTTTGGCTAACTTTGGCTAACTTTGACTCAATTTTGGCCTGGGGGACAAAGTCTAGACTTAGGTCCCCCAGGCTAACTACTGACCTTCCTCAAGATGCATACCCCACAACAGTTGCCTAAGGTTCTCGCTACCTGTTTTACTACAAAGTGAATACAGGAAATAGGTGAATACAAAATCCACCACTCACTTGCTCAACCATTTCTGTCCCTGCCAATGAACTGAACCCAATTCCCTCTGTTGTGAGCTGAGGACAGAGACCATTGCTATTGATTAGACATTTCTTTCAAAATTGTGGCTATTTGTACAGAAACCTTGATACATGAAACCATGGTAGATATGCCAGTTATATTTACCCTCACTAAATTAAATTACAATTTGAAAATCTGTACATATTTCACCTGCTTCTTAAATGTATGGTATTAAAAAATAATTGCCAATTTCAATTATAGTAAGTGCAAAAAATAAAATAAACAACAATATCAAAGATTAACTTCAAAATTTAATTAGCAAATTTTAGAATGATTTGAATCAAGAGGCAGGTGGTAAATGAAGTGAATTCTGTGTACTTAAAGACTGCATCTAAGTAAATGTTTACAAGACTATAATGTACCTGCAGCATTTGGAAGATGACAGGTACTCGGTAAAATTTAAATATGTTACAAATTCAAGTATTATATAATTTTTTCACCAGGAAAAGCCACTGGTGTTATAAAGGTAATAAAACAAAGGAACCTAAATAATTAAGCCACTATCATGGTTTCCCACTGTCATGGAGATGATTTCACTAGGCCAGGGATACCTAACCATTGATGCCATACCCCTGTGGAGGTGTGAGATGGCATTTCAGTGGGTGTGACAAAGAAGAAGGCTGCATCACGCCTTGCCAGAAATGATCCCCCTTTTAAAAAAATAGGATAATGTTTATTTCTTCATCTTCCAATGTGATATTACTGTACTTTTGTAGAGGGCACAAACATAAATCAAAAATTTTCTGGGGATGCAGGGGTATATAAAAAAAAAGTCAGAAACCCCTGCCTAGGCCAGCAACTGACCTTCCCCTGGATGCAACCCACAACAATCACACAATTCCCTAGGAGCCAAGTGACCATGCTACCTCATACCAACATTATGTTGGCTATCAAATAATTCCATCGTACAGTGAAGTACAGTAGAGCTTTTATATTTTGCAAAGAATTTATATGGTTAAATCACTGGCAGATTTTACAAAGCATGTGAGTATTTTGAGACAATGTCAACAAAAAAAGTTCTACAGTATTTCCTTTGCTTGCACACTTCTTACTTATTATTGCTTAAAAGAAGAATATTTACATTTAATAATCAAGGGTTTCTCTCTTCAAGAAACTAGTAATTTCAAACTACTGTACTACGTACAGCAATAACTGATTTAACCAAACTGCATATGTTGGAGTAAGTAATAAATTTTGTAGTAAGCAGAATGAATATTGTGGTGTGCAAAATTAATATTATGGTGCATAAAAATGAATATTGCAGTGTGCAGAATGGATATTGTGGTGTGCAGAATGAAGCAATCATGAGTATTACAATTACAGTACTGTACTGTATATGAAAATGTTACTGGAAAATCTGTAATATTGAGTAATGTTAGTGATGGATATGATGCACATAAGAGGTACTGTAGTTATGAAAAGTCAAAGACAATTTGATCTACATATATTCTTAATTGAATCATAAAAAAATCATGGCCATCTTTATTTCACCAATAAATAATGAACATTTGGCAATTATTTCGTAAAACATATAAAAAATGCACACATAATTACGAGAACTTTTATAATATATAAAAATTAAATAAGCAACATCTCCTTGTATGCGAAAGCTATACAGTACTGTATCTTCATTAGATTACGAAAGATAAACTTGTACATAACGCTAAACAGAAGACTTCTAAATATAAAGTGTAAACAAAACAAACACACTCACACAATGGTAGACACTTGGAACAAGCTAAGCAGGAAGATGGTGGAGGCCAAAACTGTCAGTAGTTTCAAAGTGTTATATGATAGAGTACTGGGAAGACGGAACACCACAAGCGTAGCTCTCATCCTGTAACTACACTTAGGTAATTACACACACACACACACACACAATAAGATGTCAACATGGGAGAATGCCATTAAGGGTGTCCAACAGGTTTCAGTACTAGTCTCAGTTATGTTCCTCTTGTATATACACTACTCGCCTATTTGTGCTTGCGGGGGTTGAACTTTGGTCCCGCCTCTCAACTGTCAATCAACTGATGTACAGATTCCTGAGCCTACTGGGGTCTATCATATCTACATTTGAAACTGTGTGTGGAGTCAGCCTCCACCACATCACTTCCTAATGCATTCCACCTGTTAACAACTCTAACACCGAAAAAGTTCTTTCTAACGTCTCTGTAGCTCATTTGGGTACTCGGTTTCCACCTGTGTCTCCTTGTTCACATACAACCAGTGTGTGTGGTACACACACTCTGGTGGTGTATGTGTACTTACCTATCTGTACTTACCTATCTGTGCTTGCAGGATCGAGCATTGACTCTTGGATCCCGCCTTTCCAGCTATCGGTTGTTTACAGCAATGACTCCTGTCCCATTTCCCTATCATACCTAGTCTTAAAAGTATGAATAGTATTTGCTTCCACAACCTGTTCCCCAAGTGCATTCCATTTTTCCACTACTCTCACGCTAAAAGAAAACTTCCTAACATCTCTGTGACTCATCTGAGTTTCCAGTTTCCACCCATGTCCCCGCGTTCTGTTATTATTACGTGTGAACATTTCATCTATTTCCACTTTGTCAATTCCCCTGAGTATTTTATATGTCCCTATCATATCTCCTCTCTCCTTCTTTTCTCTAGTGTCGTAAGGTTCAGTTCCTTCAGTCGCTCTTATTCCTTCCCTCGTAACTCTGGGACAAGCCTCGTCGCAAACCTCTGAACCTTCTCCAGTTTCCTTATGTGTTTCTTCAGGTGGGGGCTCCATGATGGCGCGGCATACTCTAAGACGGGTCTCACGTATGCAGTGTAAAGCGCCCTAAAAGCCTCCTCATTTAGGTTTCTGAATGAAGTTCTAATTTTCGCCAGTGTAGAGTACGCTGCTGTCGTTATCCTATTTATATGTGCCTCAGGAGTTAGATTAGGTGTCACATCCACTCCCAGGTAGGTGTGTGTGTGTGTGTGTGTGTGTGTGTGTGTGTGTGTGTTGTGTGTGTGTGTGTGTGTGTGGTGTGTGTGTGTTGTGTGTGTGTGTGTGTTGTGTGTGTGTGTGTGTGTGTGTGTGTGTGTGTGTGTGTGTGTGTGTGTGGTGTGTGTGTGTGTGTGTGTGTGTGGTGTGTGTGTGTGTGTGTGGTGTGTGTGTGTGTGTGTGTGTGGTGTGTGTGTGTGTGTGTGTGTGTGTGTGGTGTGTGTGTGTGTGTGGTGTGTGTGTGTGGTGTGTGGTGTGTGTGTGTGTGTGTGTGTGTGTGTGTGTGTGTGTGTGTGTGTGTGTGTGTGTGTGTGTGTGGTGTGTGTGTGTGTGTGTGTGTGTGTGTGTGTGTGTGTTGTGTGGTGTGTGGTGTGTGTGGTGTGGTGTGGTGTGTGTGTGTGTTGTGTGTGTGTGTGTGTGTGTGTGTGTGTGTGTGTGTGTGGTGTGTGGTGTGTGTGTGGTGTGTGGTGTGTGTGTGTGTGTGTGTGGTGTGTGGTGTGTGTGTGTGTGTGTGTGTGTGTGTTGTGTGTGTGTGTGTGTGTGTGTGTGTGTGTGTGTGTGTGTGTGTGTTGTGTGTGTGTGTGTGTGTGTGTGTGTGTGTGTGTGTGTGTGTGTGTGTGTGTGTGTGTGTGTGTGTACTCACCTAATTGTACTCAATTAATTGTGCTTGCAGGGGTTGAGCTCTGGCTCTTTGGTCCCACCTCTCAACTGTCAAACAACAGGTGTACAGGTTCCTGAGCCTACTGGGGTCTATCATATCTACACTTGAAACTGTGTATGGAGTCAGCCTCCACCACATCACTTCCTAATGCATTCCATTTGTCAACCACTGTGTGTGTGTATATATATATATATTCACCTTCATGCTGGAGGAATGAAGATAGAGTAGATATGATAACAACATACAAGATACTTTGAAGTATGTATCAAGAAAGAAGACAGGTTTGAAATGGGCTGAACCAAGACCAAGGGCATAAACTGAGGGTGAACACCAAAATAAGGTAAGAAATCATCATTTTCAATGTCAGGGTAGTGTGTGTGTGGAAATCATTAGAGGAGGAAGTAGTTGAAACAAACTCAATGCAAAGTTTTAAATGTTAATGATAGAACCTTGGACAATTAATGATAGAAAAGGGGATCCATGAACTGGAGCTTGATTCCCACAAACACAGTTTAGTGAGTACACTATTGAATTAACAGATGATAGAAAACTGACTTACAGTTCAAGAGAGGAAATGGGCCCCTAGAGGTGGACATCGCACCAAACCTAGTGCCACAGGTTCAAATAAACCAGATAATGCCAGTGTCATTCCGGATACTAGTCCATACACCACACATCTGAAACCAATGTACCCATATTACCTGAAGTACCACTCTGGTTGAAACCACATCTGTTCAAGATCTTAAGAAATATCAAAAGGGTTCCAGAGATCTGTCCAAACTTAGTACAGTACTGTACTTGAATTAACCTTATACTGTAGCTATAATAGGCAGAAGTAATTATCCCCCTCAAAAACAGTTTTTACTGCTAAAAGTTTTACCAATTACATCATGAAAATAAATTCAATATCCTGTAACAATTGTCCAGATATATGCCATCCACAACAGGAATTTGGACGCAATGGCTGCAGCTCCCTAGCAGCGAGAGAAGAAAATGTTATCCTACAGAGTAGATTTAATTCCTACACAATGTTCCTGTTCAAAACTCTGCGACCATTATGAATGTTGTAATGATTCATAGTAAAAGTGAAATTGACATTTATTTTGCTTATAAAAATGTAATATAAACAAAAAAAATAAATCACTGTAGGGGAAGCATTTTTTTAAGTATTTTATGACTAAAATACACACAAGTACTTGGAAAGCATTTACTGTAGCTCATTTCTTGTATTTATGACAATATTCGATGATATATTTAATGATATATTTAATAATGATATATAATGATATTAATTTATATATTTAATGATATATTTAATAGGCCAGGAGAATGAGGTACTGTACTCTACTGTACAAGGAAAGGAAAAGAAGAAAAAGATCTCTTGAGTGATTAAAAATTAGCTATGCAGCACAGTGGCAACTTATATAATTACATTACAGTACAGTATATTGATAGAAAATGTTAATACAAATATTTGCAAACTTCATCAGACCAACAATAGAATATGTAACAGTGGAGAGAACCTCACCTGAATGAATGAATCAAGTTAGAAAGTGCCAATGCATGATGCCTAATACTTTTCCACTGTCGAGGACACGATGCACATAAGGCACATTGAGGTGCCCCCAGGCCTACAACTGACCTTTCTCTGAATGCAACACACAACAGATGCCTAACTCCTAGGTACATATTTACTGCTAGGTAAACAGAGGCATCAGGTGTAAGGAAACATGCTCAAACATTTTGCTCTGCCCAGGGATTGAAACTGGGGCCTTTCTGCTGTAAGCCAACTGGAACTTGGAAATCTATCAACCACATATATAAAATTATAATTAAAACTGAAATATAAAAATTAGTGTTGATGACTCTTAAAAAAAAATAATGAAGATTTGGGAAAATGTATAAAATACAGTATTTTAATGTACATCAAGGAATATTGAAGTATGGAAAACAGCACTCGATGGTAACATCACTCTTGCTAATAGTAGTGCCAAAGAACACACATTTAAGTTGGCAAAATAAATTCTTTGCAACTAGATTATGGACGGCTGCAATACACTGCAGGATTGTGTGTAAAAAAGTGGTGTGTGTAAAAAAAAAAAAATGTATGAACATTTATGCAGATTTAACAGCATGAGCTTTAAGCTTCATCATGTAGACCAGTTAAATAAGCAATTGCAAACAAACAAACATACATGCAAAAAATACATAAAGTATAAGATGACACTAATTCAAATTATACGTCAAATAATCATCAATAAAATACATGATATTTTGGTTTAAGGGTATGAATGTAATCACAGAAAAAAATTAGCATACGTTTATTTAGCTTTATTGTCTCTCTCAAATATTGGGCCGGACACCCGTAATTCACTGCAACATTGTTCATGCATGACGCAATGCTTTCATACATATTCTGGGGAAAAAAAAAGAATGGGTAAAGAAATATGTGCTTCTAATTAAGCAACGAGATGAAATGTTTCTCAAGATGACAACTTCTTGAGAATGATTGGTATTGTCTACGTTAAGTATTTATTGTCCCAATTTTAGTATAAAATTATAGATATAAAGGTTCATTTTAAATTCTTTACCCACAAAAAGGAAAATGCATTTATATATAAAAGATTTGTTTTAATATGAAAAAATGTTGCAACCCTTTCACATAAAATTTAATATGAAATGTCCATGATTTTTCATGTGTTACGAGTCAAACTAATAATGAGATCCTTCAACAAGAAGTTTTTTTTTAAATAGTCAGTCTTGCACATCACAACATAAAAAATTACCTCACAGCTAGCCTGATATACAATTACAGTACTGTACTGTACATCATGTACAGTACAATACTTATGTCAATACAGAAAAACATTAATACGTATCCTGCATTCATGAAATAAGTCATTTGAATATTCTCACCTCGGGAGGCTGTGACCCAAGTGAGAGAGAAGTCTGAAGTGTAATTAGCCATTCTGAGACTAAATATAATATCAATAAAGCTACTTTTAATGTAAAAAATAAAAAATAACAAAAATAAAAATAATAGGAGAATAAGAATTACAGTACTACAGTGACATCTATGTCTCAAAATATATTTTGAAATCACTTCCAATCTTACAGTTCTGCATGCCACTCTCTGTAATTTTGATCTTCAGTTAAATTTATACTGGCTAACTTCCTTTGAATCATAAACATGAAAATGGCAATTATGGAAGTATTCACTAGCTACATTTCTGCTATAATCTCCAAGCACTTCAAGCCTTGCTGCTCCAATTCTTACCATGCAAAAGGCAAGAGGGCTTGAAGAAATTTGTGCTGGAAATTCACTGTGAGGGGACGTTAAGATATAATAATGGATGGGTCGTTAAGCTTCATTCTTCTACCTGCAACTTAAAGAGAGAACATTTGCCTACTTAACAAATAAGTCTAAAGTGCAGATTACTAGAGGTACAGTACTGGAATAACGAGTCAAGACTAATTACTGACAAGATAAATGTAAAACATATCATAATAAACATTAAATTACAACAAGCAAATGTCAATAAATGCACACACAATAAATTGTCAATAATACCCGACTGATTTCAAACCTATTAAAAATTCATCAAAATATAATCTTGGAGGGCAAACAATATGTAAAATATGTTAATAAATCAAAATTCATAACTGCCTATTATCTAACGGAGATATTAACACACTAGACTATAGTGAAAATAAAAGAAACGGCCTATAAACATTCTTGTACTAGCTTTCCTTATGAAGGTCAAACTACATGTATTCCTTTTACAGAGAAGCACCAATGTAGGGAAGTGCTCTCATTAGGGACATTTTCTCACTTTCATTATACATGCATTTAAAAAACTGGCATTGGTTTTTTATTATAAATCTTACACATTAGGTATATCTTATTTGATAAAAAGGGGGGGATTGACATAGAAAATTCATGTACTGCACAAGTGGTGGGAAGAAACATGGCCATAAGATAAGCACTTCCCTAGAACATCCTTTTAGTTTTATAACAACTAAACCATAACTTTCATTATTATTCCAAATCTCACACATATTTTGGGAGTGACTGTTATTGTAATTAATAATTAGTAAACTGAGAAATTATTCAATTTTTTGTTCAGTTAATGCCGAAGACTAGCTACATTATCTATCTATATCATATTACCAGCCTACACCATCTTCCCTATACTAATCATTTTGATGTTTTTTTTGTATACATGAATAAACCAAAAGAAAAAACCTGATTAGTTACAAATTAATGGAAAAAATAGAAAAGTACCAAAAGTCAATTCCATTCACTAACAGCTCCTATGATCAATACTTGATACTGAAATAAATGACAGTCACTGAATGAGCAATACACTTGTTGTTGTTTTAGATTTAGCTACTCTGAACGAAATGTCCATGTAGCACGGGCTATGGCGAGCCCATAAGAGCAATACACATTGTACCCCAAGATATAAAGTACCTGTATACATACAACCAGCACTGAGACCAATGTCCGAGGAAAGATCTCATTCTAGCTCCAGCGCTCCCGGAAGCTGCATAACAATTCAGCTCATTTTTTTTTACGAATTGCCAGAGTTGCATCACAGTTATTTGGGATGACAGATATCATCACACGAAGTCATCCTAATATAAATCCACTCCGAAAATACTGTTTTGTATCTTTGCCACTTGCTAAACTTCCACTAAATGTGATTAAAAAAGAGCACACACTTTAGACACAAACCAGAGGCATTGTCTCTCCCTTCACTAAAACCCAGGATGTTGGTGGAGCCACAAGCACACACACGACGCACACAAGTTATGTCTCTAGTTCCTTACAGAGTTGTTGCTCGTTCCAACAATTCATCAATAAATTTCTGCAAGCAAAAAAATTGTAATACACATTAGTTGATTTATATATATACTAGTGGCTTTAGGTATTGTATGTACTAGCTCTATCTATAAATCAATCAGAATGTTTGTAACTGCACCTATGTATGTACTTTTCCTAAATAAAATATTATTATTATATACCGTATTTATACTCACTTATTTATACTCACTTATATTTATACTCACTTATATTTATATTTATACTCGTATTTATACTTTATATAAATTTATTTATACTCACCTCGACTTTATCCTTAGATTGTTTGCAGTCAGCCAAGGAGTCCCATAAATACTTCTTACGCTTTAATTCACCATCAACGTCAAGTAGTTCATCAAGGTCAAGTTCCTTCTCCTCATTTTTACCCTCCTGTAAATATTTGTCATTGTTAAAATTCTGTCTAGTATATGGAGAATAGCGCACAATAACGTTACTGAAACAATAACCCAACTCGGCTTCCTGTCCCTATCGAGGCCACTAGTGATGGTGACCCCCTAAGGTAAACTCGGGTAAATATGTCTGCGTTGGGTTATGAAAGGCTGTGGGAGATGAATCATAAGCTCTTACACTAGAAAAAGAAACAAGAAAGGTACAACATGAGCATGACCTGTAAGATCCTTAGGTGCTGTTGTTGTTGTTGATTTAGGGGCGACGACGACCGTGGGATTGGATGCGCCCCGGCGTACCCTTGATTTATTATTAACATCTTTATTGACAAAATTAATTACAATTTTGCCTAATCTGAGGATTTTGATAGTCTGATTACGGTGAGGATAATGCTAGTATTCACTGTCACGCAGGACAGAGGGTCATACATAAGACAATAGGTCTAAACTGTAGGCTGAAGCACATATATATCACGGTTACAATCAATGTTTTAATATATGGATATGTGAAAACAACTTTCTATTGTGAAGGGTTAATCGCAGAGTCCGGAAAGGTGAAACGTCAAGCCAAATCGCGAAAGAAGTGACGTCACGTTCCTAAATCAACACAACAAGTGATGCCAGTCACTGGAAACTAGTATGCCATGTGGCAAAGAAACGCAGACAGGCAGATGATTGGGGAGCTCCAGGAGTCCCCTAGGGTGACAAGCACCGGCCCCCCGCCCCACACAGAGAAGACCGGGTAGCAAAACCAAAACTCGGCCCCCAACTAAAACGCAAAAGTCATCCAGTGTCCTCCGGCAGAGCAGAAGCCGGCCGTCCACCACGTTTGAGGACACACCAGGAGCCCACCAAGACCCTGCCAACACCCGACACACCTCAATCAAGCCGGCGCCGGACACCGTCACCCCGCCGGGAGAACCAGCCAGAAAACGCGAAAAAAATCTGTCAACAATCCGGGCCGTTGAATAGGGATGCCAAACGGCAGTATCATATCCAAAATCGCAAAACAGAACATGATCTGGCAGCTCCCAGGCAGAGGAGGTGTCCAGACGTCCACTCGCTGTCAAGGTTGAACCAGGAGACCCTTAGGTGTATACACAACCTGTCCTCCTACAAAGAATGTCGCATTTCCCTCGTATGCGTTACCTAAGGCCAAAAAGTGTCGTACTAGAAAAGGGAAGCGGCTCGCGAAAGGGACGTACTGTCCCGTTTTCTGTTTTGGATCCTCTGGTAGGTTAGGAGAGGACACTTTAAACTGACCGTTTTCTTGACGTTGGAAAACCCATGGAGGAACGGGCTGGTGTATACATAGAAGACAAGGATGAAATATTAAGCATCAACAACATGGGTGCAAACTAGAGATTTCCACTTCTTTAACCTAAAGGCAGTGACGAAATAAAACGAGGAAGATGAGGTAGTTGAGGATAACTTTAACCATTATATTTGAAGGTAGATCAATCAGACGAGTCTGGAGCATTACACGATTGATAGATGAAAGTGCTGCTGAAGAGCAGATGATCCACTCTGCAAGCTAAGCTACAAGAGTATAACGAGTACACTCACACTCACTCACTCACTCACTTTCACTCACACACGCAATACTCCCACACGATCCCTCCCTCTGTCTCGCACTCTCATTAACGCTCTCACACACTTTTCCCTCAGCGTCCTACTTTTACAGACATCCACCCACATCAGGATATTGCAGCTTTCAACACACTAACTTTTTATTTTGTTTATACAGTAAGCCAAAAGGTGCCACTGGCTAATTATTCCATTTGTCACTGGAGTGCGCACTGTCTGGCTTCAATGTTTTCCATGTTTCACTACTGTCTATAAAACTCTTTAAAACATATAATAGTTATTCATTACCATAGCATTTTTTGGTGATTTCATTGTGCTGTAAATTGAATAAGCATAATGTTGTGTGTTGTGAGTTAGTACAATGGTGGGGGTGGCTCGCTGGTGGGGGTGCCACGCTGGTGGGGGTGCCACGCTGGTGGGGGTGCCACGCTGGTGGGGGTGCCACGCTGGGTGGGTGCCACGCTGGTGGGGGTGCCACGCTGGTGGGGGTGGCTCGCTGGTGGGGGTGCCACGCTGGTGGGGGTGCCACGCTGGTGGGGTGCCACTGGTGGGGTGGTGGGGGGTGCCACGCTGGTGGGGGTGCCACGCTGGTGGGTGCCACGCTGGTGGGGGTGCCACGCTGGTGGGGGCCACGCTAGTGGGGGTGCCACGCTGGTGGGTGCCACGCTGGTGGGGGTGCCACGCTGGTGGGGTGCCACGCTGGTGGGGTGCCACGCTGGTGGGGGTGCCACGCTGGTGGGGGTGCCACGCTGGTGGGGGTGCCACGCTAGTGGGGGTGCCACGCTGGTGGGGGTGCCACGCTAGTGGGGTGCCAGGCTAGTGGAGGTGTCATGCTTCACACTAAGTTAATAACAGCTGAACCCCGTCCCCTCCAAGCCATGCACCCACCAAACCAACCAACCACACCACACACACACAACACACACCACACACACCACACACACACCACACACACACACACACACACACACACACACACACACACACACAAGGGGGCCTGACGGCTGTGTAGACAACGCTCGGGATTCGTTGTTCCAGGGTCCGGGGATCGATCCTCGGCGGAGGCGGAAACAATGGGCAGAGTTTCTTTCACCCTGATGCCCCTGTTCGCCTAGCAATAAATAGGTACCTGGGAGTTAAACTGCTGCAACTGGCTGCTTCCTGGGTGCGTGTGTGTGTGGGGAAAAAGTTGAGAGGCGAGCCCAAAGAGTCAGAGCTCAACCCCCGCAAGCACAACTAGGTGAGTACACAGTGACACCACACGTATGGCACCAGCTCTATCTTTAAGTATGAATTAAAGGTCAATCACCTAGAAGGAAGAGTGTGATAAATGTCTCATAAGTTTGAGGTTCATTAGCCCGGGAGTGGGTCAAGAGGCGACCATCACATACACCACATCCCTCGTGGACTGCTGCCAACCCCTCTGCTGAGTGGTGCTCCGGACGTGGTGGGGGGCAGGCAGCAGGAAGGCAGAAGGCAGGAGGAAGGCGACAGGCAGGTGAGAGATGGAAGCATTTGGTGGATAATGTATTGATTTTGTTGATGGGAAATTCGAGTTCTTTTCACCGACTATGAGCAGTGTGAGACCATTATACAGGATGCGACCCACAACAGTCGACTAACAACCAACTACTTATTTCCTGCTGGGTCAAAGGAGGCTGCGGGTGTAAGGAAACTTGGCCAACTGTGTCGCCTTGCCCGCTCCATCACCTCCACCAGAGTGTGAGCGGGTAATGTATCAGTTGAATACCACCTCGGTGCCTCCAAACTCCTTGCAAGTTTGCAATCTGAAGTCCGCCCCAAGGAGGCGGACTTCAGACTGTGTTGCCTCAAAAGCTCATCGTGGTCTAGTGGGTATGTGTACCTGCGGTGATCCTGGACCCCGAGGTCGATTCTACACAACTGTTCCAAAGATTTTCACAAAAATTATCTTCAGACTTTATGGACTGGAGTGTTTGCTACCTTTATCCCGAACTATATGTTGCCGAGATCATGAAATCAAATTAGCTTGCTACCTTGAATTTGTTCCTTTAGACTGTTGGGGCTTCCAGCTCGCAGTCCGATTAACACTACAACTTGGATGAGCACGAATACAATGAACATGTAAAGTTAGCTCTTAAACACAGTGGATACGTCTGTTGGTAATTTCCTTTATAAGTGACTACACGGGCTATCCAGTGGTGCTCGAGTCGATCCGGTCACCAGGTTTCCCCCACACACACCGGCCTCCCCCCGTTCCAGTACACACCCGGCCTCCCCGTTCCAGTACACACCCGGCCTCCCCCTGTTCCAGTACACACCCGGCCTCCCCGTTCCAGTACACACCCGGCCTCCCCGTTCCAGTACACACCCGGCCTCCCCGTTCCAGTACACACCCGGCCTCCCCGTTCCAGTACACACCCTCACTACTTACCAGTCACAGGAGACACGCCGATCACAAAGTACTTTGTGATTAATTGGCCAATTAATGCACAACTATATTCTACCCACTTCAAGACTCTGAACCAATATAGAAGCATCAAGAGGAAGTATGGACCAATAGGCCCTCTGCAGTTACTTCCATTCTTATGTTCTCATATCCAAGTAATACCCATTGTTTCGTGTTTTGTCTTGTGTTTGTCACAAGTTTGTTCACCTCACCCAAAACTGTTGTACCATATCACCTCACCCAAATGCGAGTATAAGTATGGACGGATTTTGCGTGTTTAACACGCAAAATCCCCAAATCTTCCACAGCAGCGTTCTTGTGCCAGGTAAGTTCACTTCGGGCTCACCATAGCCTGTGCTACTTGCCCCGCTCCTCTGCCAGGTAAGCTACGGGCTTACCATACATAGCCCGTGCTACTTGGAACTTGTTCCGAGTAGCTGAATCTATAACAACAACAACAATGCGTGTTTACAGGTTACAGTTGTGTATATAAACTAAAGTCTTTGAAAATGTAATAAGTTATTACGAAACGCGTTCAGGCGTCGCGTCAGACTAGAAATAAAAATGAATTTTGGAGAATTGATTTTTCAATTACCATCGACAGTGAAAAGAAACATAAGAAATATTGAGAAAATTCGTGTTAGAATTATTAATCTTACCTTTTCGGTCATATATATTCACTCCTTCTGAAGATGTATTAATATACGAAAGTACTTAAGGAAATTCCTGTTTCAATTTTCCTCCGTGGCCTGACACTGTCATATACATACACAGGGGAAGAGACCCGAGACGTACCGGAGAAGGATAAAGTGTCTGTAACTGGTCAAACATCCACATCTCCACGCCTAGCCGCTTCCTGATGAGAGACATCTGGTGAGCGCCATACTTGGCTGTGAGGTACTTCTCCTTCCGCTCCTTCACCTCCCCGATCTGGGCGAACTCCACGTGTAGGTTACCCCTTGGGGGGCCTCGCCCTCGGTCCGGAGACCCGCCCACGGGCCGCCCGGATGTGTAGGATGCCACGCCCACCTCCATGCCGCTCTGTCGAAAGAACAAAAGGAGTAAGTTGTCGGCTACAAGGGATTTACTGCGTGTAAATCTTTTAATGTGTTTCAAAGCAAATTTGACACTGAAGCGTGCTACTTGCAACGCTCCTGTGCCAGGTAAGTTACGGGCTCACCATAGCCCGTGCTACTTGCAACGCTCCTGTGCCAGGTAAGCTACGGGCTCGCCATAGCCCGTGCTACTTGCAACGCTCCTGTGCCAGGTAAGCTACGGGCTCACCATAGCCTGTGCTACTTGCCCCGCTCCTCTGCCAGGTAAGCTACGGGCTTACCATACATAGCCCGTGCTACTTGGAACTTGTTCCGAGTAGCTGAATCTATAACAACAA
>WNGS01113158.1:27021344-27040668 GCA_020271785.1 Procambarus virginalis | reverse complement strand
TTTAAGAATCATGTATATACATTTACCAGATAGCCTATTTCTACTAATTCACATGAACAAAAATAAACGCATTGATAATTTACAATTAAAATTAAGACCAAATATACGCAGGCGATGAGTCACAATAACGTGGCTAAAGTATGTTGACCAGACCACACACTAGAAGGTGAAGGGACGACGACGTTTCGGTCCGTCCTGGACCATTCTCAAGTCGATTGTGACTTAGAATGGTCAGCAAGTCAGGACTAGAACAACGACTTGAGAATGGTCCAGGACGGACCGAAACGTCGTCATCCCTTCACCTTCTAGTGTGTGGTCTGGTCAACACCAAATATACCCTGCATATATTTTTCGGCTATGGCGAGCCCGTAGCTTACCTGGCACAGAGGCGGGGCAAGTAGCACGGGCTATGGTGAGCCCGTAACTTACCTGGCACAGGAGCGTTGCAAGTAGCACGGCCTATGGCGAGCCCGTAGCTACCTGGCACAGAGGCGGGGCAAGTAGCACGGGCTATGGTGAGCCCGTAGTGGACTTACCTGGCACAGGAGCGGGGCAAGTAACATGGGCTATGGTGAGCCGTAGTGGACTTACCTGGCACAGGAGCGGGGCAAGTAGCACGGGCTATGGTGAGCCCGTAGGACTTACCTGGCACAGGAGCGGGGCAAGTAACATGGCTATGGTGAGCCCGTAGTGGACTTACCTGGCACAGGAGCGGGGCAAGTAGCACGGGCTATGGTGAGCCCGTAGTGGACTTACCTGGCACAGGAAGAGGGCAAGTAGCACGGGCTATGGTGAGCCCGTAGTGGACTACCTGGCACAGGAGCGGGGCAAGTAACATGGGCTATGGTGAGCCCGTAGTGGACTTACCTGGCACAGGAGCGGGGCAAGTAGCACGGGCTATGGTGAGCCCGTAGTGGACTTACCTGCACAGGAGAGGGGCAAGTAGCACGGGCTGTGATGAGCCCGTAGTGGACTTACCTGGCACAGGAGCGAGCCTATTACAAGAAATCGTCGTTGTTTAAGACGACGACGACAGCTGCTGAAACATCTGAAGTGTCAACAGCAGGGACAGGTGGAACAGGAGGAACAGCAGCGGGTCTGCTTTATTATCATCATCTTCAACTGCAGCAGCACCAACAGCAGATGAAGCAGCATCACCAGCAGCAGTAACCCCGAACACTGCTCTTCCAATGAAACATTTATGATCTACCAGACTAGGTGACATGTAATATATCTTTGTTGAGTTCGACGCAACTATACAAGCCCCCCTTTTTTCCAGGGTGGCAGGCTAACCATAGCCCGTGCTTCTTGCCCAGCTCCTGTGCCAAGTAAGTTACGGGCTCACCATAGCCCGTGCTACTTGGAACTTGTTCCGAGTAGCTGAATCTATAACAACAACAACAACCCAGCGTGGGGGAGCATAACATTTTCCTAAGCGTTTTCATACATAGCGACAAACATCACTTGAAAGTCTAGCGTTAGCCAGTTGCCCAATCTGACTTCACAAGGGACGTGTACCTTGTGAGTACACGCCCCAGTATACACGTACACATACCTTGTATCGCGGTGATACATTGAGAAGTGTACCCGTTTTCTCGGTGTATTTACACTGAGAGGAGGCACTTTAGTCATGGACTCTGACTTCAGGACTAAAATATACTTGCTGGTTGGTCAGTAAGTTATTGTGGTGGCCTGAATAACCCTCCTTCGGTTGACAGGCCGTAAGATTAACACCAAACTAGGTTTGAAATAGAGAGATTGCAAACTGTGAGAGCCCTTTGTACAGTTCCCGCATCTTTCTTATCGCTCTCATTAACAAAAATGTATAATTCTTATCAGTACAAGTAGCGATAAAGATTACATTCGCCCTTAACAGAATCACCCTCGTGGGAACAGCTATAGCATCTTGAACCAAACAAATATCTACATCATATATCAATAATGTGCAGGCGATGAGTCACAATAACGTGGCTAAAGTATGTTGACCAGACCACACACTAGAAGGTGAAGGACGACGACGTTTCGGTCCGTTCTGGACCATTCTCAAGTCGATTGTGAGAATGGTCACACAATCGACTTGAGAATGGTCCAGGACGGACCGAAACGTCGTCGTCCCTTCACCTTCTAGTGTGTGGTCTGGTCAACTATCAATAACGTGGTTTATGCGTTCATCGGAAGAAGTCCTAAGTAATTATCGGAAGAGCTGAGGTACAGAATAGTCTAGAAGTCCGGGAATGTCAACAAGATAGCAGAGGGACATCAGCTGAGCGACGCCATCGAAGTCAGATTCACCGAGGACTTCAACTATAACAACACCCAACCATAGCATCGTTCAGCCCCGGACATCAACACCCCACATCATTTATGCACAGACTCTAGGTAAGCAGTCACCATCCTTAAATTGGGCAGTTAATACAACTTTCCTTATTAACCCTGTACATAGCCCAGTCGATAAAGACTGTGAAGCAGCATCCTCCCCCGCGATAACAGCTTGACGATTAAATGCAACCTCAGAATACTGAAAAGAATTACTGATAAAAAAAAATTGTACCACTTACGGGCTATTCATGCCCGTGCCACCTCTTGGGTGGCTTAATCTTTATCAATCAATCAATCCAGTCGATAGAGCGTCGGCCTGACACACGTAGGGTCCAGGGTTCGAGACCCCATACAGTCCAGGTGAATGGAAGGTCAGTTAATGTTTCGTCATCACACGCTCGAGGCCTAGACAGTACTAGTGGCAATGTCATCACTGACTTGGCTGCTCCGTTTGACAAGTTGTTGTCATCCAGTCTAGTTTGCTCTAGAAGCTGTTCCCATTAAGCCTTCAGGCATGGGTTCTCCCGGGTCTGTCATCTCTCCCTTCTGGTCTCTGTATTAACTGTTTCCAATATGGTTCCTGTTATTTATTTTACCATAACACAGACATTATGCCTGCGTCGACCAGGAGGCCTGGTCGACGACCGGGCCGCGGGGACGCTAAGCCCCGGAAGCACCTCAGGGTATATCTTCTTCGACGAGCACAGTGATATCACAAGAATGTGATATATCTATTAGAGATAATGAGTTCGATCCCATTATATGGCCTCAACGTGGACCCATTGACCTCTCATGTTTTATTAGATTACATTTTAGAACTCTTCTTTTTTTTCTTCAAAGGGTTTAATTCTGTACTTCTGTTAATTGTACTTCTGTTAATTCTGTTAGCTCTATCTTCCTCCATGGTAACTGGCAGAAAACACACACATACAATCTTGAGGTTATCTTGAGATGATTTCGGGGCTTTTTAGTGTCCCCGCGGCCCGGTCCTCGACCAGGCCTCCACCCCCAGGAAGCAGCCCGTGACAGCTGACTAACACCCAGGTACCTATTTTACTGCTAGGTAACAGGGGCATCAGGGTGAAAGAAACTCTGCCCATTGTTTCTCGCCGGCGCCTGGGATCGAACCCAGGACCACAGGATCACAAGTCCAGCGTGCTGTCCGCTCGGCCGACCGGCTCCCGGGGAAGGGAGCCGGTCCCTTCCTACAAAGGGAACAGTTTATCTTATCTACGACATCGTGGAAGGCCAGGACGGTAGTTTTAGTGGGTCAGCTCTTCTGAGAAGAGCTGACACAGAAGACCATCTTCTGTGACCTCGGGAAGGATTTGGGATTTCATCTGTTATTCTTAATACTTTTGATGATCTTAAGCCAACATATTTTAGCGACCTTGAATCAGGATGAGTATCTGCGATCTCTGATGCTCTCCTCGTTATCTTCTGGTCTGTCCTTTCATGCTATCTTCTTGAGGTTATCTTGAGATGATTTCGGGGCTTAGCGTCCCCTCGGCCCGGTCCTTGACCAGGCCTATTTTTTGTTACACCCCCCTCCCCAGGAAGCAGCCCGTAGCAGCTGACTAACTCCCAGTTACCTATTTACTGCTAGGAAACAGAAGAATCAGGGTGAAAGAAACATTTTGCTCATTTGTCTCCGCTTCCACCGGGGATCGAATCCAGGACCTCAGGACTACGAATCCGAAGCGCTGTCCACCCAGCTGTCAGGCGCCTGTCAGCTGTCAGGCGCTATGCCAAGGTGTCTGTCTCTTCAGAGTCTTGTTCTTGTTGAATCCGCGCGGAGGACGAAGTGGGGAGTGGTCGCGAGACTTGTCTGTCTGTGTCTTAAGTCTGTTTACCCCATCCCGTCTCTCCTCCTCCTTCCCTCTCCCACGCCCTTCCTCTTCCCATCTAGCCCCTCCCCCTAACCTCCACATCCTCTCCCTCTCCTTGGATTCTGTTGTTTGAGGAGCAATTCCAAGTGTTCCATGCTGCGGCCAATTTCTTTAATATCCATGTGTATTCCTAGTTGTGTTTTCGGGGGTTGGGCTCTAGCTACTGGACCCTGCCTTCTGACATTCACGTAACTGAAGTTGAGTAGTTGCTCTTTAATCTCTTGGGTTAAATAACAGGTGATGTTGTTACTTGCGTAGTTGGTCGACTTTCATCCCTTGTATCACTGACTACTTCCGTCTCATCACACACTGGTAAACATAGTTCTTGTGTTTATTTCCCCCTAAACGTGTGTGTGTGTGTGTGTGTGTGTGTGTGTGTGTGTGTGTGTGTGTGTGTGTGTGTGTGTGTGTGTGTGTGTGTGTGTGTGTGTGTACAGATAATTTACATGTGGCAGATTTCGAGAGTTGCTCTACTCCCACAGCCCGGCCCGAGGCCAGCTTCCCGGGTGATAAATTGATCAATAAGACTGTTGCAACTGATGGTGCGCAGGCCTGCACAGCCATCACAGCCCGGCTGATCGGGCAATTCCTTCACGAACTCGTCTAGTTCCCCCCCCCCCCCCTTCAAGACTTCAAGCCTTGTTGACCAGACCACACACTAGAAGGTGACGGGAAGGGACGGACCGAAACGTCGTCGTCCCTTCACCTTCTAGTGTGTGGTCTGGTCAACATACTTTAGCCACTTAATTGTGACTCATCGCCTTCAAGCCTTGCTCGGGTAATATTCATATATTCGCTAGTATAAGACGGAAGACTGAAGGTATATATTCATTGTTGATGTATGATGTTCGCCCAGTGTCCACTCAGCCTGTTTGACACCTCGATTCCTTACAGGGTTCATTTGACATTTTCTATCATATGGTGATAGATTATTCATTCAAATTACCTGTTTAATAAGAATCAAGAGATTCAGGCATTGCTACTTCGAACGGCACTAGGTATTGATCACTCATTTTCTTTAAACAGGTGTAAGACTCGCGTAGTATGGGGCTTAGAAAGTAGGATAGCGTTAATAGGCGCATGGCTCCCAATAGGGACAGGGCTAATAGGCGCATTGCTCCCAATAGGGACAGGGCTAATAGGCGCATTGCTCCCAATAGGGACAGGGCTAATAGGCGCATTGCTCCCAATAGGGACAGGGCTAATAGGCGCATGGCTCCCAATAGGGACAGGGCTAATAGGCGCATTGCTCCCAATAGGGACACGGCTAATAGGCGCATGGCTCCCAATAGGGACAGGGCTAATAGGCGCATTGCTCCCAATAGGGACAGGGCTAATAGACAGGACCATCAAGTTGGGGCATGATGGTCCCAGCTTGAGTAGGCATATAAATTCTAAAACTGATCATCGATGAACTAATGAGTGTAGGGATGAGCAGTCCGCCCTCAGTCTACGTTGCATCAGTGCAAGCAACATTTCCTTGACACAGCTTTCACACACACACACACGACAATGTTTGCAATATTTACCTAACCAATTTCCGGACAAGTCACTGTTTGCAACAGTTATGCACCATTGCCTCTTATCCGTATAAATGCTCCCAACAACTTCTCTTCACTGTTATCAAACATAATATTTACAAACACATCAATGTTTACAAAACATTACCACTTCTGGATACACTATTTGTATGGGTATCTAAAATTGACTGAATTTTCCCGCAAACAAATTATTATTGCAAAACATAACAATGGATGAATGAGGCGCCCAGGTTCCTTGAGGTTATCTTGAAGTTATCTTGAGATGATTTCGGGGCTTTAGTGTCCCCGCGGCCCGGTCCTCGACCAGGCCTCCACCCCCAGGAAGCAGCCCGTGACAGCTGACTAACACCCAGGTACCTATTTTACTGCTAGGTAACAGGGGCATAGGGTGAAAGAAACTCTGCCCATTGTTTCTCGCCGGCGCCTGGGATCGAACCCAGGACCACAGGATCACAAGTCCAATGTGCTGTCCGCTCGGCCGACCGGCTCCCTGTTTGAGTGCATTAGACCGCTCTTAATCTATTTTGAGACATCAACCCCCCTTTCAAATTTGGTGAAAGCTACGGACCTCCTCCCTAGACAAATGCTCACGAGCACAAACACAACTTTCCATGCAATGAATATACTTTATTTTATTGAAAATTGTCTTCATGCAATGTAAGAGAAGACAAACAAACACATGTGGACCCCAGGTTAAGACCCCCCCCCCCCGGCCAAACACACACCGAAACTACGACGTTGGTACAACTTTCGAACAAGTTTTAACCCCCTCCTAACCAGTTATAACACCATATAGCAAGTTGTAACAAACGTTCTAACACGTCATAAACACGTTAAGCCAAGATATAATAACTTTATTACAAGTTGTAACAAGCGGAAAATAGAGACAGTTTCGGTCTGTGTTTCCAGGGCCGTGCCTTAAGAGGGTAAATCAACTACTGTGTCCTCGGCCCCCGCCCCCAACCACAGCACCTGCAAGACATTTACAACCTGAGAGGACCCCTCATCCCGGAGAAGAGAATAAATGACATACGAAGGAGTCACACTGGACCCCTGCTATGCATATAGTTTTCTCCCGTCACCCCACACACAACTTTTTATGTATTATATTTATTTATGAGCATAAGTATGAACCTACACTACGGTGTTCAATCCCCGACCGTCCAAAAGGTTGGGTACCATTTCCTTTCCCCCGTCCCATCCCAAATCCTTATCCTGACCCCTTCCCAGTGCTATATAGTCGTAATGGCTTGGCGCTTTCCCTTGATAGTTCCTTCCTTCCTTCCTTCCTTCCTTCCTTCCTTCCTTCCTTCCTTCCTTCCTTCCTTCCTTCCTTCCTTCCTTACAGAATACAGAGATATGATTGTACCTGGATGGGGTTCTGGGAGTTCTTCTACTCCTCAAGCCCGGCCCGAGGCCAGGCTCGACTTGTGAGAGCTTGGTCCACCAGGCTGTTGCTTGATACCTTATAGTCTGTGATACGCTAAATGTTAAATCACAGTCCCGCACTGTAAAACCTACGCTGGAATCTTCGATGGTAGTCAAAGTTTAAGGTCCGGTCACGTGAGAATGAAAACAGCTGAAATGGACAAGTAAATTCACAGCGCTGCTAAAAACTAATTCTGTGGCGAGGAAGTGATTTGGAGAAAAAAGATGACGAGGAATGAGAGGAAGTAAAGCAAAGGGAGGGAGAGATAGAGGATGAGGGAAGGGAGAGGGATAAGAGTGGAGCGAGTTATATTTAGAGCGCAGTAGAGAGATTACGGGCTCACCATAGCCCGTGCTACATGGACATGTCGTTCTGAGTAGCTAAATATAAAACAACAAACAGAGGGAATGGAAGGCAGGAAGGAGTGAAAGGATAGGATAGACTCAAACAGGAGAGGAAAGAACCCAGGAACACATAGAGCTTATCCACAGAGTATGGAACATTATTCGTCTGTCTCATATCCTTTGACTAGAAGATGGGCTTTACACACACACGATCAACGTGCTCCCTTGACCCCACCTCCGGGGTCAACGGAGAACCCAATACACCAACAAAATTAAATAATTTAGTGCTCTAAAGCACCATGTCGGAAGAAAAGGAAAATCATAAATACGTCATCCTTTAGGGGAATTGAATCGAGAATTCGTTGACGGTGTCTATTGGTCCAGTCACTTAACTGTTGGTTGGCACGACTGACAGACCACTCCGGGGCTTGTCACCAGTAACCGAGGATGGTTGAAGTAACTTCCGATAACGGGAGTTGCTTTACTGTCATTAACGGTTGTAACTTAGATAGAGTAGCCTTAAAGTTACTTGCAAGTAAATTACAGTAACAGAAGTAACTTACAGTGCTGCCGTTGTCGTGAGCATCACTATCTGACGTCTCCGCGATGCTGTCTTGAGATTTTCCGTTGAGGGCTGGAACAGTGGTGGCGGTGGTGGTGTCAGCGGGGTGGGTGGCCACGGTGTCCTGGGTAGTGGCCACGGTGTCCTGGGTGGTGGCCACAGTGTCCTGGGTCTCCTCCAGGTCCGCAGGGCCCTCATCTCCCCCCTTCACGCCCTCTTCGAACTTGACGGAGCGCCGCCCCGAACTGTGCAGCCGCTTCTTGGCGTGCTGCCTCAGCCTGGAGAGCATGGTAGTGGCGGGTGATGTGGACGGGGCGATGTGGCAGACGCCAGCCACTACAGACGGGTGGAGGCAACCGGACGCGGCGGCCGCCTGTCTTAAAGTCTGTCCGCACTATGATGTTCTCTGTCTTTATCCGTCTCGCTTACCTGTTTCTTAATGTCTCGTTTTCTTTGATAACGTATCGTTTCCTTTTGTATTTTGCTCAAGTGTTTTCTTATCAATGTCTATTATACTTATATTCATTCGTCTTTAACCTGTAACCTAACCTTCCTCAAATTCCCAAGGCTTATCAATTTTTTTTCCTTTGCATCTGTTTCCGCAATTAAAGATCTGGTTAATGTGTAATTTTTCCAAATTTACGACACAAACAGTGAATTTTACAACGTAGCACTAAAGCCTTACATGTGTTATGTATATGTATTTACGTATATGTATACCCCTGGGGCACTATCACGTGGGTTGGTGCCATATGTCTCTACCGGAAGTGAGTGTGCCAGCCACTTGCTTCCTTGGCACTGCCTTATCATTCCCTTTTACCGCAGAATAAGTCAACGACTTCTTAATAATTCAACGGCATGCACTCTCAGTCATACTCATTTTGCAATGTTTATATATTATATATATATATATATATATATATATATATATATATATATATATATATATATATATATATATGTTTACATTTAGAGGCAACAATAACAGCTATGCGAGGCTATTCAAATTTGGGGATAATACATCCATTGGGGAATTACAAACAATGTTTCTGCCATGTGTGTCCTTACACCTTGTCTCCCCTAACCCCCCCCCCTCTCTCTCTCTCTCTCTCTCTCTCTCTCTCTCTCTCTCTCTCTCTCTCTCTCTCTCTCTCTCTCTCTCTCTCTCTCTCTCTCTCTCTCCCCCCCCACCAGGGATGGCTACAGGCCAGACTACGGGAATAACCCTTCAAATCGTCAACAGGTAATATGTAGTGTATATGCGTACACACACACACACACACACACACACACACACACACACACACACACACACACACACACACACACACACACACACACACACACACACTAATTAGAAATCTTCCCTGATTACCATGGATTGACGAAGAGACGGCAGCCTAAGTGATATAGGCTGTTCTGTTCTCCCAATCGAGCCTGTTCTCCCAATCTGACACCCCGTAAAAAAATGCATCTCTTCTGCCAATCCAGAAACGTACTAACCCAAACAACCCACTTAACCAATCAAGAACGATGTATAGAAAACGTAAATATTACGTTACTATAACTTTTACTAACACAGTATTTTAAGATTGGTAGATTCCGTAATAAATGTGACATTTGGTGAGAGGAACTCCATACTGCCTAGGGACGAAAGAGTAACCAAATATATTGGATGAAAATATACTATTTTTATATGTGCGACAAGCTAGGCTTGCCTCTGGAATAATCAACTTACGAAATGGGTTTCAAATCATGTTTTAAATTATCATCTGAATCAAAAATATTGTTAACGCAAAATAAATCTATTTTTAATTTAAAGTGTTGGAATGACTTTGGCACGAAACTAAATATATATTTATTGCTAACATTCCGTGCTCGTGAGGGAGATAGAGCTACCATTCCCTGCTCGTGAGGGAGATAGAGAGCTACCATTCCCTGCTCGTGAGGGAGATAGAGCTACCATTCCGTACTTGTGAGGGAGATAGAGAGCTACCATTCCCTTCTTGTGAGGGAGAGAGAGCTACCATTCCGTACTTGTGAGGGAGAGCGAGCTACCATTCCGTACTTGTGAGGGAGATAGAGAGCTACCATTCCGTACTTGTGAGGGAGATAGAGAGCTACCATTCCCTGCTTGTGAGGGAGATAAAGAGCTACCATTCTGTACTTGTGAGGGAGATAGAGAGCTACCATTCCGTACTTGTGAGGGAGAGAGAGCTAACATCATGTGCTTGTGAGGGAGAGAGAGAGAGAGAGCATGCATCCTTGGCCTTCCTCCAAGACCGGTGATATGATTACAGCCCCCCCCCCAAAAAAAAAAATGAATGCTTCACATTCAAATTGTTAGAGAAGATAAGATACCTGATTTTTGTGTGGCAATTATTCCGCTATAGCGGTAATCGTGCTCCTCTAGTTAAGCTGAGCTTAGTACATGAACACAGGTACAATCTCACCATGAGAAGCCGAAGCCTAGGTTCTTAATGCCTAACATTTTTCACCTACCGGGGGTAACTAGTTCAGGCACAACCGGTAAGACTCAAACCCGTTCTCTTGATGTGCCACAACGTGCAAAATACAACGTCCTAACGTAACCTATGCAGCACTCGGGGAAGCATTGTCGGACTCCCATGTGCTTGTTGTTGTTAAAGATTCGCTACCTGGAACAAAGTTCCAAGTAGCACGGGCTATGGTGAGCCCGTAAACTCCCATGTGCGCTGACACGTGTATGTATGAATTTACGTGTAAAATGAATTTACGTTATCGATTCCGGCACAAAATTACGGTGATTTGGGGGAAACACTGACGCTTTCTGGGACTAATGAGTATCGGCTGCGGTAAATTAGGTGGGTAGCCTAGGTTTCAACGCTATTTATTTAGGCTAAACCACTCCATTTTTCACGGAGAGGGTAATGGAGAGAACGCATTCACCAAACAACCATCAGCTCGCAAACTTTCAAATCACACTAGCACATCACCACTCTCATTGCTTAAAGGACTGTAGACATAGCACTTAGGGGGGGGGGGAGCAGGGGCACAGCACCGCTCCTGTGCCAGGTAAGTCCACTACGGGCTCACCATAGCCCGTGCTACTTGGAAGTTGTTCCGAGTAGCTAAATCTTTAACAACAACAACATAGCACTTGGATGACACCAAGAAGGAAGCCCGGTACTCTCGACCGTTACTATACTTCACATCTGCCGTACGGCGTCATTCACTTGCACATAATATCACACATGCCGCAATTCGTCCTTTCAATATATCGTATGTGTTTGCACGGACTCGACCAATCCATTAAAACTGCGACCTACTAGTAAAAATTAATGCGCTGTTATATATGTTATATGCATCAGCCTCGATAGGTTTGGTGGGTTGGTAGGGTTCATACGTTTCCGGTTAGGCAAAATAGTTGTGTTTTTTTAGGTATCTGGAGAACCGGCTGGTTGTCAGAGGCCAAGTTGCATCTATCAGCTCATAAAGTTGTTATGGCTTATCACTAGATAACGCTGGTGCGTGTATGCATAGGTTAACGGTACTTCGTTTATAAGATAATGATGTTTTATCTGCGCCTCCGGCTGACTGCTTTCACCCTAGAGGAGGAAGTTGGCACAGGTGGCCAACAGAACTGTTGTGTGCTCCGTCTTGCTTGCCACCACCAGAATTTCTCAAGCATTCGTGTGTTGACTAGAAACTTATTCATCTTTCCTCATTCATAGCGAGTTAGATTGTATTTAACACTTTACAATCTCTTGACTCGAGGACATTATTGTACGGTCAATATCGTATAGCGCTTCGGAGCTCGTTAACTTGAATAAATATAAACTAAGCCTCCATGATCGAGGAAAGATGTTAGTTAATAATAAATCTATCTGCTGTCTAGGTGTTCAAAAATGTTGTTCTGATCATTAGGGCTGCTAGTGTTTAATTTGTTTAAATGTTCACAAACGTTGCTTATCATTATTAATTTGTCTGGTATTTAAATGTACTGATAAATGTTAGCAATTTGGTCTCTATTGGTACTGTTCAAAAATCCAAATACAGTATTTATAAAAGATTACAAATAATTAATATATACAAGAGTTCAGAAGTTCACGTTTCAAAATTTGTACTTTAAACCCGAATGTTCCGTTCAATATGCACACGTGAACCACTCGCGTTATTCACTGGTATGTACTGTTCAGTTTCATAAGTGTTATTCAGCTGTTGCAATGTTAAAAAAATCCTTGTTCAACGTTCATAAGAGTTGCTGGATGCTCATAATTGAGGGATCCTTCAATATTCAAAAGGGTTGTTCAGAGAAACACAAATGTTGATTACTTACACAGCAATTGTGTTAGTAATTTACAAAGTTCAACATCCAAGAATGTTCTTCATTGTTCACGGGAGTTTGTAAGTATACACATCGTCAGCATTCACTACTGTTGTTCAAAATCTACAGGGATTATTCATCGTTATTGCTGTTGTTGTTAAAGATTAGCTACCTGGAACAAAAAGTTCCAAGTAGCACGGGCTATGGTGATCCCGTAGCGTAGAGATTATTCATCGTTCAATGCTTTCCAATGCGAATTAATGCTATAATCACACTCCGTGTTTACACCTGATGCCCATTTATTCCAGCCGTGTTTCTGCAACTTTACCCCTAAACTATTACTATTCACCAATGTTCACTAAAAGTGTTCAGTGCTAATAACTATTGTTCACTTTGACTAGTTAAATCAGGTGTTCACAATTCGTTCAGAATACAGAAATGCATTTTTTTTCACTAATATTCACAACGATTCATAGATATCCTCCATGTTCAAAATCTGTTCAAAAGTGTTCTCACATTAGTGTTCCCTGTGTTCACCAGTGTTCACTAGGGACGAGCGGTGGGCGTCTACACCACAGGAACTGACGTACGTGACTGTTCTGTGGCTGCCGCCACCTGACGGGCGGACGGCACGTAAGAAACACGCGCTCCTATTGGCTGCCCTTATCTACGCCGCCAAGATAAACAAATATCCGAACACGTAATTTGAACCTTGGCATCGGCTTCGATATTTCTCAACGCGAATACGTTAGTTAAGTATTTGACTAATTCTCGCCAAGTGGAATTAGAGAATTAAGTGAAGATAACAGATACAATGGTCTAGAGAATAATTTTATAATACTGTGAGATATCTAGTAATGGAGAGGTTTCAGCCGCCCGAAAAACACATCTTTTATCGCATAATGATGTTCATATTCCCAGGCGATCAGTCAAATGAGAATCTGCTTGAGTCAGATATTAATGTTGCATAGAGACCGCAATACTAGTTAGCGATCCCAAAGATAACCATTACTGCTGATTATAGTTTTAAAACTGTCAAAACTGGCGCCTGACAGCTGGGTGGACAGCGCTTCGGATTCGTAGTCCTGAGGTTCCGGGTTCGATCCCCGGTGGAGGCGGAGACAAATGGGCAAAAATGTTTCTTTCACCCTGATGCCCTTGTTACCTAGCAGTAAATAGGTACCTGGGAGTTAAGACAGCTGCTACGGGCTGCTTCCTCGGGGTGTGTAACAAAAAGGAGGCCTGGTCGAGGACCGGGCCGCGGGGACGCTAAGCCCAGAAATCATCTCAATATATATATATATATATATATATATATATATATATATATATATATATATATATATATATATATATAACTATAACGATGTCCTCTTTTGTCATCCCTAACGATGACAGTTTGATAACCACATCTTTAATATGAATTATAATACAATTTTGCCTCTTATGGAATTAATTATTTAGAAACGTCACTTTGCACAGATTATGCAATAATTTTTCACTATGAGCTGAGCTTCAACTAGCGTCGCTGACAGTAATGATTCAAGAAAAACTGAAAGGATATACCAATCGATTGATATATGTCAATATATCACCCAGAGATTTCACGACAGGGACTCAGATTTAATGGAAAAGCCGCCTGATTCTCAAGTCCTTTTAATGATTTGAGGGAGTGGCCTATTGGTTAGCCACTGGCCAGTGTGTGTGTGTGTGTGTGTGTGTGTGTGTGTGTGTGTGTGTGTGTGTGTGTGTGTGTGTGTGTGTGTGTGTGTGTGTGTGGGTGTGTGTGTGTGTGTGTGTGTGTGTGTGTGTGTGTGTGTGTGTGTGTGTGTGTGCGTGTGTGTGGGGTGTGTGTATGCGCGGGCGCGCGCCCTCGTAGAATTGTCACGTCAACTCTGGTTCAATTTTATTAAAAATATCATATTTTCCAACTGATGTATTCTGTAATGAATATTTACCTTACTAGGCAAAATAGACAAATATTGCCTCAACTTAGTGATGATATATACGCAAATAATAGAGTTTAAATAGCGTTATCAGAGGAGTAAAACCTGCCGTAAGCATAAATTGTGGTTGGCATGTGTGTGTGGTTGTGCTCGTATAACCGTGCTTACCTCACAGTGGGCTCCAGCTCCTGGTGCCTGGCCCACTAACCTCGCTGTACCTTGTGACAGTTGAGGCGAAGGATGACACAATAAACACCCATATGACACTAGGATCAAAAATTGCTTTCTGACTATGCAAGATATTAAAGAACTTGACATAGGAAAATCTTGGTTGTGTCTCGGAGAGGCTGCAGGGTCCAAGTAAAGTCAGTAGAATTCTGGTTGCAATTCTTTTTTACCATGTCGTAGCTCAGTCGATTAAAGCACCGTCTGGGATCCTCTCGGACGCAGGTTCGACCCTCGTCACGGCCCTTGTGGATTTGTTCATTTGACATGGGAACATTTGCAAATACTCAAATTGACAATATTAGGCGAGCTCATTTCATCCCATTGATTTCCAAGCATTTTTGCTGGATCAAAATCCACATTTAAACTAGATAATAGGTTGTTGTTGTTGTTGTTGTTAAAGATTCGCTACCTGGAACAAATTCTAAGTAGGACGGCTATGGTGAGCCCGAAAAAAAGAGATAATAGGTGCTGAATATCCTGAAGCCATGTGAGTTACTTAACCAGTTCAGATCCTGCATAATGTGTTCTTGGTCTCACGTTATTAGCCGGAGGCGGGAACTGCGCTCACAATATGATTACAGGAGTGTAAGGAAAACAATACGCAAAGGACAAGACGAACAGGAAATGAGTACACACCAACAGTATTAGAAGCAGGAGGAGCAGTGTGAGTACCCTTTCGTCCTCTTGACATTAAACTCGCCTTTCGACAAACTAAACACTTCGTAGCAATCTAGTTCACAATACGCAAAACCTCGCCCCCATAAAGTTTCATAATCTCGCACCCAAAATATGCAAATGTGATGGTTGAAAACGTCATCTAATCAAGAGTCTTCGGATGTTGGAAAAAATTCGTGGGAAAACATATGCAATGAGACATGAAGGTGAATATCTTTTTCATAGAATACTTGAAATATTAAAATACCAGTGAAATATCTATATGCAGAAAGTTAAGTTCTAATAACAGAAAAATTAGACAGNGAGAGAGAGAGAATTAAAGCTGCATTTGATTTGTGTTATGAATAAGGCCACACCCATAATCCATTACATTTAATGTGACCATCTTGGGGTAATGTGTTAAAGGGTAGCGGGCAGAGGGACTTATCTAAACAGCCTCGGGCCTCCAGAGAGTCTGACGGGGGCATAATTCGTGCAAGGTAATCGCTGTGTTTCCTTGATTCAGGACCAACACCGTTTCCCTTCCAATATATGTTGTCTTGTCACTAGAATGGTGCATGTACGTAAAATCTACAAGATATGTATTCCAACTCGAACATGAACAAAGGGTGCATGAACTCGAGTCATAAACGACTAACAATTCATTTTGATCCAACCAGGATTCGATCCCCCTCCCTTCCGCCCAGAATCACCCCCCCCCCAAGCGTACAAAGCACTTCACCAATGATCACTGGTGAAGTGACGACGAGTTTGGTGGCTTCTTTGTCGTAGAAACAATATAATTTTCATTGTTTATATACATACGAGAAGATTCTCGAACTCATTCCAGTATTCCTCTGTCCTGTATTTCATGAACTCCCTCCTGCTTTAATTCTCTACCACCACCTTCTCTTATTATTGGTATGAATCCCTCTTCTGTCTCTTTGCATCTCAGTTTAACTTGGTCCTCCCTCAGTATAACTGTCTTCCCTCTGGGTTTCTCCTCCTCCCGTTGCACATTTTCTAGATACTCTCTTACTTCCTGTAATCCCATTTTCTATTGCCTACTCTCCTTTCCCCCGACTCCAGGTTTTATGGTCATTGCTCTAAGGTGGATCACACAGTCAACTACCACAACACAATGGTCACGTGCTTCTAGTGGTGTTTTGGGCTCCAAGTTCTCCATGTCTTCCTCATTCCTGATGAAAAGCATGGAGTGGGGTGAACCTCCACCCCATTCTATTGTGTCATCATTTGCATGTTGTGTTATATATATATATATATATATATATATATATATATATATATATATATATATATATATATATATATATATATATATATATATATAATGTGTGTGTGTCTCAGCTACTGTTTCGAAAAGTTTGCATACAAAAACAGGGGGAGGAAAATGCGGGCATGTATGAGGTGACTTGTGCCGGGCGCGCCTGCCGTCGGAGTTTAGGTAACTGCAGCCAAGCAGAACTCCGACACAATGGTCTGCACTGCCTGCAAGACACATTGGGCCACATATCTTCACAATGGTTCTCTCTACACACAAACCTTTTCCGAGAGAGAGAGAGAGAGAGAGAGAGAGAGAGAGAGAGAGAGAGAGAATGGGAAGCCAGCAGCCCTGAGCTCGTGGGTGGGCGAGGCTGACTACATCAGCTTTGTGTTAAAGTGTTTATTTACCATAACCTTCGTCGCTTATGTGACCCGGATTTCGGTGACCTAGATGCATATATTCCAAAACAGTACTTTATTTGGTCTACTCACCTATTTGTACTCACCTGTTCGTACCTGCAGGATTAAGCTTCAGCTCTTAAGGCCCAACGTTTCAACCATGAGTAGTAGTTTAACACAAGTCTGTTTATCAGTGTTTTAACAATATCTGCACATAAATCTGTGTATTGCGTTAGCTCCAACAACATCTATTCCATTCCGCCTAACTCTGCTCTAACTGGTTAATTCACCTCAGAATTGTATATGTCGTTATCATGTCTCCTCTGTTTCAGTGTGCGTGACGTCCAGCGCTCTCCAGTTTTTCTTGCAGAACTAAGTTTTCCTAGCTAAGGAAAGTCTTGATGCGCAGTTTTTGATCTTTCAAAGTGTTGTTCTGTGTTTTTTGAGTTCCGTGTGTCCCATCACCCCCCCCATCCCCCCATCCCGCCCCCTGTGTAATATCCCATGCAAAAAAAGGTTACAATTACATATAAAAACTCTTAATCACTTGAGGTTAATTACTACAAGCGTCATTAGTGAGACTTACTTAACCAAATTACATGTTTTGGGACCTCCTCGCTCTGTATTAGCGAGTTAAGCCCCGATATTACGCAACACTGAACGATACAATATTTTCAAAGTAAATAACTTAACAACGCTATTTTTTTTTACATTGGTACAACATGTAACAACGCTGTCGTTACCTTATGTTGTTGGGTAACGTACTGCCCCTCCCCCCCCACAATTTTTGTAGTTTACAACATTAATTTGTTGGGTATTTGATTACCCACAACCCATCAGAGTTGTATTACAATACCCACAACCCATCAGAATTGTATTTCAATACCCACAACCCATCAGAATTGTATTACAATACCCACAACCCATCAGAATTGTATTTCAATACCCACAACCCATCAGAATTGTATTTCAATACCCACAACCCATCAGAGTTGCATTACAATACCCACAACCCATCAGAGTTGTATTACAATACCCACAACCCATCAGAGTTGTATTACAATACCCACAACCCATCAGAATTGTATTACAATACCCACAACCCATCAGAATTGTATTTCAATACCCACAACCCATCAGAATTGTATTACAATACCCACAACCCATCATAATTGTATTTCAATACCCACAACCCATCAGAATTGTATTACAATACCCACAACCCATCAGAGTTTAGACGGAGTCCAAGGCTTGCGAAAAGCGGTCAACGATAGTCTGATTAAACGCACACATTAAAAAGTAACATTTTCTGACCCATTTAAGAAGGACAATAGGTCGAACAACACTATAGACCTTCAATAACGCGAACTCGGATCAGCATCTTCTGTAATACAATTTGTGAATAGAATGGAATATTTTTAAGTAAATGAGATTTGCTGGTGGATTTTTAGTCTATTGTTAGAAGTCTATTGTGTCTGAAAATCTATTATGTATACAAATTCAACAAGAGGATTAGGACAGAGAACTGGCAATTGGTGGAGACCTATTGCTGGGATTGTCTAGGACCTCTTGGGACACATAGCCAAGGGATTCGCAAGAACCAACAGCCTGGCTGATCAGTCAAATCAACAGGGAGTCCTGGGTAAAGATCGGGTTGTGAAAGACTACAAGGTAACGTCCGCTCGCATGTGTGTGTGCTACAAACATATTCACATATGAACAAATCCACAAGGGCCGCGATGAGGATTCGAACCTACTTCCGGGATGAAGAAACAAGGCATTGGACTCTTGACCTGTCCATATACAGTACTATATTTGCGTATATTTACATATATTTGGTATCCTCGATGCAGGCGAGGAGTCACAATAACGGGGCTGAAGTATGTTGACCAGACCACACACTAGAAGGTGAAGGGACGACGACGTTTCGGTCCGTCCTGGACCATCTTCTTGAGAGGTTATCTTGAGATGATTTCGGGGCTTAGCGTCCCCGCGGCCCGGTCCTCGGCCAGGCCTCCGACCATACTCACAATCGACTTGAGAATGGTCCAGGACGGACCGAAACGTCGTCGTCCCTTCACCTTCTGGTATCCTCGATATTTACCGACTGATAATTAGGTCATTAGACCCGCGAAACTGGCTGTACGTGTAAAGGTAGCCTTATACCATGCAACGTGTAGTTAGCCCTGTTAACTGTGTAGGTCAGTACATTGCTGACATTTAAAACACATACAATGCGACCTGGCTCGTTTAAACCCTAACAAGCTGATTAAATTAAACCTTAAACAAAGTCATTTGCGTTGGTATGCGTGCGGTATGTGCAGTATGCTGACATACTGACATACTAAGGTCTATCATTCCTGATAAGCCATACTGGCTTATATGTTTATCTTGATAAGTAACCTAACCACAAAAGTATCTTA
>WNGS01113158.1:26937506-26940450 GCA_020271785.1 Procambarus virginalis | reverse complement strand
CCAGTGCCACTACACGCATCCCGTGCCACTACCCTCATCCCAGTGCCACTACACCTGAACACTATCCATCAAAATTCCAACCGGAAGTCCACTGGCATTACTCGGCCACCACGTCGACCAAACTGAGTTACCGAGAGTGTGAATGTACTCACCGCCCTGCTGTCACCACCACCCTTGAGTCGTACAGGCTGGAGTGCCTTGTTACTTGACACGTTAGTGGCGTGCAGTGATGCTGCGTCACCTTGCCATCCTGGTGACCGACGGGAGAGTGTTCAGGCTGTTACTCCTGCTGCCTTGCGCGAGTCCTGGCAATTTTGGTGCGGTGTTCAGCTTGATATTCGTCAGTATATCTTATTTTATTTGGTGTCAGACGGTCGATATCTGGTATGTAATATTCCTGTCTGTACCTGGGTGTGTGCTTGTGCTTCTGTCTGTACCTGGGTGTGTGCTTGTGCTTCTGTCTGTACCTGGGTGTGTGCTTGTGCTTCTGTCTGTACCTGGGTGTGTGCTTGTGCTTCTGTCTGTACCTGGGTGTGTGCTTGTGCTTCTGTCTGTACCTGGGTGTGTGCTTGTGCTTCTGTCTGTACCTGGGTGTGTGCTTGTGCTTCTGTCTGTACCTGGGTGTGTGCTTGTGCTTCTGTCTGTACCTGGGTGTGTGCCTGTGCTTCTGTCTGTACCTGGGTGTGTGCCTGTGCTTCTGTCTGTACCTGGGTGTGTGCTTGTGCTTCTGTCTGTACCTGGGTGTGTGCTTGTGCTTCTGTCTGTACCTGGGTGTGTGTGCTTGTGCTTCTGTCTGTACCTGGGTGTGTGCTTGTGCTTCTGTCTGTACCTGGGTGTGTGCTTGTGCTTCTGTCTGTACCTGGGTGTGTGCTTGTGCTTCTGTCTGTACCTGGGTGTGTGCTTGTGCTTCTGTCTGTACCTGGGTGTGTGCTTGTGCTTCTGTCTGTACCTGGGTGTGTGCTTGTGCTTCTGTCTGTACCTGGGTGTGTGCTTGTGCTTCTGTCTGTACCTGGGTGTGTACCTGTACTTCTGACAACACCTGGGTGTGTACCTGTGCTTCTGTACATTTCTACAAGAAGGTTCCGTAAGCTCTTTACAAGGAGATGGTACAAGCAGCTTCGTTCTCGACTCACAACCGGGGATCCCGGGTTCGATCCCCAGGCGGAACGGAAATAGGCATGTTTCTTTTCACCTAATGCCTCTGTTCACTTACCAGCAATAAATAGGTGCCCGGGAGTTAGGCAACTGTTGTATGGTTGCATCCTAGGCTATGTATCATATTGGGTATGTTTATATGTTGAGCAGAACCCTAATGTGTGTGTGTGTGTGTGTGTGTGTGTAATTTTTTATTTTGCCCTGGAGGGCTAGTTTATTGGTAAGCATCACTCACAATCGACTTCAGAATGGTCCAAGACGGATCGAAACGTCGTCGTCCTTTCATTTTCTAGTGTGTGGATTGGTCAACATACTTCAGCCACGTTATTGTGACTCATCGCCTGCACGCATCACTCACCCTGTGAGTGAATATACCGCCATAGCAGGATGTACAACGCCCTCAAATTGGAAGAAACCCCGCTGGGTTGTTCATCCTGTCACTTATACCCAAACACAGCTGGAACTTACTTAAATGTCTCAAGTGAACAGAATGTCAAACGAGGGTTTAACATCTTACAACCCTCAAGTTTACGGGTGCAAAGTGGGGAGGAACCACTTAAGGATAGTATCTAAATTTAACAAAGTGCTTTCCTGAGTGTGGCTTTAATGCACTACACATATTTAATGCCCCTTAGATGGGTAGGCCCATCTGTCTGGCCCACTACCTCTCAGGTAGTGGGCCAGACGATGCCCTTCCCTCATGCTGTAAACTCCCTTCACCTTCCCTGGTCTGTTGTCATTTCCATCCGAATGTAAACTTTCTGGTTCCTGTTTCAGGTGTGTGTGGAACGAGCCAATGTTGTTGTTTCGGATTTAACTACTTAAAATGCTATGTCTATGTAGCATGGGCTATAGAACGATCCTAGAAATTAGTTTGTTTTCTAGAAGGAAGCGGGGGGGGGGCTGTCGATTAGGTTTGAAGTCGATGTTGAAAGCGGAAGTTGACGGAATGAAATGGACGGGAGCTTGAAGTGTGAGGTGGTGGGAGGAAGGAGGATATAATTATATTTTGATTGACAAAATCAATGTACAATTTGTTTAATTTGAGTATTCAATTGGGCCCTATTGCCGCGAGGATGTTGCTCATATTCACTGCCACACGGACAGTGAGGATGTTGCTCATATTCACTGCCACACAGGACAGTGAGGATGCTGCTCATATTCACTGCCACACAGGACAGTGAGGATGTTGCTCATATTCACTGCCACACAGGACAGTGAGGATGTGCTCATATTCACTGCCACACAGGACAGTGAGGATGCTGCTCATATTCACTGCCACACAGGACAGTGAGGATGCTGCTCATATTCACTGCCACACAGGACAGTGAGGATGCTGCTCATATTCACTGCACACAGGACAGTGAGGATGTGCTCATATTCACTGCCACACAGGACAGTGAGGATGTTGCTCATATTCACTGCCACACAGGACAGTGAGGATGCTGCTCATATTCACTGCCACACAGGACAGTGAGGATGCTGCTCATATTCACTGCCACACAGGACAGTGAGGATGCTGCTCATATTCACTGCCACACAGGACAGTGAGGATGCTGCTCATATTCACTGCCACACAGGACAGTGAGGATGTTGCTCATATTCACTGCCACACAGGACAGTGAGGATGCTGCTCATATTCACTGTCACACAGGACAGTGAGGATGCTGCTCATATTCACTGTCACACAGGACAGTGAGGATGTGCTCATATTCACTGCCACACAGGACAGTGAGGATGCTGCTCATATTCACTGCCACACAGGACAGTGAGGATGCTGCTCATATTC
>WNGS01113158.1:26930006-26935006 GCA_020271785.1 Procambarus virginalis | reverse complement strand
GAGCTAGGGAGGGAGGAAGGGATAGTAAGGTGTAAGACCAGCTGGGTTGGCAAGTCACGTGACATAAACAAACATGTGTGTTTCCCCTGGTGTTATGATGCGCTCAGCTGATGCGGGCCACTCAGAGAGCGTAGCCGCTTGGTACACGCACAGATGCACGTGTCGGTCAGCGGCTCATTAGACCAGCAGTTGTCGTCGAGACACCATCGTGTCTTCCCCCTTATCGGATGATGAATATTAATAATGAAAACATCTGACTGTCACCCCAGCAGCCTCCCTTCCTCTTCCCTATCTTTCTCGTTGATTTACTTGTCTTTTTCCACCTTCTTTTCCTCTTCCCTATCCGTACCTTCCGCCGCACCGGGCCGCACCGGGCCGCACTGGGCCGCACAGGGCCGCACCGGGCCGCTCCGGGCCGCACTGGGCCGCACAGGGCCGCACCGGGCCGCTCCGGGCCGCTCCGGGCCGCACTGGGCCGCTCAGGGCCGCACCGGGCCGCTCCAGCATCCATTACCACACACCTCCACCCCTCGCCTCGTTTCTCTTACGCTATTTTCCCTTTTTCTTCCACTCTTGCTCGTGTGTCTCACTTTCTCACCCTGTCTATATTCTTCCTCTCCGTCTCTCTCTCTCGCTTCAGCTCATTCTTTAATCCTTTATCTGTTCCTTTCTTCCCCCTCTATCTCCTTTCCTTCACATCACCTTCTTACCTTTCCGTTCTCATCTTTCTCATTTACTCTACTTCTCTCACGCTGTGCCCTCTCATCCACCCTTCCCCCGCCCTCATCTTTGGCTGTGTACCAGACGATTCTGTGGCTCCTTCCGTCAGTTGCTTTGTGGCTAGGAGAGGGGGGGGGCGGGAGAAGGAGTGGGAGGGGATAGAGGAAGTTGAAGGGGGGAGAGGGGGTTGTGGGGGTTGAGTAGGAGGGAGAGGAAACTTGTATATCTTTCGGTTGGAGGACAACTATGGGAATACTATTATAAAAGTAAACACCTGCAGAGTTTTGAGCTTCAATATTTGGATAAGTTAGAGAGTGGGGAGTGGGAGGCTAGTGGAACAGCCTGTTGGGGAGGTTATCTTGAGATGATTTCGGGGGTTTAGTGTCCCCGCGGCCCGGTCCTCGACCAGGCCTCCACCCCCAGGAAGCAGCCCGTGACAGCTGACTAACACCCAGGTACCTATTTTACTGCTAGGTAACAGGGGTATAGGGTGAAAGAAACTCTGCCCATTGTTTCTCTCCGGCGCCCGGATCGAACCCGGGACCACAGGATCACAAGTTCAGTGTGCTGTCCGCTCGGCCGTCGGGTCCTCATAGAAGACCACAGTCTCCCACATGGGAGACCATAGAAACAGAATCACCACAAGGTAAATAGTGTTTAGAATGGGTAAGGAAGCACGACTTCCTCCAATTCGTGAAATATGGAAAAACGAAAATTTTAAAACGCAAATATAAAACGCAGTCAAATAACACCATAGAACAAAAAGCAATATAAAAGATCTGGGAAGAACTTACTTAAAAAAATCCACAAAGTAGGTTTCAAAACTGCAATAATGACAGCTTAAATAACAGGAACTTTTCAATCAAGAGTTGCTATTCCAAGATGTTACTCTTGGAGACGCTAGGGTGGGGTTATTAGTCCACAATAACAGCCCTATTCAAAGCTGGATAAATTGCTGACCTGGAGACTGTTATAATGTTGGTAAACAGCCCGTTCTTGCGGGTGTTCCCAACGTAAAGAAGCTGTCGTACCAAAGTGCCTTATCCTAACCTACCAGAGGGCTCACGAACAGAAAACGAGACATTATGTATATTTCGCGAGCCGCTACCATTTTCTTGTATGACAGTAAATGCCTTAGGTAGTGTATACGTCAAAATGCGACGTACTATTAGGAGGACGGGTTGCGTTAACTGTCTGAATCCACTCGGTAAAACATCTAAATTATTGGCACCGCTTAAAATGTTGACATATCTATTTCCTGTCATAAGGTCATCTTGAGATGATTTCGGGGCTTAGCGTCCCCGCGGCCCGGTCCTCGACCAGGCCTCCTTTTTGTTACACATCCCCAGGAAGCAGCCCGTAGCAGCTGTCTAACTCCCAGGTACCTATTTACTGCTAGGTAACAGGGCCATCAGGGAGAAGGAAACATTTTGCCCATTTGTCTCCGCCTCCACCGGGGATCGAACCCGGAACCTCCGGGCCACGAATTCGAAGCGCTGTCCACTCAGCTGTCAGGCGCCCTAGCACAGGCGGTAAATATGTATAATAACACGGAAAATATTAGAGAGAGTAAGCGGCATCAGCATGGAACCCTCCAGGCACACACGATAAGTGTGGACTATCCAGCAGTCATTAGAATGATCCCAGGATGAAGAGAGCTGGGATACGGGGATAGGTTAAGAGCACTCAGCATTGCGGGAATGGGAAGCTAAACATCGCATTCAGCCTACAGTTTAGACCTATTGTCTTAATGTATGACCCTCTGTCTTGCGTGACAGTGAATACCAGCATTATCCTCACTTTAATAAGACTATCAAAATCCTCAGATTAGGCAAAATTGTAATTAATTTTGTCAAGATAGAGGTTAATAATAATAATAATTGCATTCGAAATACCTAGAAAAAGATAAATTCGAGCGAAACCACTTTTACTCCTTCACTTTCTCCGTTGCCTCTCTACCTTCCACCGGAAGGGTAACCATCTTATCCATTTATTCCTTCCCAGCTGGACCTGGGATAGCTGCGGTCGGCGCCACACGGCCGCCCTCAGCTGTTGTCTACCATTCTGCCTCTCCTCCTCTCTCGCTCTGTCTCAACCTTTCTCCTCTCTCTCTCCCCAGTTGTAATGGATTGAGTGGAGGCGGAAAGTTGTCAGGTAATTTCTTGTTATGCAAATGAACCAAAGAGGCGTCTTTTATCCATAAGGTGGATCTGCACTCTGGGAAAGTGGTGGACTGCGTTATGCGCGGTGGCTGTCTTTAGCGCACATCTGCGCCTTTATGCTTCCTTCTTGTTGTTTAAGATTCGGCTACTGGGAACAAAAAGTTCCAAGTAGCACGGGCTATGGTGAGCCCGTGGTGGACTTACCTGGCACAGGAGCAGGGCTACGGTGAGCCCGTGGTGGACTTACCTGGCACAGGAGCGGGGCTACGGTGAGCCCGTGGTGGACTTACCTGGCACAGGAGCGGGGCTACGGTGACTTACCTGGACTTACCTGGCACAGGAGCGGGGCTGTAACTTTTGTGTTCATGCTTCCTTCATCTTGCTTTACTACAAGCAGCTCTTTCCCCCTCACCTCTTCTGGTCTGCGCCTCTTCCTTCCCCCCATACCTTTGCTGCATTTAATACTGAATTATAGATGAATGCAGTAGAATATCCGAGGGTGTGAATACATTAAGCTGCAAAGCTTATCCACTCCATACAGTAGGCAAGTCTGTGGTTTGACACCGGAGCCCCCTTGTGCTTGTGCCTGAAAATCCAGCCTTTTATTCGTGTGGGTACATTTGTTCTCTTGAGGCGGGGCTCTCCCTACGCTTGACAACTTTGTCGTATAGTCTCGCGCCTCTATACTTACTGCCACCCACATCTTGCCGAGCGGCAGAAATGCTTCCAGTTTAGTTAGTGACGTGCGCGTCTTTGTGTTCCTTTTGTTTAGATAGGCGAATTGTTAGTTCGTGCGCGTGAAGGGTTGTTAGTGATGACTTGTTCGCGGTTCCTTTGTTCAATATCAGTAATGGTTGATAAGGGTTGTTGCGTGACCTTCACTGTCCATTACGAGTCCATCAACTCCTGCTCCTGTAAGGCCGAGGTTTACCTTCAACTCTTGTGTTGATTATCTGTTCTGGTTCAGGTGAGGTCCCTTCCTCCGCCTGCTGGTTCCTCACGCGCCTCGGCCCTCGTTCGAGGCGCTCGCCCGCGACCCGTTCTCCTAACTTAAAGCTTAGTTTTTAACGTTATTGTAACCAACGTTTCAAATGCAGCCCGTTAACTTAACGGCTCACAAATATGTAAGTTTTCTATGCATTTCGATTGGTTAGGTTTCGACTAGAACTGATTCGGCTAAACGCCTGGATTTCTTTTAAGGACTAACAAATCAAGAAAAAGGGCTGGCTGGGTAAGGCAGAGGATGACGTGGAATTGGGAGGGGTCATAGAGGAATGGGGGAGGAGGTGCAGAGAGGAACTGGAGTGGGGAGATAAACTTGCAATTTATCTCCAGGCTCTTAGTATGTCATCGACTACAGCGAGGATATTTGGAGCTCTGCTAGCTTGACAGTATTTTCTACGTAGGAGTTAGATCGTTTGTTGGGTTGGCAGGAACCGCGCAGTTGATTGACTAATAAAAAGGGCAAAGTGAGAAATGGGTAGTGTTTATATTGTGACGATTGTGCTGCTACATCTGTCCACCCTCCCTTCTGGGTCTCACCCCCACTACCTATTAAACTCTCAGCATTCATCTTCCGCAATTGAGGATCTCGTGTGTGTGTGTGTGTGTGTGTGTGTGTGTGTGTGTGTGTGTGTGTGTGTGTGTGTGTGTGTGCGTGTGTGTGTGTGTGTGAGTGTGTGTGAGAGAGATAGTGTTGCTCAAAGCGTAGCAGTGATTGGGAACGGAAGATAGGTATTGCAATGAGTGCTAGGATAGAAAAAGGTTAATGGGAAAGGCGTTGAGGGAGGGAAGGCGGGCAGATAGGGAAATATGGGTAATGAAGGTAAAGGGTAAATAATGTTGAGAGATGGGTAAGGCTTACTGGTGGCAGTTAACCACAGACTCACATACACACACACACTTGAAGATCGGCCACTCACTCGACTAGAAATTAATTACGTGAGGCTCCTCTGGAGACTAAGTTATGGCTGTAATTACTGCTAAGGCAAGAATGCCAGCTCTCTCCTGGGTATTATTAGCCGCTGAAGACAGACTCTGAGTCTTGCTGTACCACACACGTTTGGCTCTCTAACCTGAGCAAACTATGCCTCCTCCTTTACATCATCGCTAATTGTT
>WNGS01113158.1:26869322-26901727 GCA_020271785.1 Procambarus virginalis | reverse complement strand
GGAAGCAGTTACGCAAGCATTTACGAACCTGTCCATCTTTTCTCAATCTTTGGCGGCTTTGTTTACAATTATTAAACAGTTAATGAGCTCTGAAGCAGCAGGAGGCTGTTTATAACAATAACAACAGTTAATTGGCAAGTTTTCATGCTTGTAAACTGTTTAATAAATGTAACCAAAGCCGTCAAAGATTGAGGAAAGATGTACAGGTTCGTAAGTACTTGCGTAACTGCTTCGTGAATCTTGCCACGTCACACACAGGTCTCCAACCACAACAATAATTTAATATGTTAACAATGCATCACAGTTTTGACGCCATTGACCACAACATTAAAATTTCTGTTCTTTAGTGAAATGTAAATCATAATATATATATTCTATACTACTTCTACTATCTACTTTTCTACTCCTACTTATCTACCCGTCTACCTCTTCTACTTCTCCTATTCACTTCCTACGTACTTATCATCTTATTCCCCCCCCCCCGTTACAAGAGGCTTGTGTCGTGTGTGGTGAGGACGACCAGAGGCTTGTGTCGTGTCGGGTCTTGTGTCGGTGAGGTACGGAACGACTATCACTGGCAGAAGCAGCCAATCATCTCGTCTTTCACAAGCTTCTTTCAGCAAATTCTCAAGAATTAAAATAACAATAATAAAACTAACAATGTTGGAAGCAAAAATTAAAAACAAAAAATTAAAACTTTATTAAAACTAACAAAGACTATATGGAAACATCTCCCGAGATAAATAGGGATGGATCCTCTAAGATCTGTGTACACGAGCACCCTGTCCTCCTAGCCAACCTGTCCTCCTAGCCAACCTGTCCACCTAGCCAACCTGTCCTCCTAGCCAACCTGTCCTCCTAGCCAACATGTCCTCCTAGCCAACCTGTCCTCCTAGCCAACCTGTCCTCCTAGCCAACCTGTCCTCCTAGCCAACCTGTCCTCCTAGCCAACCTGTCCTCCTAGCCAACCTATCCTCCTAGCCAACCTGTCCTCCTAGCCAACCTGTCCTCCTAGCCAACCTGTCCTCCTAGCCAACCTGTCCTCCTAGCCAACCTGTCCTAGCCAACCTGTCCTCCTAGCCAACCTATCCTCCTAGCCAACCTGTCCTCCTAGCCAACCTGTCTCCTAGCCAACCTGTCCTCCTAGCCAACCTATCCTCCTAGCCAACCTGTCCTCCTAGCCAACCTGTCCTCCTAGCCAACCTGTCCTCCTAGCCAACCTGTCCTCCTAGCCAACCTGTCCTCCTAGCCAACCTGTCCTCCTAGCCAACCTGTCCTAGCCAACCTGTCCTCCTAGCCAACCTGTCCTCCTAGCCAACCTGTCCTCCTAGCCAACCTGTCCTCCTAGCCAACCTGTCCTCCTAGCCAACATGTCCTCCTAGCCAACCTGTCCTCCTACAAAGAACGTCACACTTCCCCGTAGGCGTTACCTAAGGCCACAAATTGTCGCACTAGAAAATGGAAGCGGCTAGCGAAAGTAACATACTGTCCCGTTTTCTGTTTTGGGTCCTCTGGTATGTTAGGAGAGACCACTTTAAACTGACCATTTTCTTGACGTAGAGAAACCTTAGCAGGACGGGCTGGCTAGAAAGCGAGCTTCTCCCTCCTCGCTCTCCTGTACAAAGATCTCAGGATCTCTAAGGGTAGCTCAAGTCTAAATTGGCTGTTGGTAGCTGGATTACCGTGTGATGTGAAATATACCTTTTCCGTCTAATTATCGCCACTATATATACCATTTAGATGTTGTTGGTCAGGATATCTCTGGTGATGTCTGGTTGTGTGTGTATATAGAAATTGACCCTAAACGTTTGTGCATTATCTGCTGCCCTTAAAGAGATGCTGTCGTCCTGCCTATGTATTGAAAACGTCGGTGCTGAGAGTCCTTGGTATTGGGAGAGTTAATGAAGGTGGGGTGGGTGTGGTGACGGGGAGGAGCCGCTTGTGCACCTGTGTGTACACCTGTGTGTACACTGGCTATTGTGTACGTCTGTTAATTAGTATGCTGTCAGCGTGTGTAGTTCACGAGAGGGGTCGAGGCTGGAGGACGCCCCGCTGGGAGTACTGGAGTACAACACCAACTCTTGGGAACTCGCTTATTGACGTCATCAGCCTTGGGAACTCGCCTGATGACGTCATCAGTCGGTTCTATTATTTAGCCTCGGTCGTTAAACTAGACTGATATAGCATCCATTAAGATAACGAGCATTAGGCCTAGAATTGTTAGGTTAGATTTTATTAGCAACATAAATGCAGAACCTTTTCCCGTTTGTCCAAATTCATTAGTAACAAATTCTACTCTCTAATGGTCCATTACGTCAATATATGGACGACGGTCCACACCGTTACTAATATGTAAACAGGACTATTGGGCAGTAGTAATACCGCTGGTATTACCACACGGGTGGTGGTACTGGAGGCGATATCCTAAATCACAGTTGTTGTTGTTATAGATTCAGCTACCATGAACAAGTTCCAAGTAGCACGGGCTATGGTGAGCCCGTAACTTACCTGGCACAGGAGCGGGGCTGTGCTAAATCACAGCAATTACTCACTAGTAAATAATTCTCCAGGCTGTTCTTACCAAACAGGTTACATGTGCGGAGTACAAGGGCGAGGTGTTGCCCTGAGGGCGGCCGGTGGCAGACTGCGCCCAGGGCTTCCCTGAGACTCAACTCGTCACTTAAGTTGTGGGTTATTGTGGCCTCTGGCAATGTTGGGGGTCTGGGACGTTACACTAATGGGCTTGTATTATCCAGTCTTGGGGTAGCTGCTTCTCCTGCCCCTCCTTAACCCCGAACGTCGCATCAAATGTCAATAAGGGAAGCAGGAATTAGGTTAGGGGTAGTTATTGTTGTCATTATTATTGTAAGTGCCCGGCTCTTTAGTCGTAATTTGACTTAGGGTGTTTAGTCTTTTGTAAGCTTCCAGCGCTGGGTTTTGATAGCTAAAGGAGGAGACAGAGTCTTTTAAAACTCCTATTGCGTGGTTTGGGTGGTAGTAAGAGGGAAGGGGGAAGTTAAACTACCAGTACTTTAAAAATTCGCGGCGTTTGTCCTGTAAAAACTGCCGGAGTGTGTTTTAAATGTGGCGCGCGGGGTGACGTCACTAGCGGGGCCCGGGGGGGGGGGGGGAGCCGAGCGCTACCTACTGCCAGGGAAGGAAAACGGAAGGTCACCAGTCCACGCTAGTGCTGTGACGGGGAAGGACGTGCGTTGGATTACCCTCCTCCCTCCTCAACGATTTTCTACTCTTCTTGGCACATGTATGTATGATTTTTTTACGGTACCCTTCTAGTGCAGTGGCTCACGATAGAGGCTCCCCCGTGAGCCGTAGACATCGTCGTGTCAGTCAATCAAGTCGAGTAACGAAGATATATATATATATATGAAGTGTTTTAGGGTTAGAGATGCGGGCGGTGGCGATCTCACAAGTGTGTTACTTCTCCCTTGTCGACTTAACCTGACCTCAAACAACCATGGCAAGAGTTAAATGACCTCCCGGGGGGGGGGATAGTTGGATAGTGTTGATGATCTATCCATCCCTCTCTATCCCTCCCCCCCCCCCCAATCCCTCTGTCATGCGCTGTCTTCAGCGCTATTGAGATTCGACATCAATGTTGAAGAGAGGTTATGGCTCCGTGATTGGTGATTGGTCTGGCTCACCTGTCACCTTTGTCCACCTGTCACCTCTGTCCACCTGTCACCTCTGTCCACCTGTCACCTCTAGTGAGACGACGAGAGGGGGGGGGGAGGGGGGGGGACGTAAGACAGGAAGCCGATGAATTATGCTGATGCTGCACGCAAGATGCTGCTTCTGTTGTCGTCATGATGATCAAAACGTGGATGCTTACAAGGTAATGTTGCTCAAGATGCTTGCTGATGCTTTGCAAGATGCTAACGCTCATATGCCGATGTTGTTCAATAAGATGTTTAATGTTTGTGAGCAGCATCATCATCTTGTGAGCAGCATCATCATCTTGTGAGCAGCATCATCATCTTGGTAGCAGCATCACCATCTTGTGAGGAATTATAATTAATAATTACAAGATGATGATGCTGCTCACAAGATGATGATGCTGCTCACAAGATGATGACGCTGCTCACAAGATGATGATGCTGCTCACAAGATGATGATGCTGCTCACAAGATGATGATGCTGCTCACAAGATGATGATGCTGCTCACAAGATGATGATGCTGCTCACAAGATGATGATGCTACTCACAAGATGATGATGCTACTCACAAGATGCTGCTACTACTCACAAGATGATGATGTTACTCAAAAGATTATTCAACTCTCACGATAAAGTTGACGCTCACTACCCACAAGGTCATGCTCTCTGTGCTGAACAACCTTGTTGATCAACAAATGTGAGGTATAAGCTCTCTTGTGCTCAACAGTCTTAAGGCAGCTAGTTGCACAGTCTTATGGCAACTAGTTGTACTTGACAGGCCAACACAATCACCTCGTCCCGTCTGGTCATATATGACTTGGTTGCCATAGTGAGATTTCTAGTTTAATTGAGAGATTGTGGGGTACAGTGCCCTCCCGGTGTGGGCACTGGTATGGGGGTGTACTGCCCGTGGGGTGTGGTACTGGTGGTGTAGTGCCTGTGTAGTGTAGTGAGTGGGAGAAGCTGAAGTGGTCTTTTAAGAGGGTAAAATATTTGGTTACTGGGTAGTGAAGGGTATCTTTCCTGTCCATTGTAGAGTGTGAAGGTTTCATGCCCAATATAGACAGTGCAGACGAGGAGTCACAATAACGTGGCTGAAATATGTTGACCAAACCACACACTAGAAGGTGAAGGGACGACGACGTTTCGGTCCGTCCTGGAATATTCTCAAGTCGATTGTGACAATCGACTTGAGAATGGTCCCAGGACGGACCGAAACGTCGTCGTCCCTTCACTTTCTAGTGTGTGGTTTGGTCAACATAAACAGTGAAGGGTATATTTTATGCACAGTATATTTCATATTTCACAGTATAATTTCATATTTATTAGCATATTAATATTTCATATATTTATTTTTCACGGTATAACTCATGCACAGTGTAGGCAGTGAAGAGTTGAATGTCTAATGCATTCCATCTGTTAACTACTGTGACACTGAAAAGTTCTTTCTAACGTCACCTATGTGTGTGTGCGTGTGTGTACTCACCTAGTTGTACTCACCTAGTTGTGCTTGCGGGGGTTGAGCTCTGGCTCTTTGGTCCCGCCTCTCAACCGTCAATCAACTGGTGTACAGTTTCCTGAGCCTATTGGGCTCTATCATATCTACACTTGAAACTGTGTATGGAGTCAGCCTCCACCACATCACTTCCTAATGCATTCCATTTGTCAACCACTCTGACACTAAAAAAGTTCTTTCTAATATCTCTGTGGCTCATTTGGGCACTCAGTTTCCACCTGTGTCCCTAGTGCGTGTGCCCCTTGTGTTAAATAGCCTTTCTTTATCAACCCTGTCAACCCTGTGTGTGTGTGTGAGTGTGTGTGTGTGTGATTTGCTTATTAGGACCTAGGAAGTGGATTATTGCTTGTTTTGTTAAGGACCAGGTAATAAAAGGCTCTGTTAATTAACTTCCTGTGTGACATTCATGTGCGTGTACTCACCTAGTTGTGCTTGCGGGGGTTGAGCTCTGGCTCTTTGGTCCCGCCTCTCAACCGTCAATCAACAGGTGTACAGATTCCGGAACCTACTGGGCTCTATCATATCGACATTTGGAACTGTGCATGGAGTTAGCCTCCACCACATCACTGTCTAATGCATTAATTCCACCTGTTTAGCTACTCTGATACTGAAATAGTTCTTTCTAACCCTGTGTGTGTGTGTGTGTGTGTGGTGTGTGTGTGTGTGTGTGTGTGTGTGTGTGTGTGTGTGTGTATGTGTGTGTGTGTGTGTGTGTGTACTCATCTAATTGTGCTTGCGGGGGTTGAGCTTTGGCTCTTTGGTCCCGCCTCAACTGTGTGTGTGTATGCTCAGCTAATTGTGCTTGCGGGGGTTGAGCTTTGGCTCTTTGGTCCCGCCTCTCAACTGTGTGTGTGTGTGTGTGTGTGTGTGTGAGGAGGAGGGTGTGGATGGCGGGTACTCCAGTCAGAGAGTGGTGCCTCGTGCCTGCAGTAAGGACTCCTTTGTTGTCTTGAAGGAGTGGGGGGGGGGCGGGGAGGGCAGGCAGGATAGGGCTGGTGAAAAGGTTTGAGAGAGGGCAGCCAGAGGTGTGAAAGGGAACCAAAATAATGAAAGGGGATAAGAGGTGTGTGAGGCAAGAGGTGGAAAGGGTTAGGAAGGGTGGTGGTATGGGGGGATAGGGAGGAGGAGGAGTGGTGCTGTGTTGCTACTCACCTAAACGTGCTGTTGTTGTTGTTTCAGATTTAGCTACTCAGAACAAAGTGTCCATGTAGCACTGGCTATGGTGAGCCCGTAAACCTAAACGTGATTGACAGTTTGAGAAGTAACTCTTGAGCTGATCTGTTCAAAAGGTCGGTCAGATGCAATCATTTCTGGCCCTTTTAGAAGCTTCTTCATCTTTCTCATTTGTTCTACATTTACGTAAATCCATTCTTCCAACCGTCTCCCTAGCTCATCTGCACCTCTAGTTTTAACTGTGCTCCACTCAACGTGTCTCTAGTTCGTCTATTTTCTTGAGTATCTTTCATATCAGTATCATGTCTCTAGCCTCTTATCTCTAGCTCCTTCAAACTGTGCCCAGCCTCTTGGGCTGGATGGTAGACCGACGGTCTCGATTCATGCAAGTCGACGTTCAATCTCCAACCGACCAAGTGGTTGGGGCACCATTCCTCCCACCGTCCCATCCCAACTCCTTATCCTGATTCCTTCCAAGTGCTGTATAGTCGTAAAGGTTTGGCGCTTCCTCCTGATAATTCCTTCCTCCCAACTGTTTACACAGGTCTATCGTTTGTCCTGTTTCAAGTATCGTACTTACCTGTATCTATGGGGGAGGGGGGTCTTCTAGGTGTCTATGTCCTGTCTATTGGCCCTTGCTGTACCTGTTGCCTTATAATTTAACTATCCTAATGATCGAATTCCTTGTCAAATTTAGCTTTAAAGTTGTAGGTGGTGGTGGCTTCTACAACCTCTTACAGTACTTGTTGACCACCTGCACAGGGAACTGGTATTTCCTCACAGTTCCTCGACTCATTTTCGTTTCCAACTTCCACCTTACGTCCTCTCTTCCAACTTTCTCTCAATTTAAAGACGATATCCGTATCCATCTTGTCTACTTCTCCTAGTGCTTTGTGATCATATTCCTGCTCTGCTGTACTCAAGGGGAGTGAAAGCAAGTCCCAGCTGTGCCTGGGTACAAGTGACAGGATGAACAACCCAGCGGGTTTTCTTCCTATTGGGGAGTGATGTACATGCTGCTGTGGCGGTGTGTCCACTCACAAGATGAGTGGCGCTGCCCAATAAACTCCCCTCTCGGGGCAAAATTTAAAATTTAAATTTATCTAGTACCAAGCCGGTGCTGCATACTCAAGACTATGTCTTACGAATGCTACGTACAGCTATCTGAAGTTCTCGCATATGCGCTTCTCTGTTTCGGGAGAGTATCCTTATGTTAGCCAGATAGTCTCACACAACTGAGACTGTGTGGGGCTCAAGTGTTGGGCCCGGGTTGTGTCAACACCCGGGGCCTTATCTTTGTTTAAAAAGAGTCAACTTCCTTCTCTCATTTCATATTATTTAAGGAAGGGTTTTCCTACTCAGTGATAATAATTTGTTGTTGCACTGTACTCCATGACCTGAGGCTGGCCCTGCTTGTCCGGCCCTGAAGCTTGTCCGGCCCTGAAGCTTGTCCGGCCCTGAAGCTTGTCCGGTTCTGAAGCTTGTCCGGCCCTGAAGCTTATCCGGCCCTAAAGCTTGTCCGGCCCTAAAGCTTGTCCGGCCCTGGAGGGTGTCCGGCCCTGAAGCTTGTCCAGCCCTGGAGGGTGTCCGGCCCTGAAGCTTGTCCGGCTCTGAAGCTTGTCCGGCCCTGAAGCTTGTCCGCCCTGAGGCTTGTCCGGCCCTGAAGCTTGTCCGGCTCTGAAGCTTGTCCGGCTCTGAAGCTTGTCCAGCCCTGGAGGGTGTCCGGCTGTAAAGAGTAAAGCCCTGGAGGGTGTCCAGATCCTCCTGTAGCCCGTATATTCTTCAGACGTTTCACATTTATCAGGTTTTCGTCGTAGACCGCAAACATTGATATGAAGGCTTCAGCTCCTCTGTATAGTCCCTAATACTGACCTCTGTTGTCCTCTGCTTGTTACACTTCTCCATTCTGAGGCTTCGTCTCTCACCTTGACCCTCTGGTTCCTATTGGACATGTACTATCTATACACACAGAAATCACAATAGTATGATATATCAAATGAACAAATCCACAAGGGCCGTGATGAGGATTCGAACCTACGCACGGGATGTTCCCAGATGAGCTCTAGTCAACTGTACCACGACATGGTCAAAAGAATTGCAACCTGGCGTGCTACTGCCCTCACGCGGATCCCGAAGCACAAATCGGAGTTTCACACAATTCCCCGTATGCACCCGAGGCTTTGGAGAAGCTTCGTGAGTCTCGTGAGGGCAGTAGCACTCCAGGTTGCAATTCTTTTGACCATGTCGTGGTACAGTTGACTAAGGCGCATCTGCGAACATCCCGTGCGCAGGTTCGAACCCTCGTCAGGGCCCTTGTGAATTTGTTCAGGTACTTTGTAACTTAATCCTGCACCCTCGCTGGCTTTAAAGCTTGCGTAGGAGTCTTAATGTGAACTTTATCAGATGCTTTCCGGTAGCCACATGAGACCAGAAGACATGGCAGGATGTGCAGAATACCCCCGTTGAAAAGCAGAGGTGCAACTGGTACTCTGAGAGAGAACTCTATCAACATCAGAGGCCCGAGACTGTTCAACACGCTTCCACTACCCATAAGGGACATAACTGGCCGACCCCTCACAGTGTTCAAGAGAGAACTGGATAAGCACCTCCAAAGGATACCTGATCAACCAGGCAGTGAGTCATACGTCAGGCTGCGAGCAGCCGCGTCCAACAGCCTGGTTGATCAGTCCAGCAACCAGGAGGCCTGGTCGATGACCGGGCCGCGGGGACGATAAGCCCCGGAAGCACCTCAAGGTATCCTCAAGGTATCCTAGGAAGACGTAACCTGGCCGTTCGTGTCCATCCTGTTGCATAGTGTGATGGGAAAATTCGGCCAGGTTCGTGTGTGCGCGCGCACTGGTGGGAAGAGGGGGGGGGCGTAGGAGTGGGAATTATGTTATCAATCTGGTCATTTTGTTATTAAAGGCCAATATACACGTATATATTATTACATATTCAGCTTGGTACTTACATTAATGAACGACTCATTTATGAATCGTTAATACATAAAATATTCAATATGCTAAAAGGCCTTAGCTTAGGCTGATGACTTAGCCAAAACTTTTGTTCATAAAGAGGGAGTTGATTACCATCTTGGACTGCCTTTGAGCAGCCTGAGGGCAGCAATATTCCGGGAACATCAACAAAAACTCGTAGACTTGAGGCAAAGTGAAATTCACATAAGTTACTCCATCTATCATCATTCTGTTATGCAGGAGGTACCGCACGTCTATGGGTCATCCAATAAGGTTAGCAGACTTCTAGATGTTACCACTGCTAGGCTTAGGCTCGGCTACAAGTACCTCTGGGAGTTTGAAACATCTGCTTAGTTAAATTTGACTAAATGTAAACTCTGTCAACAGAACTATTCACATACTTTGCGTCATTATATAATGGAATGTGAAAAAATCGCGGAATTCAGAGATAACACCATCAATAGTGTCCAAGAAATGTATAAGTACTTCATTCATAATGATGTGCTACCCGAAATCTTAGCGAAGTATCCAAAATTTGCTTACTGTAGGTGCAGCCTGCACATGACTGTAAAGCTGCCGCCCAGTTGGGTGGGTGTGGAGCAAGACTAGTAACTGTGTGACTCACTATAGATGTAAAGTGCCTTGTACCCGGTCCGATACTTTTGTTACCTGTAACTCTACATGCGTCCCAGTGCCACTACACTCATCCCAGTGCCACTACACGCATCCCAGTGCCACTACACTCATCCCAGTGCCACTACACGCATCCCAGTGCCACTACACTCATCCCAGTGCCACTACACCTGAACACTATCCATCAAAATTCCAACCGGAAGTCCACTGGCATTACTCGGCCACCACGTCGACCAAACTGAGTTACCGAGAGTGTGAATGTACTCACCGCCCTGCTGTCACCACACCCCTTGAGTCGTACAGGCTGGAGTGCCTTGTTACTTGACACGTTAGTGGCGTGCAGTGATGCTGCGTCACCTTGCCATTCCTGGTGGACCGACGGGAGAGTGTTCAGGCTGTTACTCCTGCTGCCTTGCGCGAGTCCTGGCAATTTTGGTGCGGTGTTCAGCTTGATATTCGTCAGTATATCTTATTTTATTTGGTGTCAGACGGTCGATATCTGGTATGTAATATTCCTGTCTGTACCTGGGTGTGTGCTTGTGCTTCTGTCTGTACCTGGGTGTGTGCTTGTGCTTCTGTCTGTACCTGGGTGTGTGCTTGTGCTTCTGTCTGTACCTGGGTGTGTGCTTGTGCTTCTGTCTGTACCTGGGTGTGTGCTTGTGCTTCTGTCTGTACCTGGGTGTGTGCTTGTGCTTCTGTCTGTACCTGGGTGTGTGCTTGTGCTTCTGTCTGTACCTGGGTGTGTGCTTGTGCTTCTGTCTGTACCTGGGTGTGTGCCTGTGCTTCTGTCTGTACCTGGGTGTGTGCCTGTGCTTCTGTCTGTACCTGGGTGTGTGCTTGTGCTTCTGTCTGTACCTGGGTGTGTGCTTGTGCTTCTGTCTGTACCTGGGTGTGTGTGCTTGTGCTTCTGTCTGTACCTGGGTGTGTGCTTGTGCTTCTGTCTGTACCTGGGTGTGTGCTTGTGCTTCTGTCTGTACCTGGGTGTGTGCTTGTGCTTCTGTCTGTACCTGGGTGTGTGCTTGTGCTTCTGTCTGTACCTGGGTGTGTGCTTGTGCTTCTGTCTGTACCTGGGTGTGTGCTTGTGCTTCTGTCTGTACCTGGGTGTGTGCTTGTGCTTCTGTCTGTACCTGGGTGTGTACCTGTACTTCTGACAACACCTGGGTGTGTACCTGTGCTTCTGTACATTTCTACAAGAAGGTTCCGTAAGCTCTTTACAAGGAGATGGTACAAGCAGCTTCGTTCTCGACTCACAACCGGGGATCCCGGGTTCGATCCCCAGGCGGAACGGAAATAGGCATGTTTCTTTTCACCTAATGCCTCTGTTCACTTACCAGCAATAAATAGGTGCCCGGGAGTTAGGCAACTGTTGTATGGTTGCATCCTAGGCTATGTATCATATTGGGTATGTTTATATGTTGAGCAGAACCCTAATGTGTGTGTGTGTGTGTGTGTGTGTAAATTTTTATTTTGCCCTGGAGGGCTAGTTTATTGGTAAGCATCACTCACAATCGACTTCAGAATGGTCCAAGACGGATCGAAACGTCGTCGTCCTTTCATTTTCTAGTGTGTGGATTGGTCAACATACTTCAGCCACGTTATTGTGACTCATCGCCTGCACGCATCACTCACCCTGTGAGTGAATATACCGCCATAGCAGGATGTACAACGCCCTCAAATTGGAAGAAACCCCGCTGGGTTGTTCATCCTGTCACTTATACCCAAACACAGCTGGAACTTACTTAAATGTCTCAAGTGAACAGAATGTCAAACGAGGGTTTAACATCTTACAACCCTCAAGTTTACGGGTGCAAAGTGGGGGAGGAACCACTTAAGGATAGTATCTAAATTTAACAAAGTGCTTTCCTGAGTGTGGGCTTTAATGCACTACACATATTTAATGCCCCTTAGATGGGTAGGCCCATCTGTCTGGCCCACTACCTCTCAGGTAGTGGGCCAGACGATGCCCTTCCCTCATGCTGTAAACTCCCTTCACCTTCCCTGGTCTGTTGTCATTTCCGAATGTAAACTTTCTGGTTCCTGTTTCAGGTGTGTGTGGAACGAGCCAATGTTGTTGTTTCGGATTTAACTACTTAAAATGCTATGTCTATGTAGCATGGGCTATAGAACGATCCTAGAAATTAGTTTGTTTTCTAGAAGGAAGGCGGGGGGGGGGCTGTCGATTAGGTTTGAAGTCGATGTTGAAAGCGGAAGTTGACGGAATGAAATGGACGGGAGCTTGACGTGTGAGGTGGTGGGAGGAAGGAGGATATAATTATATTTTGAGTGACAAAATCAATGTACAATTTGTTTAATCGAGTAGTTCAATTGGGCCCTATTGCCGCGAGGATGTTGCTCATATTCACTGTCACACACGACAGTGAGGATGCTGCTCATATTCACTGCCACACAGGACAGTGAGGATGCTGCTCATATTCACTGCCACACAGGACAGTGAGGATGCTGCTCATATTCACTGCCACACAGGACAGTGAGGATGCTGCTCATATTCACTGTCACACAGGACAGTGAGGATGCTGCTCATATTCACTGTCACACAGGACAGTGAGGATGCTGCTCATATTCACTGTCACACAGGACAGTGAGGATGCTGCTCATATTCACTGTCACACAGGACAGTGAGGATGCTGCTCATATTCACTGTCACACAGGACAGTGAGGATGCTGCTCATATTCACTGTCACACAGGACAGTGAGGATGCTGCTCATATTCACTGTCACACAGGACAGTGAGGATGCTGCTCATATTCACTGTCACACAGGACAGTGAGGATGCTGCTCATATTCACTGTCACACAGGACAGTGAGGATGCTGCTCATATTCACTGTCACACAGGACAGTGAGGATGCTGCTCATATTCACTGTCACACAGGACAGTGAGGATGCTGCTCATATTCACTGCCACACAGGACAGTGAGGATGCTGCTCATATTCACTGTCACACAGGACAGTGAGGATGCTGCTCATATTCACTGTCACACAGGACAGTGAGGATGCTGCTCATATTCACTGCCACACAGGACAGTGAGGATGCTGCTCATATTCACTGTCACACAGGACAGTGAGGATGCTGCTCATATTCACTGCCACACAGGACAGTGAGGATGCTGCTCATATTCACTGCCACACAGGACAGTGAGGATGCTGCTCATATTCACTGCCACACAGGACAGTGAGGATGCTGCTCATATTCACTGTCACACAGGACAGTGAGGATGTTGCTCATATTCACTGCCACACAGGACAGTGAGGATGCTGCTCATATTCACTGCCACACAGGACAGTGAGGATGCTGCTCATATTCACTGCCACACAGGACAGTGAGGATGCTGCTCATATTCACTGTCACACAGGACAGTGAGGATGCTGCTCATATTCACTGCCACACAGGACAGTGAGGATGCTGCTCATATTCACTGCCACACAGGACAGTGAGGATGCTGCTCATATTCACTGCCACACAGGACAGTGAGGATGCTGCTCATATTCACTGCCACACAGGACAGTGAGGATGTGCTCATATTCACTGCCACACAGGACAGTGAGGATGTTGCTCATATTCACTGTCACACAGGACAGTGAGGATGCTGCTCATATTCACTGCCACACAGGACAGTGAGGATGTTGCTCATATTCACTGTCACACAGGACAGTGAGGATGTTGCTCATATTCACTGCCACACAGGACAGTGAGGATGCTGCTCATATTCACTGTCACACAGGACAGTGAGGATGTTGCTCATATTCACTGTCACACAGGACAGTGAGGATGCTGCTCATATTCACTGCCACACAGGACAGTGAGGATGCTGCTCATATTCACTGTCACACAGGACAGTGAGGATGCTGCTCATATTCACTGTCACACAGGACAGTGAGGATGCTGCTCATATTCACTGCCACACAGGACAGTGAGGATGCTGCTCATATTCACTGCCACACAGGACAGTGAGGATGCTGCTCATATTCACTGTCACACAGGACAGTGAGGATGTTGCTCATATTCACTGTCACACAGGACAGTGAGGATGCTGCTCATATTCACTGCCACACAGGACAGTGAGGATGCTGCTCATATTCACTGTCACACAGGACAGTGAGGATGCTGCTCATATTCACTGCCACACAGGACAGTGAGGATGCTGCTCATATTCACTGTCACACAGGACAGTGAGGATGCTGCTCATATTCACTGCCACACAGGACAGTGAGGATGCTGCTCATATTCACTGCCACACAGGACAGTGAGGATGTTGCTCATATTCACTGTCACACAGGACAGTGAGGATGCTGCTCATATTCACTGCCACACAGGACAGTGAGGATGCTGCTCATATTCACTGCCACACAGGACAGTGAGGATGCTGCTCATATTCACTGCCACACAGGACAGTGAGGATGCTGCTCATATTCACTGCCACACAGGACAGTGAGGATGCTGCTCATATTCACTGCCACACAGGACAGTGAGGATGCTGCTCATATTCACTGCCACACAGGACAGTGAGGATGCTGCTCATATTCACTGCCACACAGGACAGTGAGGATGCTGCTCATATTCACTGTCACACAGGACAGTGAGGATGCTGCTCATATTCACTGCCACACAGGACAGTGAGGATGCTGCTCATATTCACTGTCACACAGGACAGTGAGGATGCTGCTCATATTCACTGCCACACAGGACAGTGAGGATGCTGCTCATATTCACTGTCACACAGGACAGTGAGGATGCTGCTCATATTCACTGTCACACAGGACAGTGAGGATGTTGCTCATATTCACTGTCACACAGGACAGTGAGGATGCTGCTCATATTCACTGCCACACAGGACAGTGAGGATGCTGCTCATATTCACTGCCACACAGGACAGTGAAGATGCTGCTCATATTCACTGCCACACAGGACAGTGAGGATGTTGCTCATATTCACTGCCACACAGGACAGTGAGGATGCTGCTCATATTCACTGCCACACAGGACAGTGAAGATGCTGTTCATATTCACTGCCACACAGGACAGTGAGGATGCTGCTCATATTCACTGCCACACAGGACAGTGAGGATGTTGCTCATATTCACTGCCACACAGACAGTGAGGATGCTGCTCATATTCACTGCCACACAGGACAGTGAGGATGTTGCTCATATTCACTGCCACACAGGACAGTGAGGATGCTGCTCATATTCACTGCCACATAGGACAGTGAGGATGCTGCTCATATTCACTGCCACACAGGACAGTGAGGATGCTGCTCATATTCACTGCCACACAGGACAGTGAGGATGCTGCTCATATTCACTGTCACACAGGACAGTGAGGATGCTGCTCATATTCACTGCCACATAGGACAGTGAGGTTGCTGCTCATATTCACTGCCACACAGAACAGTGAGGATGCTATCTTATCTTGAGGTTATCTTGAGATGATTTCGGGGCTTTTAGTGTCCCCGCGGCCCGGTCCTCGACCAGGCCTCCACCCCAGGAAGCAGCCCGTGACAGCTGACTAACACCCAGGTACCTATTTTACTGCTAGGTAACAGGGGCATAGGGTGAAAGAAACTCTGCCCATTGTTCTCGCCGGCGCCTGGGATCGAACCCAGGACCACAGGATCACAAGTCCAGCGTGCTGTCCGCTCGGCCGACCGCTCCCTACAAGCGATGCTGCCTGGCAGTGATGCTACCAGGGTGTAGACTTAGAGGTTGCAGCTGATGGAGGTGCTGGCGGAGGTGCTGGTACTGGTGGTGGTGGCGGAGGTGCTGGTACTGGTGGTGGTGGCGGAGGTGCTGGTACTGGTGGTGGTGGCGGAGGTGCTGGTACTGGTGGTGGTGGCGGAGGTGCTATAATAATGGCGGAAATAATGTTTAGAGCGAGGCGTCATGCCTGCATCTGATCCGTGAACGTAAAGCTTTTAAACTAGATTAAGACTTGTTTCTCTGTGTTTCGTTCACCTCCGGGCGGGCTGGGTGCTGGCCGCAGGTCCCTTGTGCACTCTCACAAATGGAGACTTGGGCCTGTGGCTGTAGGCCTCGTGCTAAATTACATATATATGATTTTAGTTGCAAAAAATGAATATTTGTGATATATCATTATTTATATTTGTATATGTCGTACCTAGTAGCCAGAACGCACTTCTCAGCCTACTATGCAAGGCCCGATTTGCCTAATAGGCCAAGGTTTTCATGAATTAATTGTTTTTTCGACAACCTAACCTAACCTAACATTTTCGGCTACCTAACCTAACCTATAAAGATAGGTTAGGTTAGGTAGGGTTGGTTAGGTTCGGTCATATATCTACGTTAATTTTAACTCCAATGAGAAAAAATTGACCTAATACATAATGAAATGGGTAGCTTAATCATTTCATAAGAAAAAATTTGAGAAAATATATTAATTCAGAAAAACTTTGCTTATTAGGCAAATCGGGCCTTGCATAGTAGGCCGAGAAGTGCGTTCTGGCTACTAGGTACGACATATATATATATATTTATATATATATATATATATATATATATATATATATATATATATTATACAATTGACCAGTTTAGTACACATTTTTAAACGTGCTTAAATGTTTAATTCTTTTGGGGTGCCGTCTCTCTCTCTCTCTCTCTCTCTCTCTCTCTCTCTCTCTCTCTCTCTCTCTCTCTCTCGCCTCTCTCTCTCCTCCTCTCTCTCTCTCTCTCTCTCTCTCTCTCTCATCATACGCCTGTGTGCGTGGTGTGTGTATACATACATGTATAATGTATTGTGTGTGTGTGCATATAATTATATAATAATTATATGTACACACATATGCATATATATATGCATATGTGCTATATCCATTGGTGTATATGTATATATATATATATATATATATATATATATATATATATATATATATATTATATATATATATATATATATATATATATATACCAATGGATATAGCATATACCTTGTGATGAATGCAGTACGGGAGCTAGGGAGGGAGGAAGGGATAGTAAGGTGTAAGACCAGCTGGGTTGGCAAGTCACGTGACATAAACAAACATGTGTGTTTCCCCTGGTGTTATGATGCGCTCAGCTGATGCGGGCCACTCAGAGAGCGTAGCCGCTTGGTACACGCACAGATGCACGTGTCGGTCAGCGGCTCATTAGACCAGCAGTTGTCGTCGAGACACCATCGTGTCTTCCCCCTTATCGGATGATGAATATTAATAATGAAAACATCTGACTGTCACCCCAGCAGCCCCCCTTCCTCTTCCCTATCTTTCTCGTTGATTTACTTGTCTTTTTCCACCTTCTTTTCCTCTTCCCTATCCGTACCTTCCGCCGCACCGGGCCGCACCGGGCCGCACTGGGCTGCACAGGGCCGCACCGGGCCGCTCCGGGCCGCTCCGGGCCGCACTGGGCCGCTCAGGGCCGCACCGGGCCGCTCAGGGCCGCACAGGGCCGCACCGGGCCGCTCCAGCATCCATTACCACACACCTCCACCCCTCGCCTCGTTTCTCTTACGCTATTTTCCCTTTTTCTTCCACTCTTGCTCGTGTGTCTCACTTTCTCACCCTGTCTATATTCTTCCTCTCCGTCTCTCTCTCTCGCTTCAGCTCATTCTTTAATCCTTTATCTGTTCCTTTCTTCCCCTCTATCTCCTTTCCTTCACATCACCTTCTTACCTTTCCGTTCTCATCTTCCTCATTTACTCTACTTCTCTCACGCTGTGCCCTCTCATCCACCCTTCCCCCGCCCTCATCTTTGGCTGTGTACCAGACGATTCTGTGGCTCCTTCCGTCAGTTGCTTTGTGGCTAGGAGAGGGGGGGGGCGGGAGAAGGAGTGGGAGGGGATAGAGGAAGTTGAAGGGGGGAGAGGGGGTTGTGGGGGTTGAGTAGGAGGGAGAGGAAACTTGTATATCTTTCGGTTGGAGGACAACTATGGGAATACTATTATGAAAGTAAACACCTGCAGAGTTTTGAGCTTCAATATTTGGATAAGTTAGAGAGTGGGGAGTGGGAGGCTAGTGGAACAGCCTGTTGGGGAGGTTATCTTGAGATGATTTCGGGGTTTAGTGTCCCCGCGGCCCGGTCCTCGACCAGGCCTCCACCCCCAGGAAGCAGCCCGTGACAGCTGACTAACACCCAGGTACCTATTTTTACTGCTAGGTAACAGGGGCATAGGGTGAAAGAAACTCTGCCCATTGTTTCTCTCCGGCGCCCGGATCGAACCCGGGACCACAGGATCACAAGTTCAGTGTGCTGTCCGCTCGGCCGCCGGGTCCTCATAGAAGACCACAGTCTCCCACATGGGAGACCATAGAAACAGAATCACCACAAGGTAAATAGTGTTTAGAATGGGTAAGGAAGCACGACTTCCTCCAATTCGTGAAATATGGAAAAACGAAAATTTTAAAACGCAAATATAAAACGCAGTCAAATAACACCATAGAACAAAAAGCAATATAAAAGATCTGGGAAGAACTTACTTAAAAAAATCCACAAAGTAGGTTTCAAAACTGCAATAATGACAGCTTAAATAACAGGAACTTTTCAATCAAGAGTTGCTATTCCAAGATGTTACTCTTGGAGACGCTAGGGTGGGTTATTAGTCCACAATAACAGCCCTATTCAAAGCTGGATAAATTGCTGACCTGGAGACTGTTATAATGTTGGTAAACAGCCCGTTCTTGCGGGTGTTCCCAACGTAAAGAAGCTGTCGTACCAAAGTGCCTTATCCTAACCTACCAGAGGGCTCACGAACAGAAAACGAGACATTATGTATATTTCGCGAGCCGCTACCATTTTCTTGTATGACAGTAAATGCCTTAGGTAGTGTATACGTCAAAATGCGACGTACTATTAGGAGGACGGGTTGCGTTAACTGTCTGAATCCACTCGGTAAAACATCTAAATTATTGGCACCGCTTAAAATGTTGACATATCTATTTCCTGTCATAAGGTCATCTTGAGATGATTTCGGGGCTTAGCGTCCCCGCGGCCCGGTCCTCGACCAGGCCTCCTTTTTGTTACACATCCCCAGGAAGCAGCCCGTAGCAGCTGTCTAACTCCCAGGTACCTATTTACTGCTAGGTAACAGGGCCATCAGGGAGAAGGAAACATTTTGCCCATTTGTCTCCGCCTCCACCGGGGATCGAACCCGGAACCTCCGGGCCACGAATTCGAAGCGCTGTCCACTCAGCTGTCAGGCGCCCTAGCACAGGCGGTAAATATGTATAATAACACGGAAAATATTAGAGAGAGTAAGCGGCATCAGCATGGAACCCTCCAGGCACAAACGATAAGTGTGGACTATCCAGCAGTCATTAGAATGATCCCAGGATGAAGAGAGCTGGGATACGGGGATAGGTTAAGAGCACTCAGCATTGCGGGAATGGGAAGCTAAACATCGCATTCAGCCTACAGTTTAGACCTATTGTCTTAATGTATGACCCTCTGTCTTGCGTGACAGTGAATACCAGCATTATCCTCACTTTAATAAGACTATCAAAATCCTCAGATTAGGCAAAATTGTAATTAATTTTGTCAAGATAGATGTTAATAATAATAATAATTGCATTCGAAATACCTAGAAAAAGATAAATTCGAGCGAAACCACTTTTACTCCTTCACTTTCTCCGTTGCCTCTCTACCTTCCACCGGAAGGGTAACCATCTTATCTATTTATTCCTTCCCAGCTGGACCTGGGATAGCTGCGGTCGGCGCCACACGGCCGCCCTCAGCTGTTGTCTACCATTCTGCCTCTCCTCCTCTCTCGCTCTGTCTCAACCTTTCTCCTCTCTCTCTCCCCAGTTGTAATGGATTGAGTGGAGGCGGAAAGTTGTCAGGTAATTTCTTGTTAAGCAAATGAACCAAAGAGGCATCTTTTATCCATAAGGTGGATCTGCACTCTGGGAAAGTGGTGGACTGCGTTATGCGCGGTGGCTGTCTTTAGCGCACATCTGCGCCTTTATGCTTCCTTCTTGTTGTTTAAGATTCAGTTACTGGGAACAAAAAGTTCCAAGTAGCACGGGCTATGGTGAGCCCGTGGTGGACTTACCTGGCACAGGAGCGGGGCTACGGTGAGCCCGTAGTGGACTTACCTGGCACAGGAGCGGGGCTACGGTGAGCCCGTGGTGGACTTACCTGGCACAGGAGCGGGGCTACGGTGAGCCCGTGGTGGACTTACCTGGCACAGGAGCGGGGCTACGGTGAGCCCGTGGTGGACTTACCTGGCACAGGAGCGGGGTTACGGTGAGCCCGTGGTGGACTTACCTGGCACAGGAGCGGGGCTACGGTGAGCCCGTGGTGGACTTACCTGGCACAGGAGCGGGGCTGTAACTTTTGTGTTTACGCTTCCTTCATCTTGCTTTACTACAAGCAGCTCTTTCCCCCTCACCTCTTCTGGTCTGCGCCTCTTCCTTCCCCCATACCTTTGGGGTGTATTTGCTGCATTTAATACTGAATTATAGATGAATGCAGTAGAATATCCGAGGGTGTGAATACATTAATGCTGCAAAGCTTATCCACTCCATACAGTAGGCAAGTCTGTGGTTTGACACCGGAGCCCCCTTGTGCTTGTGCCTGAAAATCCAGCCTTTTATTCGTGTGGGTACATTTGTTCTCTTGAGGCGGGGCTCTCCCTACGCTTGACAACTTTGTCGTATAGTCTCGCGCCTCTATACTTACTGCCAGCCACATCTTGCCGAGCGGCAGAAATGCTTCCAGTTTAGTTAGTGACGTGCGCGTCTTTGTGTTCCTTTTGTTTAGATAGGCGAATTGTTAGTTCGTGCGCGTGAAGGGTTGTTAGTGATGACTTGTTCGCGGTTCCTTTGTTCAATATCAGTAATGGTTGATAAGGGTTGTTGCGTGACCTTCACTGTCCATTACGAGTCCTTCAACTCCTGCTCCTGTAAGGCCGAGGTTTACCTTCAACTCTTGTGTTGATTATCTGTTCTGGTTCAGGTGAGGTCCCTTCCTCCGCCTGCTGGTTCCTCACGCGCCTCGGCCCTCGTTCGAGGCGCTCGCCCGCGACCCGTTCTCCTAACTTAAAGCTTAGTTTTTTAACGTTATTGTAACCAACGTTTCAAATGCAGCCTGTTAACTTTACGGCTCACAAATATCTAAGTTTTCTATGCATTTCGATTGGTTAGGTTTCGACTAGAACTGATTCGGCTAAACGCCTGGATTTTTTTAAGGACTAACAAATCAAGAAAAAGGGCTGGCTGGGTAAGGCAGAGGATGACGTGGAATGGGAGGGGTCATAGAGGAATGGGGAGGGACATATAGGAATGGGGGAGGAGGTGCAGAGAGGAACTGGAGTGGGGAGATAAACTTGCAATTTATCTCCAGGCATTTAGTACTGTTATCGACTACGACGAGGATATTTGGAGCTCTGCTAGCTTGACAGTTTTTTCTACGTAGGAGTTGTTAGATCGTTTGGTTGGGTTGGCAGGAACCGCGCAGTTGATTGACTAATAAAAGGGGCAAAGTGAGAAATGGGTAGTGTTTATATTGTGACGATTATGCTGCTACATCTGTCCACCCTCCCTGCTGGGTCTCACCCCCACTATCTATTAAACTCTCAGCATTCATCTTCCGCAATTGAGGATCTCGTGTGTGTGTGTGTGTGTGTGTGTGTGTGTGTGTGTGTGTGTGTGTGTGTGTGTGTGTGTGTGTGTGTGTGTGTGCGTGTGTACTCACCTAATTGTGCTTGCGGGGGTTGAGCTTGGCTCTTTGGTCCCGCCTCTCAACTGTCAATCAACTGGTGTACAGATTCCTGAGCCTACTGGGCTCTATCATATCTACACTTGAAGCTGTGTATGGAGTCAGCCTCCACCACATCACTTCCTAATGCATTCCATTTGGCAACCACTCTGACACTAAAAAAGTTCTTTCTAATATCTCTGTGGCTCATTTGGGCACTCAGTTTCCACCTGTGTCCCCTTGTGCGTGTGCCCCTTGTGTTAATAGCCTGTCTTTATCTACCCTATCAATTCCCTTCATAATCTTAAATGTGGTGATCATGTCCCCCCCTAACTCTTCTGTCTTCCAGCGAAGTGAGGTTTAATTCCCGTAGTCTCTCCTCGTAGCTCATACCTCTCAGCTCGGGCACTAGTCTGGTGGCAAACCTTTGAACCTTTCCAGTTTAGTCTTATCCTTGACTAGATATGGACTCCATGCTGGGGCTGCATACATGCATACTATGTGTGTGTGTGTGTGTGTGTTTGTGTGTGTGTGAGAGCGATAGAGTGTTGCTCAAAGCGTAGCAGTGATTGGGAACGGAAAGATAGTATTGTAATGAAGTGCTAGGATAGAAAAAGGGGTTAATGGGAAAGGCGTTGAGGGAGGGAAGGCGGGTAGATAGGGAAATATGGGTAATGAAGGTAAAGGGTAAATAATATTGAGTGAAGGGTAAGGCTTACTGGTGGCAGTTAACCACAGACTCACACACACACACACTTGAAGATCGCCCACTCACTCGACTAGAAATTAATTACGTGAGCCTCCTCTGGAGACTAAGTTATGGCTGTAATTACTGCTAAGGCAAGAATGCCAGCTCTCTCCTTGGGTATTATTAGCCGCTGAAGACAGACTCTGAGTCTTGCTGTACCACACACGTTTGGCTCTCTAACCTGAGCAAACTATGCCTCCTCCTTTACTATCAATGCTAATTTTTAAAACGCTCATCCATCCCAGTCTATCCAGACCAAACCCATCACAGCCTAACCCAGCTTATCCTATCATAACTCGGCCCAACCCAGTCTAACGAAAATAAACACAAATGCGTTTTGTGTGCTCGAGGTGTGTGCTCGAGGTGTGTGCTCGAGGTGTGTGCTCGAGGTGTGTGCTCGAGGTGTGTGCTCGAGGTGTGTGCCGTCAGTATGGCGTCATAATGTTCTTGTCGGTACAGGTTTTGGACCCTACGGTTTTGGTCTTGAGGAAGGCACGAGATGCACGACCTAGTTAAGACAGGTGTGTCCTCTGATACTGTGCGTTGGCAGTTTTATGCCCTCCGCCAGCACGTATCGACAGGTGTAAGTCAGTATTGTAGCAATGTGCTTCGACAGGTGTGTTCCTTTCACAGGTGCGTATTGATATATTCATGTTCTGTACCAGTGTTGTTCGACAGGTGTGACCAAACCAGTGTGAACAGATGTTTCCCCTGCCAGCACACGTCAACGGCTGTCCCTCTCCCCCAGCGAATACCACCTGTCTGTGGTGGGAGGTTGTTGCTCAGACAACCCGGAGGTCACTTGCTTATTGCATGTGAAGTCCCTCTACTGGTTAAGGAATAGAAGATAGACTAAATGTGTTCAGTCCTCTAGGAGTCTAGAGAATGTAACCCTGTTGTCTTGTTGGACCACAGAGCCCTATTCCTTCTGGTTTGATTTCGTGTTTCTTTAGATAATTACTACTTGGTTTTGTGTTAGTGACTTGACCTGCTGTTGTAAACCCGTCCAACACTAGACGAATATTGGTAGTCGCTGTGATATGTTCAGTGATACGGAAACATGGTTGTTTTTCCGAGTTATGACAAGACAAGCCTTACACACAGAGATCACACTAACCTTTCGGTTTCAACCCTTTTAAACCTGTCGTAGCTCAGTCGATTAAGGTAATGTCTGGGATGCTCCCGGACGCAGGTTCGAATCCTCGTCACGGCCCTTGTGGATTTGTTCAAGACAAGCCTTGTCCCTGCCTGGGCTTGGGGAGTAGAAGAACTCCCAGAACCCACTCCAAGTATACCCCATTATACTTCAGGTATATGTATGGTGTCGTCGAGAATTAATAGTTCTCTATCTGGCGCCAGGAGTCCTGGCCTTGGTCTCCACACAGTACAGAGGCAAATCTGCCAGTAAGCAACTGGTAGAAGAGTTTGAACTTGTGTGGGTTCCTTGCGGACCGCTGGCAAGCAGAAACCAGTCAGTCAGTCGTATAGGCACTTGGACCTACCTCACTACTGAACTGAGCTGAACATTCTAAAGCTGTGGGTTTAGAAAACGGGCAGTAAGACCCAGCTTACTGGGAGTGAAAATGGAGTCGACACTGATCTTGTTTGTAAACACCCAGTAGCGGGACTCAGTGTCTCTGTCTGTCTGTCTGTCTGTCTATCTGTCTGTCTGTCTCTCTGTGACTGTCTGGACTGTCTGTGTGTCTCTCTCTCTCTCTCTCTCTCTCTCTCTCTCTCTCTCTCTCTCTCTCTCTCTCTCTCTCTCTCTCTCTCTCTCCTCTCTCTCTCTCTCAAACTGCTCCCATTTACTCATCTTTATCAGAGTTATTTACCGTATCTGAACGATGGATAATTTGTCCAATGACTCGACAATTGGCTCTCAATCTGTCAATTGAAATTCTTCAGCTCGGCGCGTACTCCAGCAGACTTGGGGAAGGAGGGCCCGCAGGCTGTGCTAATTGGTACTAACGGGTGTTTGCAGCTGTGGCAGATTGGTTGTGTGAGTTGTTGAGGTAGTAGTTAGGGCAGGAGAGGTAGTTAGATTCTTAGGTGTGAGGAGGATTGGATACTTTGATGAAGATACATCAGAAAATGAAGAAAACGGCGCGTTTTATTTTTTTAATTTTCTTTTATTTTCTTCAGTTATTGTGACTCATTGTCTGAGTGTGATGTTGTTTTAAGGGTGTGGTCGTTGGTCGGGGGTGGCCGTAGTTGGCCTGTAGTGAGTTGCCATTATTCCTATGTTCTGTATATTTTTATGTTGTTCATCGCGAGTGTGTTCATAATGCAGTGTGTGTGTGTGTGTGTGTGTGTGTGTGTGTGTGTGGTGTGTGTGTGTGTGTGTGTGTGTGTGTGTGTGTGTGTGTGTGTACTCACCTAGTTGTGCTTGCGGGGTTGAGCTCTGGCTCTTTGGTCGTGGGTTGTGTTTGTAAAACTGACTTTATTTACTCTTCCTTACTGATGTGGTCATGTTTTTCATTGGCGAAACTGAGTTCATGTTAGTGTAGTATAGTCATGTTCCTCCCCCCCCCCGCACCAGGTGTGAGACCGTGAGAACACAGCAACACAAACACGGCCAGTTGTTGCTCTTGCAATTAGTGTTGTGTTACCTGTGTGGGTGTTGCTTGTTAGGGCCAGTCCTCGTTTACCGCTACGTCTGTTTTATCCTCCACCCTCTCTCCCCTCTGATCACATTTGAGGCGGGACCAAAGAGCCAGAGCTCAACCCCCGCAAACACATCTAGGTGAGTACATTCCTTCCTCTTTCTCCCTGTGCCTTCCTACGTTCTTTTACCCCCCCCCCCTGGTGCTTCACTCCCCCCCCTCCCCACTGCATTAAGCCTCTACTAATCTCCTGTCATTATCTTGCAATTGCTCTAAGAAAATTCGCCGTTGTATGAGAGTAATTAGTAAAATATTGCGAAGCAGACTCGAGAGACGGGCTCCCAGGAGGCCCCTACTTCCCGTCATGTTAACTGAACGATCCGTTGATTACGTGAAGGTGCTGTGTGAACGCCCCGTTGACAACGTAATATGGCCAGTGAACGTGTCGCAGACATGTAAACGCGACATGTTATCTGAAGGTGTGGTAGAGACACAAGATGCCAGGTATCCTCTTCGCCAGGAGGACCCACCGGCACCCGCCTCATGTAACTAGGTTTTCCGGGTCAGTTAGCTGATGATGGAGCCAATCCGTCTGATGTCGCGATGTTTAGTCAGTGCTAAACGTGTGTGTGTGTGTGTGTGTGTGTGTGTGTGTGTGTGTGTGTGTGTGTGTGTGTGTGTGTGTGTGTGTGTGTGTGTGTGTGTGTGGTTCATTTAATTCATTGTGGGTATGCGTCATCAGGGTGCTAGGTCTAGCTGTTGGGCCCCGCCTCTTAACTCTTGTGTCTCCATATCTGACGACGTTCTAGCATCATATTTGCTCTTTTAATTTTGAGTGGTGCCGGCTTCCACGACCTTTGCTGACACTGCCTTCCACGTGTCTGCCGTCCACGTGTCTGCCATCCACGTGTCTGCCGTCCACGTGTCTGCCATCCACGTGTCTGCCGTCCACGTGTCTGCCATCCACGTGTCTGCCGTCCACGTGTCTGCCTTTCACGTGTCTGCCATCCACGTGTCTGCCGTCCACGTGTCTGCCATCCACGTGTCTGCCGTCCACGTGTCTGCCATCCACGTGTCTGCCGTCCACGTGTCTGCCTTCCACGTGTCTGCCATCCACGTGTCTGCCATCCACGTGTCTGCCGTCCACGTGTCTGCCATCCACGTGTCTGCCATCCACGTGTTTGCCGTCCACGTGTCGTACCAATATTTGGTAAAGTTCTTAACAGAGTCCTCTTGTGTCCCCGAAGTTCCGCTTTGCCTAATTTGGAGAACGAGCGTCTGTAAGCAGCCTGTTCGCCTGAATAGTACGTCGCATTGTGACGTATAATTTCTCTTAAGGCCAAAACCCGATGTACTAAAAATGGTAGCGGCTCGCGATATTGAGTTTGCCAGTTTTTCTAACTGGTAAAGAAGCTTTTTGTAAACATAAGATTTATATTGTACAGTTAGAACATAGATCTTATGTTTATATAGTACCTGTGCCGGTGAGAGAGAGAGTGAGGATGTGATGAAGTACCAGGTAACGTTACCTTGAGGTTACCTTGAGGTGTTTTCGGGGCTTAGTGTCCCCGCGGTTCGGTCGTCGACCAGGCCTCCTGGTTGCAGGACTGGCCAACCAGGCTGTTGGACACGGCTGCTCGCAGCCTGACGTATGAATCACATACGTCAGAAACTACTTGGAACTACTTGATCAGGAAGCTACTTGGAACTACTGGGGAGCTTAGGACGGGAGATGGGGGCGCGTCGTTAAGTGAGGCTGGAGTGTGTGGGAGTTTCAGTTAATTCCCACCGCTGCCACCAGTGATCAAACCTGATCTGTGAAAGGCTTGTAGTACAAACTCCAGCGTCCTTTACTTTGGTTTTGTTTACAAAACTACAAATCCGGTTTATATTCACAGAGGAAAGGGACCACTACCATAAAGCTGCCCAGTGCCCGGGGCATCTCAATCATGGGCAGAGAGCGGTGCATCTTCTTGGCTTTCATTAAGGACCTCACACAGGGGATCCTTGTAGCAGGATTGTTGACCAAACGAGGGTTGTGTGGAGCCTTGCCAGGCGCTCTTGTGAGAACGTTGTTGTTGTTGTTTAAGATTCGCTACTTGGAACAAAAAGTTCCAAGTAGCACGGGCTATGGTGAGCCCGTGTCTCGTGAGAAATGTGTGAGGTTCATGCCCATGCCTTTTCCAGATATTGGCATGGGGCTGGAGAGGGGTCTAACACCTTTCTTCTTACCTTTTGTCCTCTCTTTCAAACCTCTTTATCTTATACTTGACAAAATTGAACTCTAAAGAGTGTTTTTATCTGATTTTATCTCTTTAGCATGTTTGAATAATATAGTAATATCATATAATCTACTTTATTTCATTACCCAGTTAGTTTTGCATCGTATGTATATATTGAGTAAGGTATTATCTTGGGTAGGTTTATTTAGTTGCCGCTGGAAGCGTTAGTTTATTGTGCACCTCTTATTTTTATCCTGTGAGCTGTAGCGCAAAAAAGGAACACAGAGGGCACAAAAGGTCTTATTCACTCCTCGGCGGAGATTTTTACATTTACAGTCTCGCCTAACCTGCACACCTTATAATTATAATGCCACCTAGTAACAAGTTTTTGCGCTGCAACTTGCATGAATGTGCAATATACTATAATATACTGGAGGTTATTTTTTTATAAAAGGGCATTTACTTATATCCGGGGTATATAAGACGGAATGGAATGGAATCATCAGGGAAGCACCAAGCCATTACGACTATATAGCACTTCCCGGCAAACACACACCGAAACTACGACGTTGGTACAACGTTCGAACAAGTTTTAGCACCTCCTAACCACTTATAACAACCAATATAGCAAGTTGTAACAACGTTCTAATACGTCATAACACGTTAAGCCAAGATGTAACAACTTTATTACAAGTTGTAACAAGCGGAAAATAGAGCCAGTTTCGGTTTGTGTTTCCAGGGTTGGAAGGGGTCAGGATAAGGATGGGGACGGGACGAGGGAAAGGAATGGTACCCAACCACTTGGACGATCGGGAATTGAACGCCGACCTGCATGAAGCGAGACCGTCGCTCTACTGCCCAGCCCGAGTGGTTGGACGTATATAAGACGGAGCTCACTCCCCTTACGAAAGCGATAAATAAACAGGAAAAAAGAGAAATCCCCTCCTCCATTTTAAACTTAGACCCAAATATCACAGGAAAAAGGTTATCATGTATAACCAAACTCAAATACGGGCTCACCATACCTCGTGCTACATGGACACTTCGTCATGAGTAGCTAAATCTTTAACAACAACAACAACATCCCTTACGAGCTACAGCCCAGCTCCTGTGCCAGGTAAGTCCACTACGGGCTCACCATAGCCCGTGCTACTTGCAACTTTTTGGTCCGAGAAGGTGAATCTTAAACAACATTCGTCTACGCTGCCCCGTCCTCGTCTGTCTGTCCGTCTGTCCTTCATCGCCGTGTTAATTAAACCGTCTCGGGGCCAATGGGGGGTAAGGGGGGGGGCGGTGTGGGCAGATCGTCTGTATACTGCCAATTAGGAATCGTTTGACCTCGGCTGCCACACTCGCTTGCCGGCTCGTCCGTGGGGAACGGCGCTCTTCTTTGTTCTGGGCTGTGAAACAAAAGTTAATGAACCCCTCGTTGTAATTTTACCTGCGTGTGTATTACGAATATCTGTCGTTCGTTTGAAGGGTAGATGCAAGTGAGAAGTTTATTAGCGCCCACACACACACACACACACACACACACACACACACACACACACACACACACACACACACACACCACACACACACACACACACACACACATCCCCCAGGATGCAACCTGCAACAACTCATAAATTTCCAGGTACTGATTTACTGCTATATGAACAGAGGTCAGGAATCAAACCCGGATCTGCGGATTGCAAATTCCGAACGCTGTCTGCTCGGCCGCTGTGTGTTGGCGCCGTGTTGGGTCACCCCAGAGTCCTGCCTTACTAGAGAAGGACAATTAGCCGGGTCCCTATCCACATGGGAAATCTATAGGGGCGAAATTGCATACTAACGAGCATCTGTTAATTACAGCGCTCTACACAGAGGACCGAAGCGACGATTACCGAGCAAACGCATTGAAACATGTCCTCATCAGCTGCCGGGTAGAGATGTTAAACTGATTACAGGCCACTAGTCAGGCACCAGGGCCTGAGGCACGGAGTCTACGTGTCTACGTGGGTGTTTTAAGGACACGGATTAGACCTAGAGCCATATGTCTTGATGCTGATGCTGCTCAACCTCCTCTTCCTCTTAACCATTTCCTATCCTTATCTTCGTCCTCTCTCCACTCCCTCCTTCACTACACACTGCTGCCACTGGCGCACCGTACAACTCACAACGCCAATCTCAAGAGAATTACAAACGCAGCAGGTTGAAGAAGATATCTGGCTGAGCAGAAAGAGCTAGAACTTACTCCCCGTACACAATCGACTTGAGAATGGTCCCGGACGGACCGAAACGTCGTCGTCTCTTCACCTTCTAGTGTGTGGTCTGGTCAACATACTTTAGCCACGTTATTGTGACTCATCGCCTGCTTACTCCCCGAAGTTCTTTGTGCTGGTAGTCCTGATCCTTGAGTCTTGTGGCCTTGGCCCTGAGGTGGTGTAGCCCTGCGCAGCCTCAACACTGCTTGCAGGTGGCACTTCAAGGGCAAACAGACAGGCAGGCACCCAGGCAGGCAGGCACCCAGGCAGGCAGGCACCCAGGCAGGCAGGCAGGCAGTATGACACTCCCACTCGCTCTCTCATACAGATTCCCACGCCCACACACAAGCCACGCGCTCCCATGTCCCTCTTTTACGCACGCGTGCACACGCCCTCTATCATTCCCTCATCCTTCGCCGCTCCCTCACCCTTCGCCGCTCCCTCCCTCACACCCTATACTCCCTCCCCCGCGTCCTCTATCCCCGGTCTAGCCAATACGTTCCCGGATTGAATCTACTCTGTACCACCCACGTTATCGATCCCAGCCCTGAGTGGATTTAGGTACGCTTGTTAAATAACTCTCCTTCCGCGTTCCTCGCTGTCATTCTCTTTCTCTCGCTCTCACACAACCACATATACACACTTCAAAATGTCCGCGAGTCAGAAGAAAATAACAATGTAATAGACATCAGGGCAACTTGACAGGGAACCAAGTAACATTAACCTCTAGTGTGAGGCTGGTCTCTCTCTGAGTACCATTGGAAGCTAGACAAAGAAGTCTTCATAGCCTCGGACTCTGCCAGTCCAGTACATGGTCATGCACTCTGCTAGTACAGTACATGACCATGCACTCTGCCAGTCCAGTACATGGCCATGCACTCTGTGCGTGTAGACAGCATCCAGAGAACCATATGAGTGAAGATAAAGTACAGAAGTACGCTATGAGACGCCCAGGGAGTGACTTCAATGATAGACTGATAAAGCTCGCCTTAATTGAAGCACAGGAAAAAACTGACACACTAGTTATATGACCATGACATAAAATATTTGTTGAGAATTGATAAAACTGTCTATGTTTCTACAAGAAAATGCCGGATTAGTAGGGTTATAATGTGTATGCGAGGCGCTTCAAACAACAGGCTTCTAGACCAGGTTATCGGGAGATAACCGCAGTAGCCCCCAGCCGGGCATGTGGAGCAGAACTCTCGCACCAGACTACAGGTTAAATGACTGGGTGTTGGAGAGAGAGGTAGTCGTCCGCTTGTGTACACGAGTGCTAATATATTTTTTAACAGGAAGTTACATAGAAGGTTGAGGCATGACGCCATGAATGGGGTGGTGGGCGTGGTTGGGCAACACCCTCCGTGTCAGAAGGTAGGTTATAGGGAAGGAGGGAGGGAGAGATGGGAAGGGTTTACCCTTAGTGTGTATCTAAGAGTCTGCTTCAGGGACGGTGAGAGGGAAGCAGTGCTTCTCAGTATTGCAGCTCACTGTACAGGTCCATTGTGGGGCTGAGAAGAGTACCTGATCAAGCAGATTGTTATTGGTGTTACCCCAATAACCTTGACAGCAAGGCTTGTTATGTGTGGTCCATAAAGGCGAGTGGTGAACATGCAAATTATAGACGACTTTGGTGTCCTAAGTAAGTAATTATCGAAAGAAGACACCAAGCTGATTTTTGGTGCCCTAAAAAATATATAATTTTGCCTCACTTATTATGTAACGACAAGAACTGAGTGAGATTGAGTGGGAGAGAAGGGGGGAGGGAGGAACGGAAAGATGAACGAAGGGAAAGAATAACGAAGAAGGAATGTATGAAAGTGAGGAGGTAGGCAGAAGGAAGAAGAAGAACGGGTGAAGGAAGGAAGGAAGGAAGGCAGGGAGGCGTGGTGGTAACCAAGAGACAAGGACACTTAAACACAGTACCACTGAAGTCAGTCAAGGGACAAGGACAACAAGAACATCATGAACACATGTAGGAGCAAAGACAACAAGCAGTCAGTAGCTAAGTCAACAAACACAAAGGAACAATGACACGTTCCCCTCGTCAAGGGCAAGGTCTTGAGGGGGTGGCATGGTTGTGAGGGGTGGCACGGTTGTGAGGGGTGGCAATGGTTGTGAGGGGTGCCACGGTTGTGAGGGGTGCCATGGTTGTGAGGGGTGGCACGGTTGTGAGGGGTGGCATGGTTGTGAGGGGTGGCATGGTTGTGAGGGGTGGCATGGTTGTGAGGGTGGCACTGTTGTGAGGGGTGGCACGGTTGTGAGGTGTGGCACGGTTGTGAAGGGTGGCACGGTTGTGAGGGGTGGCACGGTTGTGAAGGGTGGCACGGTTGTGAGGGGTGGCACGGTTGTGAAGGGTGGCACGGTTGTGAGGGGTGGCACGGTTGTGAAGGGTGGCACGGTTGTGAGGGGTGGCACGGTTGTGAAGGGTGGCACGGTTGTGAGGGGTGGCACGGTTGTGAGGGGTGGCACGGTTGTGAAGGGTGGCATGGTTGTGAGGGGTGGCACGGTTGTGAGGGGTGGCATGGTTGTGAGGGGTGGCACGGTTGTGAGGGGTGGCACGGTTGTGAAGGGTGGCATGGTTGTGAGGGTGGCACGGTTGTGAGGGGTGGCATGGTTGTGAGGGTGCATGGTTGTGAAGGGTGGCATGGTTGTGAGGGGTGGCACGGTTGTGAGGGTGGCATGGTTGTGAGGGTGGCATGGTTGTGAAGGGTGGCATGGTTGTGAAGGGTGGCACGGTTGTGAGGGGTGCACGGTTGTGAAGGGTGGTACGGTTGTGAGGGGTGGCACGGTTGTGAGGGTGGCACGGTTGTGAGGGGTGGCATGGTTGTGAGGGGTGGCATGGTTTGTGAGGGGTGGCATGGTTGTGAGGGGTGGCACGGTTGTGAGGGGTGGCATGGTTGTGAGGG
>WNGS01113158.1:26853805-26864870 GCA_020271785.1 Procambarus virginalis | reverse complement strand
TGGTTTAAGTAACGTCATTCTTAGAAGTCTCCACTCACACCAAGATGCCGAGGAGTGATGTGTTGCCGTACGGATTGTTTGCCTTCAACCAGATTAAAAACATGTCCACTTTGTGTACTAATTTACCGTCTGAACGACGACAAATTGCTATAGAAATTAAAGAAGGTATTTTTAGGGTGAAAAGTTGTATGTAAACACAAATTGAAAATATCTTAGTCCATTGTTGAAAAATATATGTATGACTTGGCCAAAATATATTGTCACAATAGATTTAAGACTCTAGCAGTAAAATAGGTACCTGGGTGTTAGTCAGCTGTCACGGGCTGCTTCCTGGGGGTGGAGGCCTGGTCGAGGACCGGGCTGCGGGGACACTAAAGCCCCGAAATCATCTCAAGATAACCTCAAGATAGGCAATTATCCTTACATTTTTTTTGTATTAACACCACATATTATCCTTACAGCGGGATATATCTCTGAGGCAGTCTACGGATGCTGCTCGCATCTCGCCAACCTGGCTCCAAAGATTTCTCTGCTTATTCACATGTTTCGAATTGGTTTTCATATTGTCTCTCTCGATTGTTTCTTGTGCTTTTTTGGTAGTCATTTAGTGTTTCATGGTATAGTGTAGGTAGTGATGACTTGAGATGACGGGTGGCCGACGGCAGGGTTATAAGAGACAGGTACGCAGGTCATGGGTATTACGGGCTATTCATGCCTGTGCCACCTCTTGGGTAACTTAATGAGTCAATCGTCATGGGTAGCCAGTTGACGGGAAGAAGCAAGCGGGATGAGTACACCTGATGATGATGATGATCACAAGGCTTTCATTAAGGGAACACAGTCTGTATAGTGTTAGTGTTGACAGTGGTGAGCTTCCTGTCTCAGATGTCAGTCATTGGTGTTCTGTCTGACCCAGATGTCAGTGTACAATCAAACGCTCAGTGTTAACATTTGAACACCAGAAGATGCCAGTATCCTGCGCACTCCACCCAAGCGGCGCTCAGATCATCAGATGATAAACATATTTGGAAGATAACGATGAGCAGCAGACAACTGTGTATAATATCATCGAGAAGATGGATGATGAGAAGCTGTACTTGCCTAGTTGTGCTTGCAGGGGTTGTGCTTCGGCTCTTTGGCCCCCCCCACCTCTCAAAATGCAATCAACTGATGCAGTGCCGTTACAAGCTAGACTGGTTCAGCCACAGCTTCACTTTGCTTTATGGCTTCATTGACATGTTAACCAAGCAAGGACTCTGCTGTTCATATGAAGGCATGTTCTACAAGTTATAGATAAGATCGTTGAACCATGGATAGTTAACTTAAGCAGGAATACCTCTATTGACCGTGCATATTTCCGCCCGTCGTCCAGCAATGTTATAACGAATTTCAGGCGATGTACTAAAGCGAACAAACCTTAGTCTACGGACCCACGTGTAGAAAACGTGATTATTCCTGAGCCCTATTTACAGCACCACGTTATTTGTCCGTTGGGAGATTTTAACGTCAATATTTCATGTATTATTCGAGTGGACTGGTTACATATTTACTGATATTACACCAGGGATAAGCAAAAATATAGTATCTATTGTCTAAGATAACAGCTTTAATTAATATTCCCAGGGAGATAATTTAGATAACATGCGTCAACTTCCAAGCAAATTTGGTGTGTGTTAAGTCATTGCTCGTAATAAATTCCCCGAGAGCACACTGGGAGCAATCCACAACGGGCTCACCATAGCCCGTGCTACTTGAAACTTCTTGTTCCGGGTAGCGATTCTTTAACAACAACAATCCCTGGGACACCTTCAGCGAGTGTGTGTGTGTGTGTGTGTACTCACCTAGTTGTACTCACCTAGTTGTGCTTGCGGGGGTTGAGCTCTGGCTCTTTGGTCCCGCCTCTCAACCGTCAATCAACAGGTGTACAGTTTCCTGAGCCTAATGGGCTCTATCATATCTACATTTGAAACTGTGTATGGAGTCAGCCTCCACCACATCGCTTCCTAATGCATTCCATTTGTCAACCACTCTGACACTAAAAAAGTTCTTTCTAATATCTCTGTGGCTCATTTGGGCACTCAGCTTCCACCTGTGGTGTGTGTGTGTGTGTGTGTGTGTGTGTGGTGGGCGAGCTCCGGGGTGTGGGGGTCCCTTGTGGGCAGGTGGGGCTCTCGTGGGATGAGTGTGTGTTTCAGATCAGACCCACGGATGGGTTCCCTGGATTGATGGGGTCCTCAGATTGGGTTCATTGAAAAGTAAGGTCCCTAGGTTTGGTCCATGTTCGGATGGGGACCCAAGTTGGATCCATAGATGGCTGTAGCGTACATGTTGGATCCATGGATGAGTGGATGGTTTCATGGATGAATTGGGTCCCAGTTTGGCTTCATGGATGGGTGACCGAGCTCTTCCCACACACACACACACACACACACACACACACACACACACACACACACACACACACACACACACACACACACACACACACACACACACGCCACCAATTATTTCAGCTAGGCCAGAGGCAGCCAGGAGCACGGGGCGTGCCAGCGGTGCTTCCCTAACTGTCTCCACCGCCAAGTGTGTGATGGCTGCGCTCTCGTACATTGGTGGTATTAATCCCAGTTCGGCTTAACTCTACTGCCTCGAGGTAACGCGAGGCTATGGAAACTTTTTCATGATGTAAATTCATTTAAACAAAACTATCCGAGTGCCTGGGAAGTTATCAGTCGGTGTTTTATAATGTTATCGTCAGTGTACGAGCAGCTAGTTGTGCAATATTGATAGGTCTTCTGTAGAACACGTCTCGTTTTCTATATATAACGTATCCTAACCTATTTTAACCAAGTCAACTCTAACCTAGCCTAGCCTAATCGTCTCCGTAGCTTTGTTCTGAACTCTTGACGGAGTAATTTTTACTTTGCAATGGTTCGTACTATTTAAAATCTATATAACATTGCAATTTTTTTAATCGGCTTTAATTTAACGTTGCTAAAAATAGCGTTAAGCTAAATGAACTTTCGTAAAAATAAGTTTAACCAAATTTGAAAATAATGAAAAATGTTGCCAAATTAACTTTTCCAAATAAACAACACTTTTTATGCCTTTACCCTAATATTAAAAATGTATTCATTATCGTTGAAAGTAACTGAAACATTGAATACAATTCAATTAGCATAATTAAAACACCACAGTAAATTATGACATGTGTGCCTGCGTCAAGAATTGCGCGCGTGCACGCACACACACACACACACACACACACACACACACACACACACACACACACACACACACACACACACACACACACACACACACACACACACGACACGACACACAAGAACCATAGAGGGAGAAATAGAGGAAATGGGAGAAAGCTAACAGGGTCAGTTAATTATTATTAACATCTTTATTGACAAAAAATTACAGTTTTGCACGGTCAATAAGAGAAAAGGATCTTAAAGGAGACAACACCAAATGTCTATCCGGAAATGCACACCAATCCACATCAACAACATATGCTAAGCACACGAACATCAGACCAGCCTTCAGGAACATGGATTCGTTCAAAAAATGCTTTATCAGCACACGTCAGACCAGTACTAGAGTATGCAGCACCAGCGTGGCTCCCCGTCCTATAAAGCAGCGATGATGAAGTAAATATGCTGGCAACAAGATTGACCACAAAATTGAGCTTCCAGAACTGACTGCAAGAGAGAACAGAGGGAACCTGGTCATCGCATACCCATTATCTGGAAATGAGTAGACAATGTCACCTTTGGCGTTGGTGGAACACGAACAAGGAGACTCCAGCGCAATGTTTTGTAATGAATCAGAAGGTTGTTATAAATATTGTTTTCACAAAGTAATACATATACAAAGGGAACTAATAAGTTTTTACACAGCTTCATCTCATGTGACACAGACTTAAACGTTTTGAAATATGTACACCAGTCTATTAAAAGCTGAGACCCGGGAGCTCGATCTCAACCCGTTGTAAGCACAGCTTAATGTAAACTTCAGAAAGACTTGAATAGACTGCAACAGGACTTGGATAGATTGCAAGAGGACTTGGATAGACTGCAAGAGGACTTGGATAGACTGCAAGAGGACTTGGATAGACTGCAAGAGGACTTGGATAGACTGCAAGAGGACTTGGATAGACTGCAAGAGGACTTGGATAGACTGCAAGAGGACTTGGATAGACTGCAAGAGGACTTGGATAGCCTGCAAGATTGGACCAAAAATTAGGTATTAGATGTCTTGGGCACAAAGTGTGGAGCAGGGAACCCGGGAGGCTGAGAGCAGGGACCAGACACACAGTGTCACCTACGCTGGAAACACCTCCAGGGATCACGGGAAAAATACCTGCAGTAGACATGACATGTAACATGTAACTGCAGCAAGATTTATCAGTTCTCTTACTACAACGTAAATTCAATTTGATTTTGCAAAAAATAAATCAATAATAAAAGTTAACAATAACACATTAATTTGTTTGATTTGGTAATAAAAAAAGCGTTATTTAGACCATCAATCAAGATTTCACTAATCGTCCTCTGGAGTTGATAACACAGATAAGGCTTTTTCAGTATGTATCAGTGTAGTCTGAGAAGGGCATTGTGACTATTCCTTCATACAGATTATTGCGCTGGTTGTGATTGACGTGTTGCCCCCCTCGGTTCACGCCACAAATCATCCATTGCAATGTGGACTGGAGATTGTGATTCTGAAGTGGAGTTTTCAGAAACACTCTTCTGTCTGCACGTATGCCCGACATAGCTGGTAGAGTAGCAGGTGACCCTCGCCTTGATCGTCCTGCACCAGTGAACCAGGCCAAGGAGGAGTGGAAACAGAAACCACACCATGATTCAGAATTGAACCAACTACACCATTCTACTAACGGTAAAAAAGCTGGAGCTGGGTCTCAAGCCCTGCCAACACAGGTAAGCGAGAACACACATGCTCGTAGCTCCTCCTGTAGCACAATTAATCACTGACGGGAAACATGATCTCTGAATTCTCGTCAGTGGTGATGGCGTGGCGGTACCAGCCTCCACCTGGGGTAATGTTATGTTTCTGCTGCTGCTGCTGCTGCTGCTGCACATGATGCTGCTGCTGCTGCTTCACATGCTGGTGCTGCAGCTGGTACAAGGTGGTATTGGTGCTGCTGCTGGTCTACTGACGATGCCTTAATATGAATAACCTCGGTCATGCCTTGCTGCCACAATACAGAGGCTGCACGACGCTGCTCGACCCCCAAGCTTCAGAGCATGAACCAGTGACACTTCATTGTTCACGACGCGTGAATACCATATGTCATTTCCAAGTATGGAAACGTAACAGTCATCTCTGATGTGCACACTCCACCTCTCAAATACTTTTGGATTGTAATGTTACTATGGAGAGAGAGAACCTACTGGCAGACAGACAGGCGGGCGGGCGGGCAGGCAGACAGACAGGAAGGCGGGCGGGCAGACAGACAGACAGGCGGGCGGGCTGGCAGGCAGACAGGCGACAGGCGGGCGGGCTGGCAGGCAGACAGGCAGGCAGTTATGCAGGTTGGCAGGAAGGTTTAGAGTGAGAACGGGTAGTTTAGCCACCTACCCACCCTGATGGCGCGTTTCCCACGGCGCTTCTCTCCTCTCCCGAGGCTCGTTTAAAACATCTTTATGTGGCTGTGCTGCTTATAGCGGCCACCCAGCTATAACCTCACTTACAGTATCTACTCAGCTATGGCCCCACTTATAGTGGCACCCCAGCTCTGACCCACGTATAGCGCCACCCCAGGTAATGACCACTCTTATAGCGACCGCTATATATGGCGGGCATGCTGAAAACCGCTGCAAAGGAGAGGGGCATAAAGAACAAGTGAGAGTAAGAAGAGGGGATTGAAAAGGCCAGATTTAAAGAGAATGGAAGGAAGGATTAGAGAGTGGGGGAGGGATGAAAAAATACAGGAAACAAAGAGATAAAAGAGAATCACAAAGAGTCATACGACGGATGAAATATACATTTTAAACTGGGAGTCGGAATGTGAGGGACAGGGGGGGGGGGTTGGTGGGATGGAGGAAGGTTAGACAAATTATTTATTTATTTTTACATATACAAGAAGGTCATTTATTTATTTATTATTATACATATACAAGAGGTACATTTATTTATTTATTTATTATTTATTTATACATACCAAGAAGGTACATTGTGAATGTGGGGATACATAACTTGGTATTACAATCTTGTAAAGCCACGCACGCGCAGCGTTTCGGGCTAACTAGAGCTATTTCGGGCAATTAGAGAAGCAAGAGCGGGAAAGAGTTACTTAAATAACGTACACACACTATCCCATCAAATTTTTGTTGTTAACACTGTGACGTCGACTCAACGAAATATTACAAATGACCAGTAATTACGTTGTTGTATATTTGCTAACACATCAGTTTATCACAAAAGATAATGGCATCCTTAACGACACACAAAATAGATTGAAAACATCGTTAGGGTGTTGTAGCCAAGAGATTTTCCCTTAATACATTAAGGGAAATGTAGGAATACAGCCATTACGAATATAGTACTTGGAAGGTTGTGGCAACATCCTTCAGGAGGGAATATTTTTTAAGCATGTCTTTGGTCCGGCTAATTACCAGCGAAGATAAACAAGGAAGCCCGTAATTTACCTCCGGATTTTGTTTCTGTTAGTAAAACTGGAGTTATCCGTGTTGAAGTTGTTTATCTTGTAGGTGCTGTGTTCCCTTGTAGGTGCTGTGTGTAGCTTGTTCATCTTGTACTGCTGTGTGTAGCTTGTTCATCTTGTAGGTGCTGTGTGTAGCTGTTCATCTTGTAGGTGCTGTGTGTAGCTTGTTCACCTTGTAGGTGCTGTTGTGTAGCTTGTTCACCTTGTAGGTGCTGTGTGTAGCTTGTTCACCTTGTAGGTGCTGTGTGTAGCTTGTTCACCATTGTAGCTGCTGTGTGTGCTTGTTCCCTTGTAGGTGCTGTGTGGTAGCTTGTTCACCTTGTAGTGCTGTGTGTAGCTTGTTCACCTTGTAGGTGCTGTGTGTAGCTTGTTCACCTTGTAGGTGCTGTGTGTAGCTTGTTCATCTTGTAGCTGCTGTGTGTAGCTTGTTCATCTTGTAGGTGCTGTGTGTAGCTTGTTCATCTTGTAGCTGCTGTGTGTAGCTTGTTCACCTTGTAGGTGCTGTGTGTAGCTGTTCATCTTGTAGGTGCTGTGTGTATTTGTTCATCTTGTAGGTGCTGTGGTGTAGCTTGTTCACCTTGTAGGTGCTGTGTGTAGCTTGTTCACCTTGTAGGTGCTGTGTGTAGCTTGTTCACCTTGTAGGTGCTGGTGTAGCTTGTTCACCTTGTAGGTGCTGTGTGTAGCTGTTCACCTTGTAGTGTGCTGTGTGTAGCTTGTCATCTTGTAGGTGCTGTGTGTAGTTTGTTCACCTTGTAGGTGCTGTGTGTTGATTGTTCACTTTGTAGGTGCTGTGTGTAGCTGTTCACCTTGTAGGTGCTGTGTGTTGATTGTTCACTTTGTAGTGCTGTGTGTAGTTTGTTCACCTTGTAGCTGCTGTGTGTAGTTTGTTCACCTTGTAGGTGCTGTGTGTTGATTGTTCACTTTGTACTGCTGTGTGTGTTGTTCACCTTGTAGGTGCTGTGTGTAGCTTGTTCACCTTGTAGGTGCTGTGTGTAGCTTGTTCATCTTGTAGGTGCTGTGTGTAGCTTGTTCATCTGTAGTGCTGTGTGTAGGTTGTTCATCTTGTAGGTGCTGTGTGTAGCTTGTTCATCTTGTAGGTGCTGTGTGTAGCTTGTTCATCTTGCAGCTGCTGTGTAGAACTCATTTACTTGGCTACAGTTAATAAGTGATTAATACTTCACTTGTGAGTAAGTTACGGCCAATATTGCACTCATTCCGTGGGCGGTTCGCTGAGTGCTTCCTTTGTCTCGAGTGTGTGGCCTCCAGAAAGCCAAGTAGCACAAGGTTGTCTTGTCAATAGGTAACTCAAAACAATTGTCTTCGCGTTGCTGGACAACACTTGAGCAAATTGTTTGTACAACACAAGGGGTCAAGTTGTGTTAGTTTCCATATTAATATCGTCACCTGTTGCTGGTGTGTTTCCTAGGTCTGAGTCTCCTAGGACCCACACCCAGCTTCCTAGGTTTCACACAAAGCCTCCAGTCTTGGTGGTCCTGGTCGTCATGTGTAGCCGAATATATTTACTCTCGTTCATCAGTTGTGGAGCGGTCCTGGCAGGCGCTGGAACACCCATGGCGTGTGTTGTGTATCTGAAGCTTTTGTGTGTGTGTTCCCTACCAGGGCGGAGTTGTGAGGTGGTGGATACACCCCGCGTGTTCGTGCGACGAGTGTTCGTTCGTTCGTTCGGCGCGCTTGAGTGTATATTTATCGTAGTATGTGCGTGAGTGTTTACCTCTACGTCTGTCACTGTTTTCACTGCACACGTCACTGCTGCAGTCATCATCATCGCCACTTCAAGCACTGCCCTCCGGCGCCGCCTTCTTAAACTCTCTAAAATCCCCGCCCTCACAACCATACCACCCACCACCCACTAACCCTTCCCTTCTTCTCCCCCCCCCCTTGACCATTCACTACACCTCCTCCTCCCCCCCCTCACCACCTACAACCCCTCCCCCCCCCACCACAAGCACAACCTCCAGGCATTGTCTCTTCCAGGTGAGTGAGCATTAACTGGAGCTTAAAGTGCCTGGATCACTATCAAGGCTGACTGTATTCCACCAGCCGTAGTGACCTTGTGGTCATGGGAACACTTCTCTCACCTTGTGCAGGGACAACATGCGTGGGTATATATGTATGTACTGTGTACCGTAGTACCTGCTTAGCTACTGATTTACAGACAGGTAAGATCACTCACCGTGTCTCCCCTCACAGTGGGACTAGTAAGATCTTGACTAACAAATGTTCAATGGGTTCAAGTGTCATTGCCCTCTCTAGCACAACTAAACACTTCTCTGACACTCTCCTGTATGTCTAAGCAACCTGCTTGTCATCCTGAGTGTATATGCCACTGATTACTTTCCCTTGCCAGGTGTCGTGCGGTGGTGGTGGTGGTGGTAGTCGTGGTGGTGTTGGTGTTGTGGTGGTGGTGTGGTGGTGGTGGTAGTGGTGTGGTAGTGGTGGTGTATTTGTGGTGGAGCAGCAACACCACCACCACCACAAAAACAAGAGATGTCGCAGTAAGAGTAATATCACAAAATGTTATATAGCGTTGAGTGAAGGTTTTACAAAGTAACTAATGCGTGTCTTCCCTCCCACAGTGTTCCTCCAATCCCAGCCTCTTCTGCCACGCCTCCTCCCGTCCCTCCACGCCCATCCAAGGTAAGTGTGGCCCCCATGGTGCTATATAGCAACTCCTCCCAACACTCTAGTACATATAGCGACTATGGCGGATAGTACACCACGGGGGAGACATCTCCCGTCACGCAGGTGCAGTTGCACCTCACAGATCTTCAGTATCAGCTCTTGATACTGGTAATGGCTCAAAAGGGCCACTACTTACGGGCTGTTCTGCCCGTGCCACCTTTTGGGTGGCTTAATCTTTCAATCATCGGATAGCACACAATATGGACTCTGCCTACCCATAATGTGTACATAATCTGTACCCTATAAATGATAATGGCAATGAACACTTAATAACATCTTAACTATAATCCTAACTTGTCCTAGTCCCAACTTATCAGCCTTAGTCTATTTTAGTCCATATATGTACTATACTAGGCCTAGGAAAGCTAGATTTGCTTGTTGCCTTCTTTCCCTGACCTTTCTTTCCCGAATTGCATCATATCTTTCTGATATTGATGCATTGATAATTACTGATAATGACCATAACCAATATAAGATTGGATTATTAATTGTACATACACACTACGGAGTTGTCAGTGTTATAACAGAGCAGTGTGTACATATTGGTCACCTGTCTGTCACCTGTAATCAGATGATAATACGCTGATTGCCTCGTTACGCTCCACACCAGCACTTATGTCTCGAAATTATTTATTCTCAGTAAGGCCATGCATAAATTTACATCTTATTGCAAGTCAATTTCCCCGGCCAAGACTGGTAGACCAGAGAGTAATATTGCTGGCAAGGTTGACTCCAATTTTTGTTATCATACTAAGTTACTTGGGGCCAGATTTACGAAGTAGTTACGCAAGCACTTACGAACGTGTCATCTTTCCTCAATCTTTGACGGCTTGGTTACATTTATTAAATAGTTTACAAGGTTAAAAACTCCCATCAACTGTTTGTTATTTTTATCAACAGCCTCCTGGTGCTTCGGAGCTCATTAACTGTTTATAATTGTAAACAAAGCCGCCAAAAATTGAAAAAATATGTACAGGTTCGTAAGTGCTTGCGTAACTTCTTCGTGAATCTGGCCCCATATCTTGAGCCACTAGCTGGATCTAAAACAACAACAGGTCAGGTTAGGTGTTTTGGTTCTGTTCGCAATTATTGGTGTTTGCAGTGCGTGGGTGAATCATTTAGATAATTGTGACTCGAAAATAGAAACTGAGCGAAGCACTCTATGTTTAAGAAAAGTTCAAAGAAGCCTTTAACCAATGAACAAATCCACAAGGGCCGTGACGAGGATTCGAACCTGCGTCCGAGAGCATCCCAGACGCCGCCTTAATTGACTGAGCTACGACATGGTCAAAAGCCAATGTTTTGCCAAAAGCCAAAGCCATGGTTCTTTAGCCAATGTTCTGCGGATATATTCCTCTTAAGATTGTCACTGGATTGATGAGCCAACCTCAAGGACCGTGTGTATTAGTCCGTGTTTTGAGTATGCTGATCAGTATGTTGATCAGTCCAGCAACCAAGAGGCCTGGTCGACGACCGGGCCGCGGGGACGCTAAGCCCCGGAAGCACCTCAAGGTTAGGTATACATATATACGTCATCAATTGTACGTATATTAATACAACGGGTATGTAATTACGTAATGAGTAACATAATAATAATATAGGAATATAGTATTTGGCCAGGCCGAGGCGGGCCACGCTGGACTCGTGGTGGTGGAGGTGGTGGAG
>WNGS01113158.1:26828906-26850961 GCA_020271785.1 Procambarus virginalis | reverse complement strand
GGTGGAGGTGGTGGTAGTGATGTGTGTGATAGTAGTGGAGGTGGGGTGGTGTTCATGACGCAGGTAGTGGTGTGTTAGAGAGCAATAACTCCAGTACGCAATTCACCCATAATGAGAGCCAATGATGGCGGCCGGTGTGAGAGGCAAGCAGCCATGACAGTGTTACAATTTGCTGTGGTTGGTGGAACCTGTAATGGGAACCCTCCGTTGATGTTGCCAAGGTTCCTCTCTCTCCCTCCCCCCCCCTCTCTCTCTCTCTCTCTCTCTCTCTCTCTCTCGTCTCTCTCTCTCTCTCTCTCTCTCTCTCTCTCTCTCTCTCAGATGGCTGTGTGATCTCCTAAAACTAGCAATATTATAAACTGTAAAATAATTGTTAAGGTAGAGGTAGAGAGAGATTGTTTCACATTTTGTAACAACCCAAGTGGTTGTTACGCGCTTGTAACAGTCACCTGGATTGTCGCAGTCGCGCGTGTTTTGTTCGTATGCCTTTGAAAGTTACCTGACCACAAAAACTGGTCTCGGGTCTTGAAAACTAATCCTTAACCTTCTCCCGACCCTTGAGACCTGGCCTCACTTAGGTGGCCTTTGTAGACGTATTCTGAGGATGGCGTGTGCGTGCGTGTGTGTGCGTGTGTGTGCGTGCGTGCGTCGTCCGTGTGTACGTGCGTGCGTGGAGCTCTTCGTACAACATTCCCGCGAGCTGGGCTGGCAAGCCGACCTCTCCCGCCCTCTAGGTGACGTGCAACGGCCTGGTGACCTGCCTCCACGAGACTCCACGACCTGGAGGCTCTTGGTCCACGTGACTCCACGACCTGGAGGCTCTTGGTCCACGAGACTCCACGACCTGGAGGCTCTTGGTCCACGAGACTCCACGACCTGGAGGCTCTTGGTCCACGAGACCCCATGACCTGGAGGCTCTTGGTCCACGAGACTCCACGACCTGGAGGCTCTTGGTCCACGAGACTCCATGACCTGGAGGCTCTTGGTCCACGAGACTCCATGACCTGGAGGCTCTTGGTCCACGAGACTCCACGACTGTCAGTTCATGCGAGAACTCCTCGTCTATATTCCTTTGCCATTCGAGACTTATCAGGGTTCGACTCCCGCGCTGCACGCAATGCTGGAGCAAGCTTTCTTATACCTGGTGTCGCTGTTCACCTCGTAGTAGATACCAAAGAGTTAGACAAGCATTATGGGTTACATAATGCCCTGGAGAGCGTGCAGAGGTCCTTTACTGCTAGAATCCACTCGGTAAAACATCTAAACTATTATAAAATTAAACTCTAAAAAAATATAGTTTTTTTATAAACTATTATAAAAATAAACTCTAAACTAAATAACATCACATGAGACCAGAAGACATGGCAGGATGTGCAGAATACCCCCGTTGAAAAGCAGAGGTGCAACAGGTACTCTGAGAGAGAACTCTATCAACATCAGAGGCCCGAGACTGTTCAACACGCTTCCACTACACATAAGGGACATAACTGGCAAACCCCTCACAGTGTTCAAGAGAGAACTGGATAAGCACCTCAAAGGATACCTGATCAACCAGGCTGTGACTCATACGTCAGGCTGCGAGCAGCCGCGTCCAACAGCCTGGTTGATCAGTCCAGCAACCAGGAGGCCTGGTCGATGACCGGGCCGCGGGGACGATAAGCCCCGGAAGCACCTCAAGGTATCCTCAAGGTACATCCTGGGCAAGGCCAAAGGTTAGGCTACGAACACCTCTATAAATATACGAGGCTTCCTACTCTGATAATGGGGGAACGAAATCAACCTAATATAGTACAAATGTGTACTATAAAACTTAAATAATACTAGGCCTATAAGGCCTAATATTTAAGTTTTTTTTTAGCTTCATTTTTTCAGACTGTAAAGCGAATAGTACAAAATTCTACTAAATACTTAGTACGTCAATGTTTGTACTATGGTGCACATAGTTTCAAAAAGTACTATCTAAACAGGAGGATGGGCTGAAGAAAACGTTATTAACAGCAATTATCATGTCATTATTTCATGTATGTGTGAACGAGCGCCATTTTCCTTGTCTGTTCATATATTTAGACGTTGAATACTGTCAATTCTCGACAGTCAAACAGCTGCCAAAGTCCCGTACCACACGCACACAGGCGAACATACCCCACACAAACGCACTGATCTTGACGAGAGGCGCCACTCAACACACCATTTCGTAATATCACCCGCAAAAAACAATGTTATAGGTTGGGAGTTGTCTTCCAATATCTCCGCGCATGGGCGAGGCTTGAGCAACCCCTCGTGTCCCGTTTTCTTTATGTGTCGCTTCCTGATTCCCCCCTCCATCTTCTGTGTCATGTCCTGCTTGATGGAGCTCAATTTTGATATATTGCTTCGTATTTTCCTTGTGTCGTATACGTGAGTATGCCATGTAACTGTGTTGTGAGGGGGGGAAGGAGCAGACAGCTTACCGTGCTGACTGACTGCTTTACTCTCAGGCTTTAACAGAATGATCACAAAGTTTATATAAACTAGATATATTGATATATTCCCCCTTAGCCATACTTAACGCTCTCTAACTTTGGTTTAAGTAACGTCATTCTTAGAAGTCTCCACCCACACCAAGATGCCGAGGAGTGATGTGTTGCCGTACGGATTGTTTGCCTTCAACCAGATTAAAAACATGTCCACTTTGTGTACTAATTTACCGTCTGAACGACGACAAATTGCTATAGAAATTAAAGAAGGTATTTTTAGGGTGAAAAGTTGTATGTAAACACAAATTGAAAATATCTTAGTCCATTGTTGAAAAATATATGTATGACTTGGACAAAATATATTGTCACAAATAGATTTAAGACTCTAGCAGTAAAATAGGTACCTGGGTGTTAGTCAGCTGTCACGGGCTACTTCATGGGGGTGGAGGCCTGGTCGAGGACCGGGCCGCGGGGACACTAAAGCCCCGAAATCATCTCAAGATAACCTCAAGATAGGTAATTATCCTTACATTTTTTTTGTATTAACACCACATATATCCTTACAGCGGGATATATCTCTGAGGCAGTCTACGGATGCGGCTCGCATCTCGCCATTCTGGCTCTAAAGATTTCTTTGCTTATTCACATGTTTCGAATTGGTTTTCAAATTGTCTCTCTCGATTGTTTCTTGTGCTTTTTTGGTAATCATTTAGTGTTTCATGGTATAGTGTAGGTAGTGATGACTTGAGATGACGGGTGGCCGACGGCAGGGTTATAAGAGACAGGTACGCAGGTCATGGGTATTACGGGCTATTCATGCCTGTGCCACCTCTTGGGTAACTTAATGAGTCAATCGTCATGGGTAGCCAGTTGACGGGAAGAAGCAAGCGGGATGAGTACACCTGATGATGATGATGATCACAAGGCTTTCATTAAGGGAACACAGTCTGTGTAGTGTTAGTGTTGACAGTGGTGAGCTTCCTGTCTCAGATGTCAGTCATTGGTGTTCTGTCTGACCCAGATGTCAGTCATTGGTGTTCTGTCTGACCCAGATGTCAGTGTACAATCAAACGCTCAGTGTTAACATTTGAACACCAGAAGATGCCAGTATCCTGCGCACTCCACCCAAGCGGCGCTCAGATCATCAGATGATAAACATATTTGGAAGATAACGATGAGCAGCAGACAACTGTGTATAATATCATCGAGAAGATGGATGATGAGAAGCTGTACTTGCCTAGTTGTGCTTGCGGGGGTTGTGCTTCGGCTCTTTGGCCCCCCCCCCACCTCTCAAAATGCAATCAACTGATGCAGTGCCGTTACAATCTAGACTGGTTCAGCCACAGCTTCACTTTGCTTTATGGCTTCATTGACATGTCAACCAAGCAAGGACTCTGCTGTTCATATGTAGGCATGTTCTACAAGTTATAGATAAGATCGTTGAACCATGGCTAGTTAACTTAAGCAGGAATACCTCTATTGACCGTGCATATTTCCGCCCGTCGTCCAGCAATGTTATAACGAATTTCAGGCGATGTACTAAAGCGAACAAACCTTCCTCACCCTAGTCTACGGACCCACGTGTAGAAAACGTGATTATTCCTGAGCCCTATTTACAGCACCACGTTATTTGTCCGTTGGGAGATTTTAACGTCAATATTTCATGTATTATTCGAGTGGACTGGTTACATATTTACTGATATTACACCAGGGATAAGCAAAAATATAGTATCTATTGTCTAAGATAACAGCTTTAATTAATATTCCCAGGGAGATAATTTAGATAACATGGGTCAACTTCCAAGCAAATTTGGTGTGTGTTAAGTCATTGCTCGTAATAAATTCCCCGAGAGCACACTGGGAGCAATCCACAACGGGCTCACCATAGCCCGTGCTACTTGAAACTTCTTGTTCCGGGTAGCGAATCTTTAACAACAACAATCCCTGGGACACCTTCAGCGAGTGTGTGTGTGTGTGTGTGTGTGTGTGTGGTGTGTGTGTGTGTGTGTGTGTGTGTGTGTGTGTGTTGTGGTGGTGTGGTGGGCGAGCTCCGGGGTGTGGGGGTCCCTTGTGGGCAGGGGGGGCTCTCGTGGGATGAGTGTGTGTTTCAGATCAGACCCACGGATGGGTTCCCTGGATTGATGGGGTCCTCAGATTGGGTGCATTGAAAAGTAAGGTCCCTAGGTTTGGTCCATGTTCGGATGGGGACCCAAGTTGGATCCATAGATGGCTGTAGCGTACATGTTGGATCCATGGATGAGTGGATGGTTTCATGGATGAATTGGGTCCCAGTTTGGCTTCATGGATGGGTGACCGAGCTCTTCCCACACACACACACACACACACACACACACACACACACACACACACACACACACACACACACACACACACACACACACACACACACACACACACACACACACGCCACCAATTATTTCAGCTAGGCCAGAGGCAGCCAGGAGCACGGGGCGTGCCAGCGGTGCTTCCCTAACTGTCTCCACCGCCAAGTGTGTGATGGCTGCGCTCTCGTACATTGGTGGTATTAATCCCAGTTCGACTTAACTCTACTGCCTCGAGGTAACGCGAGGCTATGGAAACTTTTTCATGATGTAAATTCATTTAAAACAAAACTATCCGAGTGCCTGGGAAGTTATCAGTCGGTGTTTTATAATGTTATCGTCAGTGTACGAGCAGCTAGTTGTGCAATATTGATAGGTCTTCTGTAGAACACGTCTCGTTTTCTATATATTAATAACGTATCCTAACCTATTTTAACCAAGTCAACTCTAACCTAGCCTAGCCTAATCGTCTCCGTAGCTTTGTTCTGAACTCTTGACGGAGTAATTTTTACTTTGCAATGGTTCGTACTATTTAAAATCTATATAACATTGCAATTTTTTTAATCGGCTTTAATTTAACGTTGCTAAAAATAGCGTTAAGCTAAATGAACTTTCGTAAAAATAAGTTTAACCAAATTTGAAAATAATGAAAAATGTTGCCAAATTAACTTTTCCAAATAAACAACACTTTTTATGCCTTTACCCTAATTAAAAATGTATTCATTATCGTTGAAAGTAACTGAAACATTGAATACAATTCAATTAGCATAATTAAAACACCACAGTAAATTATGACATGTGTGCCTGCGTCAAGAATTGCGCGCGTGCACGCACACACACACACACACACACACACACACACACACACACACACACACACACACACACACACACACACACACACACACACACACACACACGACACGACACACAAGAACCATAGAGGGAGAAATAGAGGAAATGGGAGAAAGCTAACAGGGTCAGTTAATTATTATTAACATCTTTATTGACAAAATTAATTACAGTTTTGCACGGTCAATAAGAGAAAAGGATCTTAAAGGAGACAACACCAAATGTCTATCCGGAAATGCACACCAATCCACATCAACAACATATGCTAAGCACACGAACATCAGACCAGCCTTCAGGAACATGGATTCGTTCAAAAAATGCTTTATCAGCACACGTCAGACCAGTACTAGAGTATGCAGCACCAGCGTGGCTCCCCGTCCTATAAAGCAGCGATGATGAAGTAAATATGCTGGCAACAAGATTGACCACAAAATTGAGCTTCCAGAACTGACTGCAAGAGAGAACAGAGGGAACCTGGTCATCGCATACCCATTATCTGGAAATGAGTAGACAATGTCACCTTTGGCGTTGGTGGAACACGAACAAGGAGACTCCAGCGCAATGTTTTGTAATGAATCAGAAGGTTGTTATAAATATTGTTTTCACAAAGTAATACATATACAAAGGGAACTAATAAGTTTTTACACAGCTTCATCTCATGTGACACAGACTTAAACGTTTTGAAATATGTACACCAGTCTATTAAAAGCTGAGACCCGGGAGCTCGATCTCAACCCGTTGTAAGCACAGCTTAATGTAAACTTCAGAAAGACTTGAATAGACTGCAACACAAGAGGACTTGGATAGACTGCAAGAGGACTTGGATAGACTGCAAGAGGACTTGGATAGACTGCAAGAGGACTTGGATAGACTGCAAGAGGACTTGGATAGACTGCAAGAGGACTTGGATAGACTGCAAGAGGACTTGGATAGACTGCAAGAGGACTTGGATAGCCTGCAAGATTGGACCAAAAATTAGGTATTAGATGTCTTGGGCACAAAGTGTGGAGCAGGGAACCCGGGAGGCTGAGAGCAGGGACCAGACACACAGTGTCACCTACGCTGGAAACACCTCCAGGGATCACGGGAAAAATACCTGCAGTAGACATGACATGTAACATGTAACTGCAGCAAGATTTATCAGTTCTCTTACTACAACGTAAATTCAATTTGATTTTGCAAAAAATAAATCAATAATAAAAGTTAACAATAACACATTAATTTGTTTGATTTGGTAATAAAAAAAGCGTTATTTAGACCATCAATCAAGATTTCACTAATCGTCCTCTGGAGTTGATAACACAGATAAGGCTTTTTCAGTATGTATCAGTGTAGTCTGAGAAGGGCATTGTGACTATTCCTTCATACAGATTATTGCACTGGTTGTGATTGACGTGTTGCCCCCCCTCGGTTCACGCCACAAATCATCCATTGCAATGTGGACTGGAGATTGTGATTCTGAAGTGGAGTTTTCAGAAACACTCTTCTGTCTGCACGTATGCCCGACATAGCTGGTAGAGTAGCAGGTGACCCTCGCCTTGATCGTCCTGCACCAGTGAACCAGGCCAAGGAGGAGTGGAAACAGAAACCACACCATGATTCAGAATTGAACCAACTACACCATTCTACTAACGGTAAAAAAGCTGGAGCTGGGTCTCAAGCCCTGCCAACACAGGTAAGCGAGAACACACATGCTCGTAGCTCCTCCTGTAGCACAATTAATCACTGACGGGAAACATGATCTCTGAATTCTCGTCAGTGGTGATGGCGTGGCGGTACCAGCCTCCACCTGGGGTAATGTTATATTTCTGCTGCTGCTGCTGCTGCTGCTTCACATGCTGGTACTGCAGCTGGTACAAAGTGGTATTGGTGCTGCTGCTGGTCTACTGACGATGCCTTAATATGAATAACCTCGGTCATGCCTTGCTGCCACAATACAGAGGCTGCACGACGCTGCTCGACCCCCAAGCTTCAGAGCATGAACCCCCCCGTCAGTGACACTTCATTGTTCACGACGCGTGAATACCATATGTCATTTCCAAGTATGGAAACGTAACAGTCATCTCTGATGTGCACACTCCACCTCTCAAACACTTTTGGATTGTAATGTTACTATGGAGAGAGAGAACCTACTGGCAGACAGACAGGCGGGCGGGCTGGCAGGCAGACAGGCAGACAGGCGGGCGGGCTGGCAGGCAGACAGGCAGACAGGCGGGCGGGCTGGCAGGCAGACAGCAGGCAGTTATGCAGGTTGGCAGGAAGGTTTAGAGTGAGAACGGGTAGGTTAGCCACCTATCCACCCTGATGGCGCGTTTCCCACGGCGCTTCTCTCCTCTCCCGAGGCTCGGTTAAAACATCTTTATGTGGCTGTGCTGCTTATAGCGGCCACCCAGCTATAACCTCACTTACAGTATCTACTCAGCTATGGCCCCACTTATAGTGGCCACCCCAGCTCTGACCCACGTATAGCGCCACCCCAGGTAATGACCACTCTTATAGCGACCGCTATATATGGCGGGCATGCTGAAAACCGCTGCAAAGGAGAGGGGGCATAAAGAACAAGTGAGAGTAAGAAGAGGGGATTGAAAAGGCCAGATTTAAAAGAGAATGGAAGGAAGGATTAGAGAGTGGGGGAGAGATGAAAAAAATACAGGAAACAAGAGATAAAAGAGAATCACAAAGAAGTCATACGACGGATGACATATACATTTTAAACTGGGAGTCGGAATGTGAGGGACAGGGGGGGGGGGGGTTGGTGGGATGGGAGGAAAGGTTAGACAAAATTTATTTATTTATTTATTTATACATATACAAGAAGGTACATTTATTTATTTATTTATTTATTTATACATATACAAGAAGGTACATTGTGAATGTGGGGATACATAACTTGGTAATTACAATCTTGTAAAGCCACGCACGCGCAGCGTTTCGGGCTAACTAGAGCTATTTCGGGCAATTAGAGAAGCAAGAGCGGGAAAGAGTTACTTAAATAACGTAACACACACTATCCCAGCAAATTTTTTGGTTAACACTGTGACGTCGACTCAACGAAATATTACAAATGACAGTAATTACGTTGTGTGTATATTTGCTAACGACATCAGTTTATCACAAAAGATAATGGCATCCTTAACGACACACAAAATAGATTTGAAAACATCGTCAGGGTGTTGTAGCCAAGAGATTTTCCCTTAATACATTAAGGGAAATGTAGGAAATACAGCCATTACGGCTATATAGCACTTGGAAGGTTGTGGCAACACCCTTCAAGAGGAAATATTTTTTTAAGCATGTCTTGGGTCCGGCTAATTACCAGCGAAGAATGAAACAAGGAAGCCTGTAATTTACCTCCGGAAGTTTGTGGTTTCTGGTAGTAAAACTGGAGTTATCCTGTGTTGAAGTTGTTTATCTTGTAGCTGCTGTGTTGAAGTTGTTCATCTTGTAGCTGCTGTGTGTAGCTTGTTCATCTTGTAGCTGCTGTGTGTAGCTTGTTCATCTTGTAGGTGCTGTGTGTAGCTTGTTCACCTTGTAGGTGCTGTGTGTAGCTTGTTCATCTTGTAGGTGCTGTGTGTAGCTTGTTCATCTTGTAGGTGCTGTGTGTAGCTTGTTCATCTTGTAGGTGCTGTGTGTAGCTTGTTCATCTTGTAGCTGCTGTGTGTAGCTTGTTCATCTTGTAGGTGCTGTGTGTTGATTGTTCACTTCGTAGCTGCTGTGTGTTGATTGTTCACTTTGTAGCTGCTGTGTGTTGATTGTTCACTTCGTAGGTGCTGTGTGTAGCTTGTTCATCTTGCAGCTGCTGTGTTAGAATTCATTTACTTGGCTACAGTTAATAAGTGATTAATGCTTCACTTGTGAGTAAGTTACGGCCAATATTGCACTCATTCCGTGGGCGGTGCGCCGAGTGCTTCCTTTGTCTTGAGTGTGTGACCTCCAGAAAGCCAAGTAGCACAAGGTTGTCTTGTCAATAGGTAACTCAAAACAATTGTCTTCGCGTTGCTGGAAACACTTGAGCAAATTGTTTGTACAACACAAAGGGTCAAGTTGTATTAGTTTGTCATATTAATATCGTTATCTGTTGCTGGTGTGTCTCCTAGGTCTGGGTGTGGGTCTCCTAGGACCCACACCCAGCTTCCTAGGTTTCACACAAAGCCTCCCAGGTCTTGGTGGTCCTGGTCGTCATGTGTAGCCGAATATATTTACTCTCGTTCATCAGTTGGTGGAGCGGTCCTGGCAGGCGCTGGAACACCCATGGCGTGTGTTGTGTATCTGAAGCTTTTGTGTGTGTGTTCCCTACCAGGGCGGTGTTGTGAGGTGGTGGATACACCCGCGCGTGTTCGTGCGACGAGTGTTCGTTCGTTCGTTCGGCGCGCTTGAGTGTATATTTATCGTAGTATGTGCGTGAGTGTTTACCTCTACGTCTGTCACTGTTTTCACTGCACACGTCACTGCTGCAGTCATCATCATCGCCACTTCAAGCACTGCCCTCCGGCGCCGCCTTCTTAAACTCTCTAAAATCCCCGCCCTCACAACCAATACCACCCACCACCCACTAACCCTTCCCCCCTCCCCCCCCTGGCCATTCACTACACCTCCTCCTCCCCCCTCACCACCTACAACCCCTCCCCCCCCACCACAAGCACAACCTCCAGGGCATTGTCTCTTCCAGGTGAGTGAGCATTAACTGGAGCTTAAAGTGCCTGGATCACTATCAAGGCTGACTGTATTCCACCAGCCGTAGTGACCTTGTGGTCATGGGAACACTTCTCTCACCTTGTGCAGGGACAACATGCGTGGGTATATATGTATGTACTGTGTACCGTAGTACCTGCTTAGCTACTGATTTACAGACAGGTAAGATCACTCACCGTGTCTCCCCATCACAGTGGGACTAGTAAGATCTTGACTAACAAATGTTCAATGGGTTCAAGAGTGTCATTGCCCTCTCTAGCACAACTAAACACTTCTCTGACACTCTCCTGTATGTCTAAGCAACCTGCTTGTCTTCCTGAGTGTATATGCCACTGATTACTTTCCCTTGCCAGGTGTCGTGGTGGTGGTGGTGGTGGTGGTGGTGGTGGTGGTGGTGGTGGTGGTGCAGCAACACCACCACCACCACCACCACAAAAAAAGAGATGTCGCAGTAAGAGTAATATTCACAAACATGTTACATAGCGTGAGTGAAGGTTTTACAAAGTAACTAATGCGTGTCTTCCCTCCCACAGTGTTCCTCCAAGCCCAAGGCCTCTTCTGCCACGCCTCCTCCCGTCCCTCCACGCCCATCCAAGGTAAGTGATGGCCCCCATGGTGCTATATAGCAACTCCTCCCAACACTTTAGTACATATAGCGACTATGGACGGATAGTACACCACGGGGGAGACATCTCCCGTCACGCAGGGTGCAGTTGCACCTCCACAGATCTTCAGTATCAGCTCTTGATACTGGTAATGGCTCAAAAGGGCCACTACTTACGGGCTGTTCATGCCCGTGCCACCTTTTGGGTGGCTTAATCTTCATCAATCAATCGGATAGCACACAATATGGACTCTGCCTACCCATAATGTGTACATAATCTGTACCATAGAAATGATAATGGCAATGAACACTTAATAACAGTCTTAACTATAATCCTAACTTGTCCTAGTCCCAACTTATCAGCCTTAGGTCTATTTTAGTCCATATATGTACTATACTAGGCCTAGGAAAAGCTAGATTTGCTTGTTGCCTTCTTTCCCTGACCTTTCTTTCCCGAATTGCATCAATATCTTTCTGATATTGATGCAATTGATAATTACTGATAATGACCATAACCAATATAAGATTTGGATTATTAATTGTACATACAAACACTACGGGAGTTGTCAGTGTTATAACAGAGCAGTGTGTACATATTGGTCACCTGTCTGTCACCTGTAATCAGATGATAATACGCTGATTGCCTCGTTACGCTCCACACCAGCACTTTATGTCTCGAAATTATTTATTCTCAGTAAGGCAATGCATAAATTTACATCTTATTGCAAGTCAATTTTCCCCCGGCCAAGACTGGTAGACCCGAGAGTAATATTGCTGGCAAGGTTGACTCCAATTTTTGTTATCATACTAAGTTACTTGGGGCCAGATTTACGAAGTAGTTACGCAAGCACTTACGAACGTGTACATCTTTCCTCAATCTTTGACGGCTTTGGTTACATTTATTAAATAGTTTACAAGGTTAAAAACTTCCCAATCAACTGTTGTTATTTTTATCAACAGCCTCCTGGTGCTTCGGAGCTCATTAACTGTTTATAATTGTAAACAAAGCCACCAAAAATTGGAAAAATATGTACAGGTTCGTAAGTGCTTGCGTAACTTCTTCGTGAATCTGGCCCCATATCTTGAGCCACTGACGTATTGCACAAGAACGCTGGTATGTAGTTAAGCCTGTTAATATTAGCTTTAATAATTGATAACAGTGTTATCGTAACCAGGACTATCTTTGTTAGGAGACATGGCTGTGGGAGTGACATGCTTTAATGAGTTTATATCTCACCTCTTGTTCTGATATCCCAGTTCCTTGTCCTCATATCCCAGCGCCCTCATATCCTAATTCCTTGTCCTCATATCCCAGCAACTTGTCCTCATATCCCAGCAACTTGTCCTCATATTCCAGCTCCTCACATCCCTTCCAAGTGCTATATAGTTTTACACTTGTACGTGAAATGGGTTTCGTGTTGGCATGATGTAAACACAAAGGACATATATATATATATATATATATATATATATATATATATATATATATATATATATATATATACTGAGAGGTATATACCCCGCTTCTCGGTATACATAGACAGTTTACTTTAGTCCAGGACTGAAGTATACTGGCTGGTTGGTCAATACACTTGTGTCCTGGCCTTAACAACCGTCGTTCAGTGGATTGGCCTTGAACCCTACACTGAACCACGTGAACACACAGGGTGGGGGTGGGGGGTGGGGGTAGGCCTCTGGTGCAATGTTGCAAAGCACGTTATGGGAGCCTCAGTCATGCCTTGCAACGGTGAACACAGTGTTCACCTGGCACAGTGTTCACATGTTAAAAACATTCACAATGTCGGGGAGATAAAACAGGAATTTTGACTAAGGTCATTAATCACTGTTGATGAGAATGGATATAATACGACTTAGCGTTTCCGAATAATAAAATTGTGTGTTGTTAGGTGTAGTGAGGCGAGGAGAGGTGGCCCCCGTAGGAGCGGGTGTCGAAGGCTGGGGCCGGGAGACATAGGATGCCTTGATTGCCAGATTCACTTTCTTTAGGCCAAGTGTTGTGTCACACACACCTGGTACCACACCTGGCCTGTGTGTTTGTTCGTTCACGGTGTGTTGAGTGTGGGGTGAAGGCCACTACGCCGTGCGCAGGCTACATATAGGCCACAGGCCACACTGTAACCTGCCGCTCATCCTCTCGGTAAGCAGCGCGTTACAGTAATCCAAAGTTACAGATATAACCTGCTGTAAAAAAAAAGCAGCGGTTCACTGATATTTACATTTTCTATGCATCGGACTCCATACGTTAGGTAGGTTGCTTCGATGTGAACGTTTCTGGTTAGGCCAGGAGGTTGGATTTTGAACGGAGTGGCCGAACTGGCTGGTGCAGCATCTGTACGGCAGGTTTGTGAAGAAACTTGGTATAAACAACTTGGGGAAAGTTAGGTAATTACCCATATCCCCCCCTCCCCCGTCCCTGTTGGCTTGTTACGTCACCCTGCCATATGTTATCCACACCTGGCTCAGTTATACATGGCTCCTGGTTTATATAATGTCTCGCATGGTCTGGGCGCCCTGTGAGCCTGGTCTGTGTGTGTGTTTGTTTGGGCGTCCCGTGAGCTTGGCTTGTGTGTATGTGTGTGTGTGTGTGCGTGCGTGCGTGTGCGTGCTTGTGCTTGTGCTTGTCTGGGCGCCCTGTGAGCCTGGCTTGGTGTGTGTGCTTGTCTGGGCGCCCCGTGAAGCAGTCTCACATTCTTAAGATTGCTGGCAGGTCCCCCAGGCCACAGTTGGCAGGGCGGCCGACCTCACCCCCGGCCCGGTATCCACACTCACACTTTGTATGCATATTCAAGATCAAATAGCTTGGCATGATAGTGTTAAAGCACATCGTTACGGAGGAAAACAACCTCATCAATAAGGCCCAAGCGTCTGTAGGAAGTAAAGTTATGAACCGTATTCTCCTGCACGATAAAGACGAGTATAGGTTCACTTGACTTCGCAAACTTTTTTTTGTTATAGTTCACGATATAAGATGAATCGTCTCACAATCGGGGATCCCGGGTTCAGTTCCCGGCCAGGACAGAAACGGTTGGGCACAATTTCCTCTGTCACCTGATGTGTGTCTGTTCACGTAGCTGTAAAATAGGTACCGGAGAGTTGGGTAACTTGTGGGTTGCATCCTGGTGAAGGTCAGGTGCTGGCCTAAGGGGACTTCCATAAGCCTAAATACAGGCTTCCTGTCCCAGACAACGGGAATTAAATGTTGCTACTGGTCGGTTTGGGCTGTATACTCGTGTACACAAGTGTACACGAGTATACACGAGTGTACATGTGTGCACCATCGGCTGACGTCTGTCTGGCCTAATATAAAATGTCAACAAAGCTACTCTCACACCATTATTAACTGCGTAATTGTGAAATACAAGTATAGACACCTATTATTGTAAAGAGATTTATAAATATTTCATCAAGAATAATATTTGACTTGAGAATGTTAGACAAGCGTCGCAATTTAGTCTGGTGTAGGCAGAGCAAGTTCTCCCTGAGCTCATTGTGTGACTAGCAGAGAACATCAGGGGTTCTGTTCACCGTATTAAATTGCTTGTGGTTCTGTTCCTGAAATTTCCTTCGGGGTTCTCGGTTCATGGGGGTTCAGTTTCTGAACCCATAGTGTACCTCTGTGAGCATACCAGCCTATATCTTGAGGTTATCTTGAGATGATTTCGGGGCTTTTAGTGTCCCTCGTGGCCCGGTTCTCGACCAGGCCTCCACCCTCAGGAAGCAGCCCGTGACAGCTGACTAACTCCCAGGTACCTATATACTGCTAGGTAACAGGGGCATAGGGTGAAAGAAACTCTGCCCATTGTTTCTTTCCGGAGCCCGGGATCAAACCTGGGACACACTAAGAACTAAAACACCATTAACAGAGTAGCTCCTTAGAGGCGTGCCAACGTTTAAGAGATTTGATGACAAATAAACACTATTGTTTATCAATTACTTACGTGGGAGAGTGGTCTTGGCGGTGGTGGTGGTTGTGGTAGTCGTCGGGGCGGCGGGGGTGACCGTGGTGGAGGTGGTGGTGGTGGTGGTGGTAGGGGTGGTGACCTTGGCTGGCGGTGTGGGAATTGTAGTCGGGACGGCGTGTCTTGTGTCTGGAGCACCCAAGGAGTCGTCCACCTCCCCTGACGACCTGTGTTGTTGTTGTTGTTGTTATAGATTCAGCTACTCGGAACAAGTTCCAAGTAGCACGGGCTATGGTGAGCCGTAACTTACCTGGCACAGGTGCGGGGCAAGTAGCACGGGCTATGGTGAGCTCGTAACTTACCTGGCACAGGTGCGGGGCAAGTAGCACGGGCTATGGTGAGCCCGTAACTTACCTGGCACAGGTGCGGGGCAAGAAGTACGGGCTATGGTGAGCCTGTAGTGAACTTACCTGGCACAGGAGCGGGGCTCGTCTATGGTAGGACCTGTGGATACAGCTGCGTTTACTAGGTGAATGAGCTGCTGTTGTTGATCCTCTGAAGCTACACAAGGTAGGGAGATGGAGGGTGGGGGGGGGGGAGGTGCTGCATGTGGGGTGGAGGGAACAATGTCTTTGTAATAACCCTTGTTATATAGACATTTGAGTTTTCCATCTCATATTTAATCTTCATTTTCCTTGCTTTGTAACCCATCCACCGCTGCCCACTGGATGGGAGGCGGTGTGCAGGACAAACATATCAATTGTGACACTAGCTCTCCACATATGTCAGGTGCTTAATTTAGAAACTGTACTTGAGGTCGATCTCGAATCCATTGTTGATGTGACGACTTATACTGAATTTTGTAACTAGCTCATCAAGATTGTAACTTGCTTAGCTAAATGAATTGTGGGGTTCAGTCCCTGAGCCCATTATGTGCCTCTGTAACCCTTTCCACTACCGCCCACAAGATGGGTATGGGGTGCATAATAAATGAACTAAATTAACAAACCTGCCAACATATTTCCCTCCCTACATTGTACTGTTTTGTTTATATATATATATATATATATATATATATATATATATATATATATATATATATATATATATATATATATATATATATATATATATATATATATATATATATATATATATATATAGGGGGGTACCACCTCTGGTGCAATTATAGGGACCCACAGCCTCAGAGAAGGGAACACAGAGCATTCAGGGAAAAACTTGCCATTTAACTCTGAATAATTGCCATTTATATATATATATATATATATATATATATATATATATATATATATATATATATATATATATATATATATATATGACCGCTATATAAAACATATTAGGACTGGAGGTAGTGGCAGGAACGACCAACTGTTGTCCTAATGTTCTTGAACACTTTGACACCAAAATACGAAGCTCCTTATCCTAGTCTCTTAAGAAAAAACTTCAATAATTACTTCAATAAAAACTAGGTCAATAATAAAATGCTATGTGATGCTAGGCAAAACTGGGGAATCGCACATAGCAAGGTGTACCCAGTAAATTTATTTATTTATTTATTTATTTATTTATATACAAGAAGGTATATTGGGTTTGTGAGAATACATAGCATAGTATTTACAATCTTGTAAAGCCACTAGTACGCGCAGCGTTTCGGGCAGATCCTTAATCTAACACATAATTTTAAGTAGGTAAATTCTAGCAGAATTAATAAAATAAAATGGTCTGTGCCGCCATATATGAAAAGCGCCTCACTTGATAAAGTGAGTTTGGTCTTCCTTGTAACTGGGTCGGTGTAACCTTGTAATGATAATTAGGTAAATTGGTTACACTTGCCCGAAACGCTGTGCGTACTAGTGGCTTTAGGTATTTTTCTCTATCTTTAAATCCATCAATATGTATGTAACTCAATGGATGTACCTTTACCTGAATAAAGAATCTGAATCTGAATCTGAAATTGGCTTCCTGGCCACGACAGCAGCATGATGAATATTTAAGTCAGTCATAGCTTGTATCGTTCTTTATAACGCCGGAAAGAAAACGTGTAAACTATTGGAGGATAAACTCTTAGGAATTTACTTTCAAAACCTCAATTTGTAACAAATTCTTTCATTAAAGTACTACTATTGCTAATAATAATTCATTTCGTCGGGGACAGGCAACCTGTGTATACGTTAGACTTATATCGAGGTCTTCCCCCCCCCTCGCCAAGGTAGAACTAAAGACACAAAAATGGGCATGTTGGCGTCTCTATAACAATCAACAATCTTATTTATTTATTTATTTATTTATTTATATACAAGAAGGTACAATAGGTTTGTGAGAATATATAGCATAGTATTTACAATCTTGTAAAGCCACTAGTACGCCCAGCGTTTTGGGCAGGTCCTTAATCTAACAGATAATAAACTTCAATTAAATCTCAACTCCCCAACACACACAATAATGAGGAGGCGTATATATACAATAGGATCAAACCCGCGTTTCTGGACTCCGCAGTAGTTTTGTCATAAATATACTTCGTTTGTGTGATGTGCAAAAAAAACAATAATCTTTTCGTCTTGTGAACTGACCTGAGGTTGGCCAACTCGGCCTCGTGTTGGCTCTGCTCCGACCAGAGACCAAGTTCCAGCTGGTGTCTGTTGACCTTCAACACAGCTGACGTGTAGAAGGTGTGGCCTGTGAACTTGCACTTGAAGTCACCTGGCGGGCCACAGTCGAACAGGTAACACGAGCCAGACCCCTGCAATGGGGAGGGAAAGTTGTGTGAAAGTTGTCTGAGTATTACAACAGGTGAGTTGAACGAGACAGGTGCCTAAAAACCAGGAACTAAACATGTCTAACGGAATTACAACAATGTGATACATGCGAGTGATCGATATTTCTTCCTTTATGTCGCTTACTTTGTTTATCTGCCATTTCTGCTGGTTCCTCAGTTCGTAGCTTCTTATCTTAATATAAGTTTCATGCCATACTTCTCAACTTATCCCTCCTTATCCTTTCCCCTCACCTTCCCTCTTACCTTACAGTGACTCTCTCCTGCTCCTATGTCACTACCTGGTAAGGCTCCAGGACAGACCGAATGTAAAAATTCCACCTCAGGTCTCATTAAAATATTTTGTGCCCTGTCTTATCCTTTTTTGCGCTACCGCTCACGGGATGAGTCAGCACAACAAACTACCTCTTTCTCTCATTTAAGTCCATGTGCGGGTTGGGTTGTTACAGCTACCAAGTTGTGACTCAAACTCTACAACTATGTCCTGTTAGTTAAAATAACGGTCCGCATATTTTTCGTCAGAATTATTTGTAGACAATATTTGTCTGGGGCTGAGGTAAGTCAGAGAATGATTCACTCAGAAGTGAAGGTAGTCAGTCGTCCTTATAATGGGAGATGGAGAGTGAGAAAATATTGGAGCCATACTGTGGGATCAAACCCCCGTCCTTAGACTCCGCAGGCACATGCACTTCTGACAGAACCGAAAAGTATCTGGAACGGAAGTACTACCTGGCTGACCTGGAGCATGAAAAGTACCGTCAGGTACCACGAGCCGAGATGTATGAGGTACTTACACACTCAGACGTTGGTAGTGACCAGACCATGATGCTGGTGGGAGCAACTCCTGATGATTGATTGATGAAGATTAAGCCACCCAAAAGGTAGCACAGGCATGAATAGCCCGTAAGTGGTGGCCCTTTGGAGCCATTACCAGTATCATTAGCTGATACTGGAGATCTGTGGAGGTGCGACTGCACCCTACGGTGAGGCCATGACCTCTGAGCAACTCCCTCCTTGCTTCCTGTTAAATACCTACATCATCCAGGTACCAGATTCAAACCTTCCTATTAAGGCACAACAGAGCGCCCCATGCTCTACCCTGTCCACATACCCTGGCTAAGTATAACAGCTACACACCCTGCATATCCTGGTACATCCCTGGCCACACACGTGCCACTACACACGTGGCAAACCCTAGCACTGCCCTGGCCATGTTGCCCTGCCCAACTGGGCTAACAGCCAGCAAAGGCAGCAGTGAGGGAAGCCACATCAAGTCACTCAGCCCTCGTCCCCTCAACATCAGGTCAATATCCGAGTTTATAAAGAGTTCACAATTGTTTTGTTCTTGCGCCCGTCCGCCTTCGTGTATTTAAACTGGAGATAGAGTCACAGAAATATTTGAAGAACGAACACTTTGTTCGACAGAGGACTGGAGTGTCCTGATTGGCTTCCGCCTTGGCTTCCTCTGCCTTCCCTTGCCTATCACTCTCTACTTGTCTTGCCATAGCTCTCCCTGCCTTTTCCTATTTTCTTCTGCCACTCCCCTGCCTTGCCCTGGCACTGCCTACCTTAAGACTGGCTCTCTTTATCTTCCATTGCCTCCCAGCCTCTGCCCTCGTACACCAACTACACACACACACACACCTGCCATCTCACACATAAGTCACACACACCTGATATTTCCACTACACATTGTCCGGCAGAGAAACACACTTTTGACTGTAGCATGAAGTTACTATTTTTATAATTTTTGGTTAACATGTTTAAAGTAACCCGTGGCGGGAATAGCGTTCTCTGGGTATCTTGCCTGACTCTTCACACTGCTGGTGTCACCAGTCACTGAGAGCCTCCAGTGAGCTCCATAAACTTGGTGACTACGTGTCGGGGCGAGACTTGTCTTCACTACATGTGTCTTGGCCGACACTACGTAACAGCGAGTCTAATGTACTCGTCGATATGAAAACTGACATGACACTCGCACACACGTTTGATATGAGACGCAAGAGGCGGCATTGCTTGCAGTTCTATGCCTATAGTGGCCTGGCTGGGGTTGTACTGACGATTGGGCTCTCATGTTCATCAGAGATTCATGGCTATTTGCAGAGATTGTCACAATAACGGGTTGAAGCCAATAACCCAACCCAGTGTTTGTGAGAAGAAAGGGACGACGACGTTTCGGTCCGTCCTGGACCATTCTCAAGTCGATTGTGGTCCAGGATGGACCGAAACGTCGTCGTCTTTTCACTTTCTAATGTGTGGTCTGGTCAACATTTTTCAGCCACGTTATTGTGACTCCTCGTCTGCATGAGAGGAAAGGGACGACGTCTCGACTCTTATCAAGTCGAGACACCTGGCAAGTGGATAGACGGAGCTTACCTTCTCCTCGAAGACGGCGACGTTACAGAGGTGTGTGGCACAACAGAGTGTGAGACAGTCTTCTCTGTTGCCCACGTCTGACTCATTGAGGAACTTGGCCCCCAGCACTCGAGAATCCTGAGTCCTTATAATAGTGCTCTCACTCACTTCAAACTTTTCCAGACACCCATGTTCGGCACGCACAGATTCGAGAGGGCCGAGCCTCTTGCGATCGTGGGTGAACTCTGCACTATACATTCGCAGAGCCTGACACAAGAGCAGACACACTAACTGTAGCCGCATGGCCTGTGAAGGGACGCTAGCCATGTCTGGTATCGTCAAGTCACACCCACAGTTATATGACCCAACAGTAGCTGCTTGTTTCTTTACTGTCAACAGTCTTTATCAATATAAGATACGAAAAGTCTTCGCCTAATAAAGTTGGCAACTGTTGTACGAGAGGTAAGAGGAGATGCAAGGGGATTCAAGAGTTTAAACGGAGTGTTGCCTGGGCACTGGATCTCTTATGGAGTAAACATGTGTTATTGATCATCAGGTTCCAGACCCTATTTTATCATACGGGCATCGTGACTCCTGACTTATTTTGGCTTCCAGCTTTATTTTAACATCCACTCCTACTTCATTGTGTTTAAATTGTGCCCCTTGTATTATGGATCACAATCCATTTATAGCACAAGGGCACAAAGCTTCTCATACGAAGTGAATATAATTTAAACGCATTCGGCAACCGTGCAATCTTGCGTTTGGCAGCGGGGCGGTACTGGACACGCATGCGCACTGGACTGTCTGTCATCGACCGGGGCGGACCACGTGCGGGCTTACTAAGACTTAGCGGCTTCGACAAACTGGGCCACGCAAATCTACAGCACCCAGAGCTCTACGTCACTCACTGTCTACACAAATGCTACTGTACGCTTCGCATAGGTCAGTTGCCTTCCAACAAGCTCTTTTGTTGGAAGACATGCACTATATGCGCACTGGTAGACTCCAGGTTCCTGAGGGCCATTGACTCGACATATTAGATTAATGTCATTGTCTCGACCTACCTATTAGCTGTCAAAGGGACTCCATTCCATTGTAGTCTATCTGACCTCGCAGCCATAATCTGTTTCAGGCTGGCTGTTGCCCCACGACTCCCGTCAGTATATATGTGTACTCCCGCAACGTATTGATCTTGTACATATTCTGTGACGTTTGATACACGGAAGACCCGTCAGTGATTCTAATGATGTCTTTTCTCCGACAAAGAAACGTATTTTGAAAGACTACAAACTTTGTTCATAAGGTTCTTCGACAAACTTCTTCATAAGTTCGACAACCTCCCTTCGTAAGTTTCTTCAGAAGTTTCATTAGTGATGTTTCATACACGGAAGACGCTTCAGTCGTTCTTAATAATGTCTTTTCTGTCAGGGAATTAGAGACAGAATACTGGTACAATGCAAGTAATAAGAGCTTTGTCGAAGACATATACACCAAATTGGTGACTGTTGAGCCAAATGAGGTGTTTGTGTATTTACTTCAATTCATCCGCGAGCCATCATCTTAATGGCCTCTACAGGGACAGGAATCCGGCAGCTTGTCAAAGGTACCCCCCCCCACCCCGGTGCGACGACGGGAGGAATAAGATTGATGTAGATTAAGCCACCCCAAGAGTGTCACGGGCATGAATAGCCCGTAAAAGGTGAGGAATAGGTGAAGCCAATAGGCCCACTGCACCTTACCAATTCCCAATGTCTCCATGATGCCTGGTTATATATTTGGCTCAAAGTTGTATCTACGTTCACAGGAAAAAGGTTATCATGTATAACCAAACTCAATTACGGGCTCACCACAGCTCGTGACATGGACACTTCGTCTGAGTAGATAAATCTCTAACAACAACAACATGTATCTACGTGGCTAACCATAGCCCGTGCTCTTGAACCGCTCCTGGGACAGGTAAGTTTACGGGCTCACCATAGCCCGTGCTACTTGGAACTTGTTCCGAGTAGCTGAATCTATAACAACAACAACAAC
>WNGS01113158.1:26782749-26808545 GCA_020271785.1 Procambarus virginalis | reverse complement strand
TATTATAGCTTTACGAAAAAATGGTATTGTTACTAATAAATAATTATTATTATATACCTAATACTATTGTAAATAGTATTTGGTATTAGCGGAATAGGGCGTGAGGTGATAAGTCTTCTGCCCCCCCTTTCTTGCCCCACGAGCCCCCCTTCCCCCCCCATACCCCCTCCCCCATGCCCCCTGGTAAAAGGACGGGTGGGGGGGGGGGGAGGCACCATCATGCTGGGCATCTTATCTCAGGCTCCCGGAAGCTGCCCGCGTCTTGATTGTCTTGTCACCCTTCTCCTTCACTTCTCTCACCCGCTTCCTCTTCCAGGTTTATCATCATTCTTTCGTTCTCTCTTACTAATGTTCGTTATCTTAAATTTCCATTTGCTTGAGGAAGGAAGGAAGGAATTATCAAGGGAAAGCGCCAAGCCATACGACTATATAGCACTGGGAATGGGTCAGGATAAGGATTTGGGATGGGACGGGGAAGGAATGGTGCCCCAACCACTTGGACGGTCGGGGATTGAACGCCGACCTGCATGAAGCGAGACCGTCGCTCTACCGTCCTGCCCAAGTGGTTGGGTCCATATGCTTGAGAAAATCCACTCAATAAACATCTAAATTATCGCCTTAATTTTTAAAATTTGTATTCCCTAAACCGCAGGCGGGAGATATATATAATAATTTACACTTTGGCAATATTAGACGGCTGGTTCTAAATCTCCACACGGAATTGCACCACATGACCAGGAGGCATGGCAGGAAGTGCAAAAGAACCTCGTCCAAAAAGCAGAGGTGCAATAGGCACGCTGAGAGAGAACTCCATCAACATCAAAGGCCCAAGACTCCCTCTACACATAAGCGGCATAACTGGCCGACCTCTCACGGTGTTCAAAAACAGAATTGATGTACACCTCTAAAGAATTCCTGGTCAACCAATCTGTGATTCATACTACAGGCTGCGAGCAGCTGCGTCTAACACCTGGGTTTGTACAACCCTCCCCTAAATGACAGAAGACCCAAGACAGGAGTTGATAGGAACAACATGGCAAACATTAATATAATAGAGAGAGCAGCTTCAGTTGCCTGCAGGAATGGCTCCAGACTCTTAATCATGGGCGATTTCAACCATGGAAAGATAGAGGGAGAATGGGGACCCACATGGTGGTGCAGATACGTGGAGAGCTAAACTCTTGGAAGTGGCAACAAGGAATTTTCTGAGCCAGCATGTCAAGGAACCCACAAGAGTGAGAGGCAATGATGAACCAGCTAGACTCGACTTGATATTCACCCTGAATGAGTCAGAAATAAGGGAAGTCAAAGTGGAAGCCCCCATAGGAATGAGTGACCACAGTGTACTGACCTTTGAGTACTTGGTGGAGGTAGGGATAACCTATCCAAGGATGGGAGTGGAGGGAAAAAGACTGAATTACCGAGAGAGGAAAATATGAAGAGATGAGGAGCTTCCTCAGAGGAATACCATGGGAAACAGAACTTAGAGACAAGAATGTGCAGGTCATGATGGATTTTGTCACCCAGAAGTGCCAGGAAGCTGCAGACAGGTTATCCCTGTCCAAAAGGAGAAAACGAAAAACAACAGAAAAACCCATGGTTCAACCAGGAATGCAGGGTAGCGAAGCAACTGAGTAAAAGAACATGGAGAAATTACAGAAATAACAGAACACCAGAGAGCAGGGGGAGATACCAGAGGGCCAGAAATGAGTACCTCAGAGTGAGGAGAGAAGCAGAGAGACAGTTTGAAAATGACATCGCGAGTAAAGCCAAGACCCAACCAAAGCTGCTCCACAGCCACATCAGGAGGAAAACAGCAGTGAAAGAACAAGTGATGAAGCTGCGAAAAGCGGAGAACAGATACACAGAGAATGACAAGGAGGTGTGTGAAGAACTCAACAAGAGATTCCAGGAGGTCTTCACAATAGAACAAGGAGAAGCCCCTGCACTAAATGAGGAGGTGGCAAACCAAGCAACCTTGGAGGAATTTGACCTCACCAGTGATGAGGTCAAAAGGTGTCTGCTGGAGCTGGATGTGACAAAGGCTGTTGGGCCTGACAGAATCTCACCATGGATACTAAAGGAAGGTGCAGAAGCACTAAGTGTGCCACTCTCTATGGTGTATAACAGGTCACTGGAAACAGGAGACTTACCAGAAAGTTGGAAGACAGCTAACGTGGTCCCAATATACAAGAAGGGTGACAGGCAAGAGGCACTGAATTACAGGCCAGTTTCCTTAACTTGTATACCATGCAAGGTAATGGAGAAGATCGTGAGGAAAAGGCTCGTAGAGCATCTAGAGGGAAATAACTTTGTAACGCACCACCAACATGGGTTCAGGGATGGTAAATCGTGCCTCACAGGTTTAATAGAATTTTATGACCAAGCAACAAAAATTAGGCAGGAAAGAGAAGGGTGGGCCGACTGCATTTTCCTGGATTGCCAAAAAGCCTTTGACACAGTACCGCACAAAAGGCTGTTAAAAAAGTTGGAGCAACAGGCAGGAGTAAAAGGGAAGGTGCTCCAGTGGATAAGGGAGTACTTAAGCAACAGGAAACAGCGAGTAACGGTGAGGGGGGAGACATCAGAGTGGCGAGATGTCACCAGCGGAGTCCCACAGGGCTCAGTACTTGGACCCATCCTGTTTCTAATATATGTGAACGATCTTCCGGAGGGTATAGACTCATTCCTCTCAATGTTTGCTGATGATGCAAAAATTATGAGAAGAATCAAGACGGATGAAGATAGACAGAGACTACAGGATGACCTGGATAAACTGGAGGAATGGTCTAGAAAATGGCTGCTAAAGTTCAACTCGGGAAAGTGTAAGGTGATGAAATTAGGAGAAGGGAGCAGGAGGCTGAACACAAGGTATCATTTGGGAGGGGAAATCCTACAAGAGTCAAATAGAGAGAAAGATCTGGGGGTTGATATCACACCGAACCTGTCCCCAGAAGCCCACATCAAAAGAATATCATCAGCGGCATATGCTAGACTGGCCAACATAAGAACTGCCTTTAGAAATTTGTGTAAGGAATCTTTCAGAACCCTGTATACCACTTATGTAAGACCAATCCTGGAGTATGCAGCTCCAGCCTGGAGTCCATACCTAGTTAAACACAAGACAAAGTTAGAGAAGATTCAGCGGTATGCCACCAGGCTCGTCCCGGAACTGAGAGGATTGAGCTACGAGGAAAGGCTAAAGGAGCTGAACCTCACATCCCTGGAAAACAGAAGAGTAAGGGGAGACATGATAACCACCTACAAAATTCTCAGGGGAATTGACAGGGCGGACAAAGAGAAACTCTTCACCACGGGTGGGACACGAACAAGGGGACACAGGTGGAAACTTAGTACCCAGATGAGCCACAGAGACGTTAGAAAGAATTTTTTCAGTGTCAGAGTAGTTAATAAATGGAATGCACTAGGAAGTGATGTGGTGGAGGCTGACTCCATACACAGTTTCAAGTGTAGATATGATAGAGCCCAGTAGGCTCAGGAATCTGTACACCTGTTGATTGACAGTTGAGAGGCGGGACCAAAGAGCCAAAGCTCAACCCCCGCAAGCACAATTAGGTGAGTACAATTAGGTGAGTACACATACACACTGACGCGGGACCAAAGAGCCAGAGCTCAACCCCCGCAAGCACAACTAGGTAAGTACACACACACACGAGGCCGCGAGGGCCTCGCGGCTGAGTAGACAACGCTCTGGGAAGTAGTCCAAACGGGCCGAGTTCGATCCCCAACAGAGGCAGAAACAAATGGGCGGAGTTTCACCCTGGTGCCCCTGTTCATCTATCAGTAAATAGGTACCTGGGAGTTAGACAGCTGCTACGGGCTGCTTCCTGGGGATGTGTATGTGAGTGAAATAGATGTAGTAGACATAATAGAGAGAAAGTAAATTGGTTAGAAAGGCGGGGCCCAAGAGCTAATAGCTAGATTCTGCAAATGCAAGTAGTAAATACACACACACACATATTGTCAGGAAAGAAGTCTTGTAAAGAATGGGATTTCAATCACAGAACTTACTATGTACACTAATAAACTAATAATTTACATCTACTGTTATAGAGCTTTTAGCACATTGACAGCTTTTAATGTCACAAAACAATCAAAACAAACAGGTGTGTGTGTGTGTGTGTGTGTGTGTGTGTGTGTGTGTGTGTGTGTGTGTGTGTGTGTGTGTGTGTGTGTGTGTGTGTGTGTGTGTGTGTGTGGGCAGGGGCGTAGTGATGGTGGTATTTAGGAATCATGTGTTAAGAGGGAATTTAGGGGGTCAGCTTAAGTGGAATGTACATGGGTAAGGTGTGAGGTGAGAGGCAGGTGTGTGTGTGTGTATGTGTGTGCTCACCTATTGTGCTTGCGAGGGTTGAGCTTTGGCTCTTTGGTCCCGCCTCTCAACTGTCAATCAACTGGTGTACAGATTCCTGAGCCTACTGGGCTCTATCATATCTATATTTGAAACTGTGTATGGAGTCAGCCTCCACCACAACACTGCCTAGTGCATTCCATTTACTAACTACTCTGACACTGAAAAAGTTCTTTCTAATGTCTCTATGGCTCATTTGGGTACTCAGCTTCCACCTGTGTCCCCTTGTTCGCGCCCCTCCAGTGTTGAATAGTTCATCCTTGTTTACCCGGTCAATTCCCCTGAGGATTTTGTAGGTTGTGATCATGTCCCCCCTTACTCTTCTGTCTTCCAGTGTCGTAAGTTGCATTTCCCGCAGCCTTTCCTCATAACTCATGTATTCACTTAGTTGTATTCACTTAGTTGTATTTTACGGGGGTTGAGCTTTGCTCTTTCGGCCCGCCTCTCAACTGTCAATCAACTGTTTACTAACTACACTAACTACTTTTTTTTTTTTCCCACACCACACACACACACACACCCAGGAAGCAGCCCGTGACAGCTGACTAACTCCCAGGTACCTATTTACTGCTAGGTAACAGGGGCATTCAGGGTGAAAGAAACTTTGCCCATTTGTTTCTGCCGGGTGCGGGAATCGAACCCGCGCCACAGAATTACAAGTCCTGCGCGATATCCACCAGGCTACCTGGCCGTGTGTGTGTGTGTGTGTGTGTGTGTGGTGTGTGTGTGTGTGTGTGTGTGTGTGTGTGTGCGTGTGTGTGTGTGTGTGTGTGTGAGAGAGAGAGAGAGTGTGTGTGGAGGTGCTTACCCTGACCAGAGTTCGGATAGCGGGAGGCTCCGTGCCAGACATCACCACTCGACCTGAGGTCTGCTGGAAGGACGACATTAATTAGTTCTCCAACAACACACTTGACCACAGTCGTGCAGTCATCTAGCCTACACATGACTGTAGCACCGAGCACGCTGCTACAACACGGCTCTGTATATATTTCCTGAAGGGTATGGAAGCCTACCTTACCCTACCTGCTGTTTCAGGGGGTTTAGTGAGCTCTCAGTGACACAATTCGGCCTCCACACTTAAACATATAATTTATTCATACTTTTAGAGATTACAGAACGTCTTACGTGTATAGTTTGCAAGCTAACAGACACCGTTCTGCACGTGGGTAACACTTAGCTCACACGAATAATAAGCAACAAGTATTTATAAAATATCTATATATGCCTGTATAAATGGGTCAAGGGGTGGTTTCGTGAGGTCAAGGGGTGGTCTTGTGAGGTCAAGGGGTGGTCTTGTGAGGTCAAGGGGTGGTCTTAATGAGGTCAAGGAGTAGTTTATGGCTAAGACGTCGGAGAAAGGGGAAAGTTAAGAAATCTAAAGTCATAGCAAGAAGTGAGGTCAAGAGGTGAAGGCTCAGAGTAAAGAAGGAAGCTGAAATTATATATTATTTAGACCAAAAACAACTGTTGATGAAACACAACATTAAACATACAATCTAAATTGACCAACTTAGAAACGTCTTGCGGCCGGACACAAACGTCTTGAAAACGTTTCATTCGCGAATTAACGTTAGAAACCATCAACAATTTAGTGTACTCAGCCTCCCTCGGACTCTGCTGTCCAGCTACATAGTACGCCTATCAAGAATGTTTATTGAGATCAGAAAGAAATACATCTCAAAGAGATAGAGTAGCTTAGTCTATTTCTACCCCCCCCCCCAATACGCCTATCCCTCCATACCATCCCTCGAGTTCCTATCCCTACCCTGCCAGAAGGTACACACTCTCCCGCTACAGGTAGTGAAGGAGGGGGAGGGAAAAGATGGAATTACCAGGGGTAAAGCGCCAATCCATTACGACTATATAGCACTAGGAAGGGATCAGGATAACAATTTGGGATGGGACGGGGTGGGAGGAAAGGAATGGTGTCCAAGCACCTGGACGGTCGGGGGATTGAACACCGACCTGCAAGGAAGGGAGGGAGGGTAGGCGTGGGACTCACCGTTCTTGGCTGGCCCAGGGTTGTCCCACGTGGCACCAGCTGGCTGTCCCAGGTCTCCACCACCTGTCTCGTCCCCTGGCCGCCTGACCGCCGCCACTCCCTCCGTGGAGGCTGGGTGTAGAGGCAACACTTGATACATTAGTGCAGCGTGGCACACTTATCTTATATGGCAACTTTAACTCAATCCACATGCATATAGCAGTGTGCCATAGCCATTGGTGGTGTACGATAACGGAAGAATTATATCATGGATAACATGAATTGTGAGGAGTGGCACTGTAGCATGGTGAGTGACTCTGTATCATGGTGAGGGGAGGAAATTATCAGGGGGAAAGCGCCAAGCCATGACGACTATATAGCACTTGGAAGGGGGTCAGGATAAGGACTTGGGATGGGACGGAAGGAAGGAATGGTGCCCAACCACTTGGACGGTCGGGGAATGAACGCCGACCTGCATGAAGCGAGACCGTTGCATTACCGTCCAGCTCAAGTGGTTGGACTGTATCATGGTGAGTGGCAGTGAGTGTATCATGGTGAGTGGCAGTGAGTGTATCATGGTGAGTGGCAGTGAGTGTATCATGGTGAGTGGCACTGAGTGTATCATGGTGAGTGACAGTGAGTGTATCATGGTGAGTGGCACTGAGTGTATCATGGTGAGTGGCAGTGAGTGTATCATGGTGAGTGGCAGTGAGTGTATCATGGTGAGTGGCACTGAGTGTATCATGGTGAGTGGCAGTGAGTGTATCATGGTGAGTGACACTGAGTGTATCATGGTGAGTGGCACTGAGTGTATCATGGTGAGTGGCACTGAGTGTATCATGGTGAGTGGCAGTGAGTGTATCATGGTGAGTGGCAGTGAGTGTATCATGGTGAGTGACAGTGAGTGTATCATGGTGAGTGGCAGTGAGTGTATCATGGTGAGTGGCAGTGAGTGTATCATGGTGAGTGGCAGTGAGTGTATCATGGTGAGTGGCAGTGAGTGTATCATGGTGAGTGGCACTGAGTGTATCATGGTGAGTGGCACTGAGTGTATCACGGTGAGTGACAGTGCCAAGAAGGCCAGCATGACCCACCAGGAGGACACCCAAGGGCAGGATCTTCATCACTGTTGTCCTGGCACTGTGGGATGCCGTCACAGGCGTTGTAAATGGCTATACACTCCCCGCTGTGGCACTCGAACTGGAACCGGCTACACTTCCTCGCTGCCAAACACAAGAAGACAACATTAATTATTTACAACACACGTACATATGACTAATCTACTTCACTGTACTTCAGGCAGCGTAACTACTGTGATATCTCACGAAAATACGGAAACGGAAACGCTTTCCCATCACTATGACGGAAACAAAGAATGGGGAAATAGTCCCCATCACTATGGGACAACTGTGAATGATGAAACTATGCGTCACGCTAGACATAATAGCTAACAGGAACGATCTTGTTATACACACCAGCGGAAATGCTAGTCTAGCTTGAGCAGCCCTTTCACTCGATTTGCCACTTAGTAAAAAAGATTCAACGGTTTCGTCTTGCCAGAAATGTTCAAACGCAAGCAACTCTCCTGACCTGTCGAGGTCGATGCATTGACAACGTCGATATTACGGTGTATTACATTTTTGCCAGTACGCTATGCATGATCCAGGGTTGTAATGACTGGAAATGATGAAGGTAATAATGGGACACTTTCATCTCCCTGCGTTAATACAGTTAATGATACATTGGGAAATATTAATAGTGGCGCCATCTTCCACCCGCTACTCTTCCTGTTACGCCCACCACGTGTTCCCTAGTGGCACAGGCTACGGTGAGAAAGAAGGAAGAGGCTACGGTGAGAAAGAAGGAGGAGGCTACAGTGAGAAAGAAGTAAGAGGCTACAGTGAGAAAGAAGGAGGAGGCTACAGTGAGAAAGAAGTAAGTGGCTACAGTGAGAAAGAAGTAAGAGGCTACAGTGAGAAAGAAGTAAGAAGCTACAGTGAGAAAGAAGGAAGAGGCTACAGTGAGAAAGAAGGAGGAGGCTACAGTGAGAAAGAAGTAAGAGGCTACAGTGAGAAAGAAGTAAGAGGCTACAGTGAGAAAGAAGTAAGTGGCTACAGTGAGAAAGAAGGAGGAGGCTACAGTGAGAAAGAAGGAGGAGGCTACAGTGAGAAAGAAGGAGGAGGCTACAGTGAGAAAGAAGGAGGAGGCTACAGTGAGAAAGAAGGAGGAGGCTACAGTGAGAAAGAAGGAGGAGGCTACAGTGAGAAAGAAGGAGGAGGCTACAGTGAGAAAGAAGGAAGAGGCTACAGTGAGAAAGAAGGAAGAGGCTACAGTGAGAAAGAAGGAGGAGGCTATAGTGAGAAAGAAGGAAGAGGCTACAGTGAGAAAGAAGGAGGAGGCTACAGTGAGAAAGAAGTAAGAGGCTACGGTGAGAAAGAAGGAAGAGGCTACAGTGAGAAAGAAGGAAGAGGCTACAGTGAGAAAGAAGGAGGAGGCTATAGTGAGAAAGAAGGAAGAGGCTACAGTGAGAAAGAAGGAGGAGGCTACAGTGAGAAAGAAGGAGGAGGCTACAGTGAGAAAGAAGTAAGAGGCTACAGTGAGAAAGAAGGAAGAGGCTACAGTGAGAAAGAAGGAAGAGGCTACAGTGAGAAAGAAGTAAGAGGCTACAGTGAGAAAGAAGGAAGAGGCTACAGTGAGAAAGAAGGAGGAGGCTATAGTGAGAAAGAAGGAAGAGGCTACAGTGAGAAAGAAGGAGGAGGCTACAGTGAGAAAGAAGGAGGAGGCTACAGTGAGAAAGAAGTAAGAGGCTACAGTGAGAAAGAAGGAGGAGGCTACAGTGAGAAAGAAGTAAGAGGCTACAGTGAGAAAGAAGGAGGAGGCTATAGTGAGAAAGAAGTAAGAGGCTACAGTGAGAAAGAAGTAAGAGGCTACAGCGAGAAAGAAGGAAGAGGCTACAGTGAGAAAGAAGGAAGAGGCTACAATGAGAAAGAAGGAAGAGGCTACAATGAGAAAGCAGTAAGAGGCTACAGTGAGAAAGAAGTAAGAGGCTACAGTGAGAAAGAAGGAAGAGGCTACAGTGAGAAAGAAGGAAGAGGCTACAGTGAGAAAGAAGGAAGAGGCTACAATGAGAAAGCAGTAAGAGGCTACAGTGAGAAAGAAGTAAGAGGCTACAGTGAGAAAGAAGTAAGAGGCTACAGTGAGAAAGAAGTAAGAGGCTACAGTGAGAAAGAAGTAAGAGGCTATAGTGAGAAAGAAGTAAGAGGCTACAGTGAGAAAGAAGTAAGAGGCTACAGCGAGAAAGAAGGAAGAGGCTACAGTGAGAAAGAAGGAAGAGGCTACAATGAGAAAGAAGGAAGAGGCTACAATGAGAAAGCAGTAAGAGGCTACAATGAGAAAGAAGTAAGAGGCTACATAAATTCTCACATTATAAAACCTTAATGATACAACAATGTGCAGAAGGTCTATTGGCTCACGAGAGGCAACTCCAAATGTATATCCACCAAAACATTTGCCGTTAGAAACAATCTCTCAAACTCCGTCTATTTATGTCAACCGGTAATTTGTTCCACAAGTCAACAACCTTATTTCCCAGAGCATATACCCAGAGCTTTCCCGTGTGCAGATGCGCAATTTTAACATCGTGTACTAGGCTCTGAACTCCGAGATGGATCAGCAACTCCACCACCGGTATTCCCTACATGATGCTCAAGTATAATTACACTTAAAAATAGACAGCGCTCCTGCCTAGCCATGGGTCCCGGGGATAGAGTGGCGCGTGACTAGTGCGTCATCCACTTCCTGTGTTGGATAGTCAACACGTAGGAACCTACGCCCAGGTTAATGTGGATGGGTGATTAGTGTGTGGTGAAGGAATAGTCGCGGTGTGTTGATAGTGACGGCTGGATAGAAAGGTGGGGGGATGGGTGGACGGATAGGCAGAATGTTTATGGGTAGGTATAAATATAGATAAAAGGTAGCGAAATAGGTAGATAAACAAATAGGGAGAATGGATAAAGCAGAAGATAGATGAGAATATAGTCGAGACTAGGTTGGTTGTTGTTGTTGTTTTAAATTTAGCTACTCAGAACGAAGGTGACCATCAACACACTAGTGTCACTAGCTCATTGTAACACTTGTATTACTTAACCGCTCAAGCATCTGTTTATACCGGACCATTAAAACACCGGAGCATCCGGATCACAAAACACGTGTCATTTGCTATTGAGTTAAACATTATGGAGAGTCAATCACGTGTTAAATCATCGTCCTTAGGAAGCTTTTGTTTCCAGATGCACTTTTTGTCGGCGTACTGCATTTTCTTTTCGATATTTTTGTTAATTTTCCATCAGTCTAATGCGCCATTTTTTAGGAGGACGCTCCAAGAATCACCATTGAAATGCAGGGTTAACGACACGGAGGAAGGTCCTCAATAGACATGAAAAGAGGCGATGATGATGGTGGGGGGGGGAGGGGGAAGGGAGGAGGGTTGTGTGTTTGTCGCAGGAGAGGGGGAAGAGATAGTTGTTTGTGGGGGGGGGGTTGTGAGAGGGAAGGGAAAGGACGGTTGTATGTGTGTGTGTGGGGGGGGGGGAGGATGATTGTATGGGGGTAGGGGTTGTGTGTAATTACCAAAGTGTGGAAACGCTTTGAAACTACTGACGGTCTTGGCCTCCACCATCTTCTCCCTTAGCGTGTGTGTGTGTGTGTGTGTGTGTGTGTGTGTGTGTGTGTGTGTGTGTGTGTGTGTGTGTGTGTGTGTGTGTGTGTGTGTGTGTGTGTGTATGTATATATATAAAATTGCTACACCTCCCTCCCACCCTCCGTTCTCACACGTAACTAAGCTAGGCGAGCAATGCCCCAGCGAGTAAGAAGAAGAAGTCTCCTTCACACGGAAGATACGAAAACAATGCTCAGGTTGGCAGGGGAGCGCAGATTACAAAGCCTCAAGGTTGTCGCCTCACTCGCGGGTCAACGTCAAGGTTCTCTCCAAGCTGAGCAGCTGACCTTGTCCTGGGGTTGTCTGACATCCAGTTACAGCCCCGCTCCTGTGTCAGGTAAGTCCACTACGGGCTCACTATAGCCCGTGCTACTTGCCCCGCTTCTGTGTCAGGTAAGTCCACTACGGGCTCACCATAGCCCGTGCTACTTGCCCCGCTCCTGTGCCAGGTAAGTCCACTACGGGCTCACCATAGCCCGTGCTACTTGCCCCGCTCCTGTGCCAGGTAAGTCCACTACGGGCTCATCATAGCCCGTGCTACTTGGAACGTTTTGTTCCCAGTAGCTGAATCTTAAACAACAACAACAAACGGTTGTCTGATCTGGTTTGGGCTTGACTAGGCTAGTCGTGGCTTGTCTGGGCTTGGCTTGGCTATTTTGGGAGGTAAAAATAGCCTAAGCTACTCTATCCCTTTGGAATGTATTTTTTCTTGTCTCAATCAGCGAACTTGTTTGGAGTTTCCTGGCTTGTTTTGGGCTTGTCTGGTCTTTTCGTGGCTTATCTGGGCTCATCTGGGTTTATCTAGGGTTATCTGAGCTTTTTTCGACATTGCAAAACATGATTTATCAACAATTCGAGAGAATTCGGACTCTAATGATTTTAAGACATCTGTAATTGACCTTATAGTTTGTCCTTGTTATAAAGTAAAATAAAATTATAAAATGTAAATAAAAGTATTTTCTTTACAATGTTTATGTGTCCTCGAGATTTGACCTGTTGTCTTCCACGTCTTCACTTCTCCCTCCTCTTCTTATTCTCTCTCTCTAACTCCCTCCATCGTATAGAGCATAGTCTTTCTTTCCTATGAGATGGTTAGGCATGAGAGCCTCTCAGTGGTCTCTTGTGGCAACGCCCTCAGGGTTAGGTGTGGCCGCTTGTGTGGTACCTTATACATTGTGTGGTATCTTATACATTGTGTGGTACCTTATACATTGTGTGGTATCTTATACATTGTGTGGTATCTTATACATTGTGTGGTACCTTATACATTGTGTGGTATCTTATACATTGTGTGGTATCTTATACATTGTGTGGCACCTTATACATTGTGTGGCACCTTATACATTGTGTGGTATCTTATACATTGTGTGGTATCTTATACATTGTGTGGTATCTTATACAATGTGTGGTATCTTATACATTGTGTGGTATCTTATACATTGTGTGGTATCTTATACATTGTGTGGTATCTTATACATTGTGTGGCACCTTATACATTGTGTGGTACCTTATACATTGTGTGGTATCTTATACATTGTGTGGTATCTTATACATTGTGTGGTACCTTATACATTGTGTGGTACCTTATACATTGTGTGGCACCTTATACATTGTGTGGTATCTTATACATTGTGTGGTATCTTATACATTGTGTGGTACCTTATACATTGTGTGGTATCTTATACATTGTGTGGTATCTTACACATTGTGTGGTATCTTATACATTGTGTAGTACCTTATACATTGTGTGGTATCTTATACATTGTGTGGTACCTTATACATTGTCTGGTACCTTATACATTGTGTGGTACCTTATACATTGTGTGGTACCTTATACATTGTGTGGTACCTTATACATTGTGTGATATCTTATACATTGTGTGGTATCTTATACATTGTGTAGTACCTTATACATTGTGTAGTATCTTATACATTGTGTAGTATCTTATACATTGTGTAGCATCTTATACATTGTGTGGTACCTTATACATTGTGTAGTACCTTATACATTGTGTGGTATCTTATACATTGTGTAATATCTTATACATTGTGTAGTATCTTATACATTGTGTAGCATCTTATACATTGTGTGGTATCTTATACATTGTGTAGTACCTTATACATTGTGTAGTATCTTATACATTGTGTAGTATCTTATACATGGAACAAATTCAGAATATAATATGAATGTTTTTTTAACATTGTTTATATAAGTAATAATATATTGAAATTATTATTATCGTTATTATCATTATTATTATAATTATTATTATTTGTATTATTATTATTATTTTAACTATTATGTTATTATTTTTATTTTTATATTATTATTTTTATTTTAATATTATAATAAGCTGTCTGGATCAGACTGTCAGATACTGTACGACTTTGAAGAACATCTATGATTTTCTTCACATTTATATGATTTAATACATTTTTTATGATACATTATCACCATAGGTGCTCTCACAAGGGGCTCAATCAAGGGTCTCTCACCTGGGGCTCTCACATGGGGCTCTCACAAGGTGCTCTCACAAGGGCTCTTACAAGGTGCTTTCACAAGGAGCTCAATCAGGGTGCTCTCACAAGGGGCTCTTACAAGGTGCTCTTACAAGGAGCTCAATCAAGGTGCTCTCACATGGGGCTCTTACAAGGTGCTCTCACAAGGAGCTCAATCAAGGTCCTCTCACATGGGGCTCTCACAAGGTGCTCTCACAAGGGGCTCTTACAAGGTGCTCTCACAAGGAGCTCAATCAAAGTCCTCTCATATGGGGCTCTCACAAGGTGCTTTCACAAGGGGGCCTCACAAGGAGCTCAATCAAGGTCCTCTCACATGGGGCTCTCACAAGGTGCTCTCACATGGGGCTCTCACAAGGTGCTCTCACATGGGGCTCTCACAAGGTGCTCTCACATGGGGCTCTCACAAGGGGCTGACTCAAGATGCTACCGCCGAAGCTCTCGAAGCAAGCTCTTGCAAGGAGGAGGAGGGGGCCCTTTCATTCTTGCACACCAGCTGTTGCAAATCTAAATAACCACACATATTAGTATTACCACAAACGCTTAAAACAATACCTGGCTTCCGTCGCTTTTGTTCGGGATTACTTTCTCTCCAGCATTAAAATCTCCGAGGCAGAGGCGGTTATAATGTGTGTCGTGAATATTGGCTTGTCACATACTGTCTCTATTGTGTTTGCAGTGACTTATCACAGCATAAAAATAAAAATGATTGATTTACAGATTTTTGGGGGCTAGGATATTAAATAATTAATTTACATATTCTTTGCTAGGCTATTAAAAGGTTGATTTACAGATTTTAAGCTAAGCCATTAAAATATATTTATACAAAATTTGTTAGGCTACTAGAAAAAAAGATAATTTTTGCTAGGCTATTAAATTATATCAACGTATCCCAAGTCTTTGTGACCTTGCATAATTATTATTAATGCCTGTTTTCGTATTATTGCATACGGTATTTCAAATCGGAAAGGTCTTACTTTGACAGTTTAATCAAATATAGGACAAATGGTGTTGTATAGCAGAAGGCGGTGGGTGGCAACTGTGGCATGAGCCAGAGGTAAGCCCACCGTGACGCCACAACCGCTCGGGAGACCATAGGGAGCGGACGTGCTGCGTCGCTCTGTGCTCTCTCTTTCTAACTGGCTGAGGAGAAAAATCAGCTCTCTTAGGTTGCACATTGCAATCAGTGATCAAGTGAAACATTCATCAGCCAAGTTGCGTATTGGTGTTAGATTAAGCGAAACATACGGATAAATTCAGATAATATCGGTATATTATCAGCCGCACTTGTCAACACTTGCAATTTACGTTTAGCACCATCTTGGTGTTGGGAAGGAAATAGTGTTGAGTGGGAGCGTCAGAAGGTGGTGTTGCTCGGTGGTGGCGTGTGGACGCTCCAGCAAGGATGGCCTCGAAACTCCGCCGCCCACCACTTTTCGGCCTGGACAACCCTCTAGGCATTCCCGTCCTCCCCAAGTACTCCTCAGCCTCCGCCTGCAAGGTGAGTCCCTTCCTCCTCCTTCCTCCTCTCCAGATGCTGCTGTGTCTCTCTACCTCCTCTCCTGCTGTCTCCACCTCCCACCCTGCTGCCTCCTCCTCTTCTTCCTGCTGTCTCCACCTCCCACCCTGCTGCCTCCTCCTCTTCTTCCTGCTGTCTCCACCTCTCACCTTGCTGCCTCCTCTTCTCCCTGCTGTCTCCACCTCCTCCCTGCTGTCTCCACCTCTCACCTTGTTGCCTCCTCTTCTGCCTGCTGTCTGCACCTCCTCCCTGCTGTCTCCACCTCTCACCTTGCTGCCTCCTCTTCTTCCTGCTGTCTCCACCTCCTCCCTGCTGTCATTTCATCTCCCAATGCAGTTTCCTCCTCTGTCTCAAGGAGGAATGAGGGCAGGGAAGGACGGTGTTGCCAAACATCTTTCTGTCTAGTTTTAAGGAAAAGTAGGAGACCGTCTTTTTTTTCCATCTTCGGCACTGGGTAGAAGAAATAGGGCTAGAAAACTTCTCTCAGAACGAGAGAAGGGAAAGGAAGGGATGGGTCTTTACCATTATCTTCCTTCGTCTGTAGGAGTGTCAAGGAGGGAGGGTGAGACCCCACCCCCTCCCCTTCCACCTTTCCTTGAAGCCAGTACTTTGGTGTTGATTGCAACCACTATACTACCAGGGGGGGGTCACTATTGTAGCGTTGATTGTGACCACTGAACAACGAGACCATTACTCCAGTGCCAGGTACGACCACTTGTACATTTAAAAGGTTAACTCCCATGAAGGGTGGGAATAAGAAGGTGGGGCAAGTGTCCAGGGCGTGCCTCAAGCCGTACAGTCGGGTAGGCCTCCTGGCTTGCACCACGAAGCCGTTACCTAGGCCTATGAGAGGTTGTGAGGCATTATCAGAGCGTCATTGTTTGTGGATTGTTATATGGTGAAGGTAAGGTGGTGTGTGATTGTTGTTATTGAGGGTGAGGCCGTTGTGTTGGTCGCTGGTGGTGATTGTTATTGTGGTACTCTTTAATAGTTGTTTTGTCATCACCATCATTATCACCATCATCGTCACCACCACCAGTAGCACCACTGTTATCGCCACCATCATTATAATAATCATTACCATCATCATCATCATCACCCTCGTCACACTCATCGCACATATTCTCCCCTCACACTTGCCCCCCCTATCACCCATCCCCCTCTCTCATACCCCCCTTTACACCCTCCACACTCGCCCCTCTCCACACACCAGAGTATACCCCCTTCGCATATATCACATATATCCCCCCACACTCACACACAGGCCTATCCCTTCCCCTCCCTACCACAAACACATCCTTCACACACACTCAAGAGGCTCCAAGATACATTCTTCTTACACCTTTCTCTGCATCTCAACCCCGCAAATACACCAAATAATGCCACGTCTACCCCGGCCACCACCACATCCTACAACACTACCACCACTACTACCCTTACGTGTCCTCCCCACTACAAGCCAGGCAAGAGGCCAGTGGTCCCTCAGTCTGTGATATTTACCCGGCTTGGCTTGCCCCACCCCTTCCACCATGACTGTATAAGCAAAGTTCCTTGCCCTGCGCAGGTTGGCGCCTCAGTCGGCCTCAGGATTATCACGTTATTTGTACTGTAAACATATTCACTATTTGTTGCATCAGTGAAAACATGGATAATATCAAGGGTATTGTGGGGAACTCTGACGCATTCTGACCAAGATAGCTGCATGGAGATGGCGCTGTAGCCTCAGGTCGGCGGTCTTAATATGGGTTTTGATGTCATCTCTCCATGATGACTTCCGCTTGTGAACTGAGTTCTTCAGTTTATACCATGTTCTGTTGCACCGAGGTCCAGGGATATTGATGACCAGTTAAGCACCTTGATTTTGTGCTCTCTAAACCAAATGTAACATTTGAAGTTGCGCTAGGGGGGTCGTTATCCGGCAGGTGTGCTAGGGGGTCGTTATCCGGCAGGTGTGCTAGGGGGTCGTTATCCTGCTGAAGGTGTGTTAGTGGTCGTTATCCTTACTTGACTAACCCACCTCCATACTAGGCAGATTAACATCCATATAGGATAAGTCCACCTCCATGTCCTGGGCTGGCCAGCCGTGGCAGCGGAGGACACGGCTGCCACGGGCGGGAGAAGGACATGACGTCTTTACAACCACAAACCGCAGGCGGTGTTGGCACCTGGCCGTGACCGCACCTAGATGTCGCACTTCTCCTGCGGCTCACCGCTTGCGGTAGAGGGAAGCTTCGTGGCTCACCCGAGAATAATTGTTATAATCTGTTATATCCTTTGTATCTCTCGATAACAAATTAGCAAAGATAGGCTAGATGTAGGTGGTACAGTGCCGGATATAGGCTACAGAAGACACACTATCAACCGCATTCCACCTTCAACGCTAAGATAAAAAAAACAACAATTTTGTTCATATGTGTTCTATGTTTGATGAATTGATGATTAAGATCCCGTACATTTTTCATCAATCACGGCGGCTTTGTTAAGCAAAGTTATTGGGCTGTGAATCACTACGAGATTGTATATGATAATAACAACTTTGGGTTGTGAAGTTTTTAAACTTATAAACTATAATATATGGAACGAACAAACTCCCCCCTCTCCCCTAGAACGACGCCACGAGATTCTGATGATGATTAATAAAGATTAAGCCACTCAAGTGATGGCACGGGCATGAATAGCCCGTAATCCGAGATTCTGGCGGTGGTGAGGTGTTATACCTGGTTGCCCGCCACGGGTCACCGCGTCCAGAGATACACCGCCGACCGTGTTCGCTAGTTGTGCGTAGCCACGGACGCACGACCGCTTCTACACTATGGTACACACACGCACGGAGACGTCTACGCTGGGGCAGTGGTACGCACGCACGGGTACCTCTTCCGCTGTGGTGACGGGACGTACACAAGGGGTATCTCTTGGCTGGGGCGACGGTACGCACCCACGGGTACCTCTTAACGGTACACACACGTACCTCTTCACTGTGGCAGTGGTGGCTCCAGGAATGGTGCCGGGGAAGGGGGGGAGGGAGGGGAGCGGGAGGGTACTTGGGGTCAAATACTTGGCTGTCTGACGCGAAAGTAATTTGTATCTTCCTCTTGCTGGGGCTCTCACTCAACGGAGTGGATGGTCGCTCTCACAACTGAGTGGATGGTCGCTCACTCAACGGAGTGGATGGTCGCTCACTCAACGGAGTGGATGGTCGCTCTCACAACGGAGTGGATGGTCGCTCACTCAACGGAGTGGATGGTCGCTCACTCAACGGAGTGGATGGTCGCTCTCACAACGTAGTGGATGGTCGCTCTCACAACGGAGTGGATGGTCGCTCACACAACGTAGTGGATGGTCGCTCTCACAACGTAGTGGATGGTCGCTCTCACAACGGAGTGGATGGTCGCTCTCACAACGGAGTGGATGGTCGCTCACTCAACGTAGTGGATGGTCGCTCTCACAACGGAATGGATGGTCGCTCACTCAACGTAGTGGATGGTCGCTCTCACAACTGAGTGGATGGTCGCTCACTCAACGGAGTGGATGGTCGCTCACTCAACGTAGTGGATGGTCGCACTCACAACTGAGTGGATGGTCGCTCTCACAACGGAATGGATGGTCGCTCACTCAACGTAGTGGATGGTCGCTCTCACAACGGAGTGGATGGTCGCTCTCACAACGGAATGGATGGTCGCTCTCACAACGGAGTGGATGGTCGCTCACTCAACGTAGTGGATGGTCGCTCTCACAACGGAGTGGATGGTCGCTCACTCAACGTAGTGGATGGTCGCTCTCACAACGTAGTGGATGGTCGCTCTCACAACGGAGTGGATGGTCGCTCTCACAACGGAATGGATGGTCGCTCACTCAACGTAGTGGATGGTCGCTCTCACAACGGAGTGGATGGTCGCTCTCACAACGGAATGGATGGTCGCTCACTCAACGTAGTGGATGGTCGCTCTCACAACGGAGTGGATGGTCGCTCAACGGAGTGGATGGTCGCTCTCACAACGGAGTGGATGGTCGCTCACTCAACGTAGTGGATGGTCGCTCTCACAACGGAGTGGATGGTCGCTCACTCAACGTAGTGGATGGTCGCTCAACATTCAACACGCTGAAACACCGGAAAACACCTTCCTTCTACGCTAATGTTATATAGAGAACACCGCTATGTTCACCGGCTTTTGTTCCTCGCCTTACGCACCACAATTCCATTCGCCGATATGTGCGCGCGCGTCGCTTTGTAAATGTACATATGCTCCAACCTATCGGTGCAGTTAAATCGCCACACTGTGCGTTAATGCGTCACTATAGCGGTGCATTTTAGCCGTCAATCGTTATACGCTGTTGCGTCACTGTAGCGATGCGTTTTAGTCGTTATGCAATGCGTCACTGCGTCAGTACAGCGATGCGTTTCAGGAAGCGTCTCACACGGTCGGTCGCGCCAGGCGTCGGCAGGTTTTGCAGCCTGTAATTTATACGGCTTCTCGGCCGTGGTTGGGCGGCGTTAACCCAGCCTGGGGTGCTGGGTGCTGGGTGGCTGGGTGCTGGGTGGCTGGGGTGCTGGGTGCCTGGGGTGGCTCACCCACCCCTACACTTTCTGTGGGAGCTTCATCCAAGCCTACAACCTCATACTCCCTGGGAACCGTCATCATTATCATACATCATCATCTAATCATTATCACACATCATCATCTAATCATTATCATACATCATCTAATCATTATCATACATCATCTAATCATCGTTATACATCATCTAATCATCATATCATTCACCATCTAATCATTATCATACATCTTCTAATCATTATACATCTAATCATCATTATCATACATCATCTAATCATTGTCATACATCTTCTAATCATCATTATCATACATCATCATCTTCCCGACCACCTATTCATTCATTCCAGTATTCTAGGCAATATGCTACACTATTCCCTCCGGATCTAACTCAGAGAAAATACATTTCTGAGCATTACATTGTCTTTTGACGTTGACTATACGTTCGTAGATCAGGACTGTAAGTGTGTGGGCCTCTGTGGCTTCTGAATCCTTGTTGTTTGATGTACAAATCCACAAGGGCCGTGATTACGGTTCGAACCTACGCCCGAGAGAGTTGTCTGATGTTTTACTTCTGTTCCACTTCCATGTCCTTCACGCGTCTGGGATGGTGGATTTTTTCGGATATATGACCTGGAATTTTGTCATGGAATTTGACCATATTTGACCCGGAATTTTTCGAATATTTGACCTGGAATTTTGTCATGTAATTTGACCATATTTGACCCGGAATTTTTCGAATATTTGACCTGGAATCTCGAGTAGGGAAATGTCCTGAAATGTCTGTCTGAAATGAAATGTCTGAAATGCCCTGTCGTGTTGGTGGTGTAACTGGCTTTGCGATTAATCTGAGAGTGGCATTTTGTTAAGCAGGTTGTTAGTAGTGCAGATGTCAGAGCGGCATTTAATATTCGCGTAAATTGATGAATTGCCGTCACTGGAAGGTGTGTGTGACAATGTCAGTGTGTTTATTTTGCTAATGCCATGGTGCACCGTTCTTAAGACATCTAATTGTTTCTTGGAGCTCTGCGATGGTTATGTAGTTCATAAGGTGGACTGTGAATGTTATTAAGGATCATTGTTGGCCTTGGAAGCAAATTTGTGGCCGTGTTCTACGAGAATTGTAATTGTTCTGTGCTGGGACAAAAGCTTACATTTTCCTCAGGTTTTATTCTGAAAATATTGTCCCAACAATTTCTGAATTATTGTTCTTGTTCTGACTTCTTATTTCTCAAGGAGTGGCTGATGTAAGGTGCTTTCTCGCTTGGTTCCCATCCTGTTTTATTTTTTTTATCTTTTTCCACAACTCTAAGATTTCTGTGATCTGTCTGCATTTGGTTTATTAGATCATCTAATTTTTGGTTGTATTCTGTTTTGCATAAATCTTGCATCTCATTCTGAAGTTTCGTCTGCAATCTTCTGTGCTGGTGTGTCCACCACTACCCTCACGACACCCCACCACTGCAAGACTTACCCTTCCTTACCCCCATCAATCCCCCCCCCCCTTACCCCATCTCTTCCCCCCCCCCACCCCACTATACCCTCACACATATCAGTGGAGCTAAAACAGATTCTTCACCTTTGGTATGCAAATAGTATTTGTTTATATAACTAAAGTGCTTACACTGACGACGGCAGACACTGCACAATGGTTCCCTGTGGCGAGTACACGCCATATTGCCCTTTTGTTGTCTGCCTCATTCTCAGCAGGTTGTACCTGAGGGCACACCCTCACCCAGCCTCCAGCAACCCAATAACCCGCTTCCACCACCCTAAAAAACACCGCCCCTCCACCACAGACCCACAACCCATACCCCCACCACCACAACCCCCTGGCACCCTATGATACAGGACACACAGTGGTAAGGTGGGTCCCTGGCGATGAATCTCTTGGACACCGGTGATACTCATCATCACCGGATGAGAATGTCTGTACTCATCTAGACTTACTCTCGAAGGTGCGCTTGTAAGGTCGAGTTTAAGCTTCCAAGCTCCGACTTTGAAACCAGTAGTGTAATGCAATGTTTTTTTCTCGGGTTTTATCATCATATTTGCATCGAAAATTGTTTTGCGTTTGTGTATGTACTCTCCTAGTTGTGCTTGCAGGGTTGAGCTTATGCTGTTTCGCCTCTCCTCTTAACCTTCGATTGATTAATGTACAGGTCCCACGTATATTGTGCTCCGTCATATCTTGCATATAAAGCTGTGTATAGACACTATGTTTAATTGAAGCGTAAAATATTATTACATGTGAATTGCACAGTGACCATGCAAGTTCATCTATTGCCCCGTGAGAGGTCATGTCGGCACCTATGTCGTGATTTGTTACACCAGAACCTTGAAATGCTGATTTAACTCGTGGGGGGGGGGGGGAACACTTGCATGGTCGTCGTTCGATCCCCGATGGTCCAAGTGGCTGGACACCGTTCCTTCACTCCGGACTTTTATCCCAGCCCTACTCGGTCCTCGTATTCCTTCCACCTGGTAGATGGTCATGCTAATTTTGTGTTTTCTTAGTGTTATTTCTATGGTGTACTGACCACTTGTAGGTTCTTCGGTCTCCTCCAGCGTCTGGTAGGTGTTCGATCTCCAGCGTACGGTAGCTGTTCGGTCTCCTGCAGCGTCTAGTTGCTGTTCGGTCTCCTCTAACGTCCGGTAGCTGTTCGGTCTCCAGTTAAAGACCTTTTAAACTTTTCACTGAGAAAAACCCGCGTATGGCTGTGTAAGTTGTCGTGTGTGCTCCACCTCCCATAGTCTGGTCACTCGGTCATTATCCCCCCCCCCCTAGGTTGTAGATGTGTGTGGGGGGGAGGAGGTTGTTGTTGTTGTTATAGATTCAGCTACTCGGAACAAGTTCCAAGTAGCACGGGCTATGGTGAGCCCGTAACTTACCTGGCACAGGAGCTGGGCAAGTAGCACGGCTATGGTGAGCCGTAACTTACCTGGCACAGGAGTGGGCAAGTAGCACGGGCTATGGTGAGCCCGTAACTTACCTGGCACAGGAGCGGTGTTGTGGGTGGGAACTAGCAGCAATAATAGCTGTGAGGTATATTGGAGCGGTGTGTGTGTGGGGGGGGGGGGCGGGGGGGGGGCGGGGGGGGGGGGGGGGGCGAGGGGGGAAGGGTGTGTGGGTGTGGTGTGTACTGTTGCACGTTCACCATTGTCACGCCTGCTGACCTCTGTCACCTGCGGTTATGCAAGACGTTTTTCTTGCTGGTGTTCTCTACTTTCACGCGTATGTGTGTGCAACTGGGCTCACCTGGGTGTGCTTGGGTGGCCCGAGCTTCACACACTTCCTTATTGTTCTCCCTCACACAGGTTCTTCTTATTTCTTTCTCACACACAGGTTCCTTACGCCTGCCAATCACCAGTCGCCTGGGGCCAGATTCACGAAAGCAGTTACGCAAGCACTTATGAACGTGTACATCTTTCCCTCAATCTTTGACGGCTTTGGTTACATTTATTAAACAGTTTACAAGCATGAAATCTTGCCAATCAACTGTTTTTGTTGTTATAAACAGCCTCCTGGTGCTTTGGAGCTCATTAACTGTTTAATAATTGTAAACAAAGCCGCCAAAAATTGAGAAAAGATGTACAGATTCGTAAGTGCTTGCGTAACTGCTTCGTGAATTTGGCCCCAGGTTTACAAGGAGGTGAACCTTGTAGACTCTGCCATATCTATATTTGAATCCATATTTCGAGTCTCTACCATTTCATATTTTAAATTATTATTAATTATTTTAATATGCTGAGTCAAAATTAATTACTTTCTTATTCCTTTGTGGCTATGAGGGCAGTAGCTTTCACTCGCATTACGATGTTCGTGTCCCTCCTCTTCTTTCCCACTTAGTTCTGAGTATTTTTTTATGTCGTAATTATGTCTCATCAGTTTATTTTCTCTTCCGGTGATGTAAGGTTTACTTCTTTAGGCTTTCTAGGGAGCTCAAGGCGCTGTTCTGGGACTAAGCTGCTGGCATATGTGACAAAGTTCTGAATGACTGTTCAAGTGTCTGAATGGAGTTCACATGTTTTCCGACGTTGCCTATGACGCTGATGCTATTCGGTTAGTATGTACTTCAGGAGACAGGATTATAACTCATCAAGCATGCACGCATACACTTCAGAAACCTGTACATCATTCCTCAATCATGGTGACATAGCAGTTATTAAATAGTTTACATGCTTGACAACCCTTCACAACCCAAGGTTGTTATTGGTACAGACACCCTCGTGGCGCTTCTTAACCCTTTAATTGTTCCATAAATGTAAACCAAACCGCCATGATTCAGGAAAGATGTACATGTTTCGTAAATGGATATTTAAACGCTAGGTGACTCCTGATCCAGGTCATGGGAGGCTGCATCAGTGCGAGAAGAACATGTGCTGGCGATGATAAGTGGAGGAGATGCGTCGTAATACGTGTTGACGGGGGGGGGGGAGGACGGAGCCTGGGGTGGGGAGAGGTGTCGGGCCATGTAGCCAACTACGCCACGAGGGCGAATAGCAAGAATGGACAGCCCCGCTCCTGTGTCAGGTAAGTTCACTACGGGCTCACCATAGCCCGTGCTACTTGCCCCGCTCCTGTGTCAGGTAAGTTCACTACGGACTCACCATAGCCCGTGCTACTTGCCCCGCTCCTGTGTCAGGTAAGTTCACTACGGACTCACCATAGCCCGGCTACTTGGAACGTTTGTTTCCCTGTAGCTGAATCTAAAAACAACAACAACAAAGGCAAGAAGGGGAAGGGGAAATATCATACGAAAGCACCAAGTCATTACGACTATATAGCACTGGGAAGGGATCCGGATAAGAATTTGGGATGGGACGGAGGGGAAAGGAATTGTGCCCAATCACTTGGACGGTCGGAGATTGAACGCCGACCTGCATGAAGCGAGACCGTCGCTCTACCGTCCAGCAGGAGAGAGTGAAAGGAAGAACACAAACAGGTGCCATAGACCAGGTGAGAGTGTCAGCTTAGGTGAGCCGGTACCTTCACCACGGTGGAACACCTAGACCAAATTATAATCATTTAATCCTCAAAACAGCTCCTCTTCATAAACAAGGAACAATGCTCTGTAAACCACTCGCTTCCCTCTCTATTTTTGAACGGAAAAAAATGTACACACAAACAGCTAACCTAACCTAACCTAACCTAACCTAACCTAACCTAACCTGACCTAACCTAACCTAACCTAACCTAACCTAACCTAACCTGACCTAACCTAACCTAACCTAACCTAACCTAACCTAACCTAATCTAGGCCCAACTAATCTAGACATAACTAGAATATATAATAATAGTTTTTACTTGCTAAAATAACTTTTTCATTGCATAATACGGAAAATGTATGAAAGCATCTGAGAGGTCGGCCACACCTTGGACGAGCGCAGCAAGAGGATGGGTTGTCCCCAGAGGTCCAAGATAACATAGCCAGTGAACCCCAAGGTCAAAGATAACATAACGAGTGAACCCCCAGAAGTATAAGATAACATAACGAGTGAAGGTTCAAGAGAGGATGAGGACGGTGTGGGGGGGGGGATAATGAGAGATACGCCCGGTGAGATTCCTTTCCCATCTCGATGATGTCACCGCTATAATGAAGCGCCGATTACGAGAAGAGAAAATCTATTGTGAATTCATCGTGTACTTATGAGAATTTCTTCTCCTATTGTCTTAATAATACCGGAGATGACTGTGGACTAGTCCCCGGAGGTGACTACGGACTAGTCACTCACCATTGTGCTCAGGAAAGGATGGTACCCTGGGGTATTTGGTCTTTGTAGCCCATTGCATAGCACCTCACACACTCACCACCCCACACACTCACCACCCCACACACTCATCACCCTACACACTCACAACCCCACACACTCACCACCCCCACACACTCACCACCCCACACACTCACCACCCCCACACACTCACCACCCCACACACTCACCACCCCACACACTCACCACCCCACACACTCACCACCCCACACACTCACCACCCCCACACACCAGCCCCCCAAGCATAGAAGGTGCTGTAGCGTAAGCGACACTTACACAATGGTGTTCTAGATAACGGGGGAAATAAAGGTTAATTGGGATGTGACCCACATTTGGTGTGGGTGAAGCTCCAGCTCCTGCGCCCC
>WNGS01113158.1:26770424-26782125 GCA_020271785.1 Procambarus virginalis | reverse complement strand
AAGATTGGTAGCCAAAGCGAATTTCTCTTATTACAATAAAATTAAATTAATATAAAACTAAGATTAACGTCCCAATACGTTTACCAGATGTATAAGTAAATTAAAAATAAATATAAAATAATATTAATAACGGTAAATAACCGACAAATAACTTAATAATTCTGAATAATTGCAAAAAAATAAAAACTCAAGGGAAACTATATGAATATTTTAAAATATGGTCTCTTGTTATAAGCGGACAAGCTTATTTGGGAAACAGATATACGTCAACAGGTCTAATAAAGACCTTTTGTGCCCTCTGCAATACTTTTTGCGCTACCGCTCACAGGAGATGCAAAGCAAATTTTCCCATATTCGGAGATACATATTGAACGTAATTATATGTAATGTAATCCCAAACAACCCCATATTTGTTGAAAAAACGAGAGTCCGGTAGGACTGGCGTCAGGATTCAATGATTGGATCAGCTTGCTTTACAAAGAGTTTGAGTAGCATTTGTATCAATGAGATTTTAAGATCGACACGTTAGGGATATCCTCCGTAAATGTTTTAAGACGAGACTTATTTTCCCAAGAACCCTTGTACCTAGCAAACAAACTAATATTATTCAGCCATTTCTTCACAATGTCATGAAGCTTCCTGGTCAGAGGTATGAAGAAGACACCAACATTTTTGTAACAAATGAAAAGTCAATGGTGCAAATTCAGAGCGAGAGAGCTTACGGTGAAGGGCAACAAGATGCAAAAATTAACAAAAAAACTAATATCACGAGGCTGGAAAACAATGTACTAAAAAAAATAAACATACACAGCTTTATGGCTACAGGTTTTGGTATGGTATTGGGCTTCATGCCTATCAACCTCTGGAGGGTTATTATGGCTACCACAAATGCTTACTGACCAACCAGCAAGTATACTTTAGTTCTAGGCATAGTTCAGAGCATCGGTAAACTCTCAATATAGACAAGCGTGGTATACCCCAGCTGTGTATATATCGCAGGACAGGTAACAGGGGTTCTAGGATGTTGTTGTTGTTAAAGATTCGCTACCTGGAACAAGAAGTTCCAAGTAGCACGGGCTATGGTGAGCCCGCAGTGGATGTTAAGGTTCTAGGAATGTACTAATGCCTAACGTATGAAAACACACTGACTATGAGTTTGATGAAATAAGTAGGAAACAACGATATAAATTAATGTTTTCTAATAGAAACTTAGGTGTTTTAGAGGACTATAGTAATTAACTGTAAAATTCTATCAAAATTAATATATCCTGTAGAAAATATCATCCAATTAAAAGAACTACTCTATAAAAAGAGTAAGACAAAAGTTGGATAGGGATAAAAAATATAAGTACAGTATTTCATATATCATTAGTAATCCTATATGTTAAATTTGAAAATGAAATCATGCAAGAGAACAATATAAATTTATCAGGACCTCATAATTGTAAATTATGAGCAAATTACCTGTTAAATATGCCAAATTGAAAATACAGCGTTTATATGATCACATATTTATTATTGTTCATTTATTATTCATGTTCTTAGACAAATTTAGCATATAGAAGAATTTTTAATGATGAACAGGTAAGCAAGTGTATAACATATTAGTTTAAGCTAGTGTGCCAAAGGTAGAGGAGAACCCACTTGTAACTGGCATGAAATATAGACAAACATTTCTAAGAAGTTTATTGATTCACAATAAAGAGTACATTTGTACATATGCATGTCCATGAGACCCCGACAATGATAAGTTGAATATGTTAATAGCAAGAGACAACAACAGGTGTGACCAATACAATGCAGAATAATATCCATATATATTTTTGGGTATGAATATGATATTAACTGTAAAGTTAATTAAGTAAACTATCAAAGCCTTGTGTGGTAAAGGCATTAAAGTGAATTTCATGAAGTTTCTAATGTTTCATTATGAAATAAAGTAAGGTAAGCCGATTTATGAGGAGCAAGCCATTAACCAGTATGCAGCCCTTAGCCAATATCTATATATATATATATATATATATATATATATATATATATATATATATATATATATATATATATATATATATATATATATATCCTTAATCTGCATACAGCCCTTAACCTGTATGTAGCACATTGAAGGAATAAGAGCCAGACTTTGAGCTGATTGATATATTAAGGCAGAGTGAAAGGAATAATACAATGTAATCTATGAGGTTTAAATTGAATCCTTGCAGATGACATGAAACAATGTTTCACACCAAATTATTTTAACTATAAATAATGTAATGTTTACCTTGTATATATAAAGTGCTATGATCATTCACTCAATCTGCCAGGTCCATAGTTTTCAATATTTACCTTTATCGTAATAAACAATCATTATACATTTTATACTCTATGGTAATCATGTCCCAAACTATTCCAACCAAAATATAGATACATCAGGCAATATACAGCACACCACTCAAGCCTTTAGGCTAGGTTAGACGTTAGGATTGGTTAGCTTTTAGAATGGTCACTTGGTTAGATGTTAGGTCTCAGGATAGCTTGGGGTAGTTTTGCTACCCCCAATATACCCCAATAAGATAGCTTGGTCTGTTGTGGTAGTAATTATAGTAACGATGATGACCATAGTACATATACCGACATACAACGCAATTAGAAAGTAGAAATCGATACTATTGAATTTGGACAAATCGGAAAACTATTTTATACTTATGTTGTAAAGACAAACTAAACTAACATAATCTTCCTAGGCCTAATGCACGATATTTGAGGCCTTATATAGTATATATGTGTGCTATACTAGGCCTAGGAATATTTGTTTGTGTTTAACTTAACTTTTATCGGTCTCTTATAACGTGAGTAGTACAAAATTCTACTATCTAATTACTTAGTACGTCAATATTTGTACTATGGTGCACATAGTTACAAAAGTACTATCTAAACAGCATGGGTTGCAGTTAGGCTAGCGGTTAGGTTGAATTAGGTGTTATGTAGAGTTGGGTTAGATATTAGGTTGAGTCCGGCGTTAGGTTAGGTTAGGTTAAGTCAGGAGTTAGGTTTGGTTAAGTCAGGAGTTATGTTTGGTTAAGTTAGGTTAGGTTAGGTTGAGTCAGGTGTTAGGTTAGGCTAAGTCAGGTTAGGTTGAGTCAGCTGTTAGGTTAGGTTAGGTAGGTGTTAGGTTAGGTTACGTTGAGTCAGATGTTAGGTTAGGTTAGGTTGAGTCAGGTGTTAGGTTAGGTTGAGTCAGGTGTTAGGTTAGGTTAGGTTGAGTCAGGTGTTAGGTTAGGTTAGGTTGAATCAGGTGTTAGGTTAGGGGTTCGGGCGAATTAGGCCAGGCTTGTCGAAGTGCAGCTAAAGGTGTATTATAGTAACATAAGGAGCCTATAAACTCTCAGTATATTCACACCGGGAACCAGAAGACACGTCTAAGGATGCTGACTCAACATCTTACAATACCAAAAAAAAAAACAGCTACGAATACACGTGAATTATTTCCTCAACAATCATGCTGGTATAAAAAATATCATTACATTTTTTTTCCAAAAGAATGAAAATGTCACAACACATGTCACAACACTCACCTGAGATGTATGTACTTTTCCTGAAGAAAAAATTTGAATTTTTGAATTTGAATTTGAGGAGGCAGCAACGGCATCCACCCGTCCTGGGGACACCTCGCGGCCGCACTGGCGGACGACGGACATGCTTCCTTCTTTTATAATGCTCGAATGTTAATATATTTACTCCTCCCCGTGCCATCCTAAGTCTTTATCCTGATCCTTTCCAAGGGCTATATAGTTGTGATAGCTTGGCGCGCTTTTTCGCCTTGATAGTTCCCTTCCCTTGCGGTACAGATTCCATGGTTTAGGAAAGTACGTGAAAACTGTTACTTATGGTAAAAAAAATTTACGTATAAAAATAAGGTAAAAGGAAGCTGTTGTTGTTGTTTTAGATTCAGCTACTTGCTGAATCTCCAGTTGCAAGTAGCACGGGCTATGGTGAGCCCGTAGTGGACTTATACAAAGGAAGCAAAATACTTACATATTTGGGTAACGTTGAATATAATTGGTTGCCTCTTCGATCACGTGACTTCAACCACGCTTGTCCAATAGTGAATGTATGTACAAAATTGTGTGCTGATGACACTGACCACAAACCCACAAAACCCTGAGTGTATGTTTAGTAATTTCGAAACGATAGTTACGATAAGTACTATCATTTTAAGAGGATGGGCTGGAACAATGATGGAACACAATCTCCATCACATCACAGCGTTGGGTGTGTGCTCATGTCTGATGATACACAAGCCTCTAGAGAATATCTTTATTGTACCTCCAATGTCAATATTTTAATATTATCCAATGTAAATTGTTTACAGATAAACTTTAACAATACTAATAACTTTTATAAATATTATTATTATTATTGAAATGCCTTTTTAATATTTTAATTGATGTCTCTAATACATGAATTATTATGACAGGATTGTGTCTATCAAATTATAGTAATGACAATTAAGTGAGAGCGCTATGTTGCAAAATATAGTTATAGTATATTTTGTAACAGCCAATTTTGTACTGTATTTTTTTGTATAGCCTATGTGATATGATATATTTTAGTGTAGCCTATTATCATAGTACATGGTAGTTAAAATAGTTAAACAGTTACATTATAATGGGTTCAAGAACAGGACCATAATAATCTCCAGACTAAGCAATTTACATCTATGGTGAGCTAGTTACTTGTCATTTTCATTGTCTTATCGTGCACCCCGTACCCATAAGTGCCCGGCAGGAGAAAGGGTACAATTACTTGCATGCTTTACCTACGTTACTTCAATAATACACCCAGTTTACTTATATGCTATCTATTACTACAAATGCATAAAAGGTTAAATTTTAAGCGGCATATCCATATATTTTTACATAAATTAATGGTCCATTTAGTTATTCTGCTCAGTAAGCTTCTGATTTATGTAACAGTCGTATTATTTATATTTGTCAAACACAATTATCCGTTCGACTTATCAAAATTATTATGCCAGCAGAGTAAAATGCCTAATCTAGGAGTTCTGTGCACATACTAGGTTAACAAAAAACACCATCGCCTCATCCAGAATTTATTATTTAACATATTTACATAGTCGTCAAAACCGGACTAACTACAGCCAGGGTGAGTCCACAGCGTTCTAGAACTCTCGCAATTAACAATAAAAGAAGCAAACGTATAGCAACAGCAGCAGGTAGAAAGTTGATGAGTAAGCAGCAAGTCATCTGCGACAGGTGAGCTTCAACACCAGCGAGATGGCCTGATGTTATGACAAATACCGACAGGTACCGAGTTCCCTGCATCCCGGGCATCACTGCCACCCACCTAGCTAAAGTGAACGCCAAACTAAGGATCACGATGGCTAATGCATATGACACACAGCTATTAAAGGTATAAATTACACGTACACTGGTAGTTGCAGCTGCTTGAGGTCAGCCAGCGCCTCATTACTAGTGGAATGGACAAGGGCATTGTGTCAACACATCCCTCACGAATATAACTTGCTTACACACGTCAAGATAGGGACCAGTGGATGGTAAGATTCAACTGCATATGATGGTGCCAACAACGACGCACGGTAATTACAAGTCACTAAGTAACGTATTTATTGGAGACGTTAAGGGCACTCTTTGTTTCCTGTGGCAGTGCATAAGGTCTGCTACATATAACCAGAATATTTAGAAATATGCTTTATCAACAACCCATTGAAATCATCCAATTACAGACGTTTAATCCATGATCTACCATGTCAGGATACAAAATGGGTTATTTGTTAATTAATCTAGTAGGTATTTAATGGAAAATTTATGTATTAACCCACAACATCCAAGGGTGAGAAAGGATAATGAGTTATGTTAAATTCTTTAACTCAATATTTTGTCAATAGATGACGAAATGTTTGAACGAAAAAATGTGGGACTACTATTCCTACAGTGTGAACTACATAATGAACGTTACTAAGATATCTAAAAAGAAAACAGCTGAAATTCTTGAAGATATGATGCGATTTCTGGGGCAAGTGAATGTGTTTGTGTGTCTAAGTCTTACAAGCATCACTTTAACCATCATTGTCACGTGAAGAATATCTAACTAGCCTAACAAAGCAAATAAACCTATTTCATGCTACTGCCGGATTAACCAAGATATTAAAACAAACGTCGAGATACAGAACAGCAAAAGGAATATGAAGCTTTTGTCAGCTCTTAATAAATCCCAATGATTGAGCCCCGTCTGAATACCACTCACGCAGCCTAACGGTTTGCCGTTAATAATAATAGTAATCATGAACAACATACACATTAGCTGTTCTACACTGTACAATGATTGTACAATGGTCCATGCAAAAAATACGTGACTGTAGTATTGCTGCAATGAATGGTAAATAGTTTTTCCTTTATTTCCACCCTCACTAATACATTGCCTTTCTTAACCAAAGGCTGAGCATCAAATTCATAATACCACTGTGAACAAGGCACTAAATGATGAATACAATTATTAGGGTTTAAGAAATTATAATTGCAATTGATAGTTTCATGATATAATTAACAAAAAAATCTGACCGTCTTCCCAGTAAATGAGTATGACAATACCAAGAAGATCAAAGATCTAATTCTAGCGGGTTTCGCTGTTCGATATGACTTTCAAGTTGCATAACATTCACTGTACGAGAACTAAAGACAATTGTGATGTACAAGGCTGATATATTGTATATTTCCATTTTCATAAAGTATTGAAAAACTTTACAATGAAGTCGATCAGTTCAATATTAGGTTGCTACTCGAGTCAGTTTACATTTATTTTTTGGACTGTTTTCAGAGGCATTATGAGGTGATGCCTAGTAACAACTATTAATGTTAATGCAATAACTTAAAATCATAGTCATTGCCTAGAAAGTCTCAATTATGCCTCCTCAAATCACGGTTATTAAACTTTAAAAAGCATGATAGCCAGCCACCTGTACACACAACCTCCCCCATCCCCCGGTTAAGTTGCGCATCTCTTCCTCACACTCCCCCATCTCTCGTCATTATTGCATATGAGATTGCTGCTGCTGGTGAAATGACAGACTACAGATGGTAGGCAAGAAATTGTTACAAGAGAATTTCTTCTGCAGCACGATCTCAAGATAAGGCGTTTAAAGAAGTGTGCAAAACCTGACATACATTTTAGCAGGCACCCTACGCAACCCTCAAAGTCAATAATTATAATCAACATGCCTTCACATAATTGTACAATATCAATTTACTTTCCTTTGATAACATTTCAGGTTATAAATATTTATCTAATACATACAGGGCATCAAAAGTAAAGGCTTAGTGCTGAATTTTCTTATTTTTTGTTAATTAAGTTGTTGGGATTAAAAGCAATGTGAAACATCGGGATTTCATAGGAAATTCTGTCACTGACCAGTATCAGAGGCATAACCCACCCTGCTGACCACAATATGCTATACACATTAGAAGAAAACGCTTGCCAGCTCACAATAAGTTATAGACTCTGTTACTAACACAAATTACACACACTTTTGGGGAGGCACTCTGAAACTGAAGTGTGTGTCAGTGCACTCTACGCGTTATATAACTATAATCTTCCTAGGCCTTGGCAATGCGACCTGCACATCACCTCTGACTTTGTCTCCGGAAAGATTGTTAGTGAACATCATTTGCAACGAAATTACACTGAAGACATAAACATCAACGTCACCATGAAGTGAAGCAAAATTCATTATACTAGAGAAGCCTAAAGCATGATTTGCATCGCAGGCTCAACCCCGGGGTTCCCGTCGTCTATGGACCATCTGTGTTCAGACTTGGACACAGGAACTTCGAGCGGCGTATTCCCATGTCTCTGTGTATATACGCTGAGATTATTTTAGTCCTGGTCTACGTTCAGGACTAAAATATACTTGCTGGTTGGTCAGCAAGCTGTTGTCACGGCCTCAATAGCCTTCGTGTACATAATAGGCCTCAAGCCCAGTACCAAACCACACCGACTTGGTCCCACATACACTGCATCTCAGACCGCATTACGCTCATACACGGGTCGTTGTCGTTCCTAAACTATGAGTACTGCTTTGTTTGCATTTATATACATCATGTTGCATCATCCGTCTGCACAAGATTTTGTCAATCACGTTGAGGAGAAATTGATGATTGGTTAAATACATATCAAATTGCTCTTCAAGGCTTAACTTATACCGTTAAATCTAGTTAAGTTGTCTTGTCTACACATAATGTTTGGTGCATTCTATTCATCTCAGAGGTCTAGCTTTCATCTGGGGTTGAATTTTCAATCATGTAGAGTTTAGATTCAAATTCAAGCGCAGACACTGAACCTTAACAAGAGAAGCTACCAGGTAACTTCAGTAGTTATATACAGACGAGCCTGCACCTTACACGAACGTTATGATCAATAAAGGTAGTCAGTATATCATATGATCACTAATAAGTGGAAAATGTCACGTTATTCATGAAGGGTATAAACACATTGCATTAAGTAGTAATAAACGAACATTGATTTCTACGATGAACTTGGTAAAAGGAATGTAATCAGAAATATAACAATGCACTGTTAAGGTAGGCTTCCTTTTAGTTATTTCGAACAATTATATTTACAATTTCTAATATATTACACGATCTATTAAAGGGAGCCAAATAGCTGAATTAATTACTCCTATTTTCCATCCTGGCTATTGCATGGTGTTAAACATGTTAATAACAAGTTTTGCAACTGTGACTATCTAAATATTTAGACACCAAGCGTGCTAGACACTTGATATATTTAGCTTGAAAAAACTTATGGCAGATACAACGTTTTCGTAACTTTAAATAAAGAGAATATACATACAGTATATTGAATATTATTGTTGAATTGTGCTATTTCCTCTAATTGTTTAGTTAAAAATGTTCGTTCAATTTCATTTCAATGATACTTGTATCAAGAAATACTTTTTAATATAAAATATCAAAAGAATTATTAACTTGTAATATCAACCTATTAACTATATCTACATTTATTATTAATTAACTTGTCGATCCCGTGTCCCTTGTGGAAGTCATGCATTCTCTAGATGAATTTTATATAGATACATACTCAAACAGTATATATATATATATATATATATATATATATATATATATATATATATATATATATATATATATATGACATCTTTTCATTAATTTGTGTTACGTTCAAGTATTGATTATTCGTCCTAATTTGTTTGACATCAGAATGCTAATTTAAATTTGCATATAAAAACTAAATCGTTTTCATTCGTTGTTTTGGGCCTCTTACACACTAACATACTATACCTCCTCTCTCTTCCCTCTGGACTTTTTCATGCTCTCCCATCATATTTTCCTGCTGGAGTTGGCGTGATATCTTCCCGTCGCTTCCATTGGCTGCGTCTCGTCCGGACTCTTGTCTTGTCTTGTTCCGGACTCCTCTTGACCCGATAATGCTGATCTCTTCATCAATATTCAGGTGTGTGTGTGTGTGTTGTGTTCGTTTCCTGTTCGCAGGCCAGAGCAGCGTCCTACAGGTACATGCCGTTGACGAGGTAGTCTGCGTCGTGAGCGTAGGGCGAGCGGGCGCCTCGGTGCCTCCGTAGCCTGCGGCGCACCCCCCGCAAGCGGCACCCTACTAGCACCACCAGCAGGGCCGTGATGCACACACCTGTACACACACAAACATGCCTATCATCTTGATTTCATTTACAAGAAAACGTTTGGCAATAAGCCACGTATATTTACTTCATTTTTGACAAAACATGATTAAACTTAAAAGTTAATAGGTACACAAACTGAAAGAACATTAAATATTAAAGTAAAAAAAAATATACAAAGCTGGAAGCTGTAGTGAGAAACTTTCAATTACACGTTAATAGCGCACAATTATAAGGTGTAATGAAAGTCAGACTTAACCTGATATTATCTTTGCATGAGTCAACTTGAAAGTCAACTTTCAGAACAGTCAATGTGGAAGCCCGCATGGGAATGAGTGATCACTGTGTAATAGCATTTTAATATCTTGTGAAAGTACTGTTCAAGGGAAAAGATCTGAGGTAGATGGCATACCGAAGAGGAAGGCATAAGGAAATTAGAGACATTCTATCAGGAATACCATGATAAGCAAAACGATAAAAAAAAAACGCTGATCTAAATATGCAGAAAATAACTCAAGAGGTTTCAAGAAAAAATTAACTTCTTCATCTATAAAAGCTAGTAAGCTGCCGACAAATTTATCTAAGTGAAAAAATTGAAAGGCTTAACCTTGGTGTAAGTAAGAATGTTAGGAAGCAAAGCGCATTGCTATGATGGCACAGAAAAAAATAAAGGAATAAAGGAACAACAGAGAACACAGGAAGGAACCAGTGAACCAGTAATGAGAGTCTAGGAGATAAAAAGGAAGAAACTAACTGATGAAAAGGCCATGCAGAAGAAATTATTAATAAGGTGGTTAATAGAATTTGACTCAAACAATTGCACAATAATGAAGATAGGTGCTTGGAACTGGATGTCGGACACGAACAGGTCAGCCACAAAGTATCAAAAGGAGATGAAACCCTCCAGGAATCGGAAAAAAAGACCTGGAGGTTGATATTATACTGAACCTGTCATCAGAAACCCACGAGGAAATACCACCATATCTCACCATAGTCTGGAACTACCACGTTAATACATCACAGCCTGAAATTACTACTGTACCCTACAGCAGTCTGGAACTACATTATTCCCCGCCACATACCCATGGCGAGTGCCAGTACAGCTCCCGAAGCTTGGGCATCCTGTTCCCTGGCCTGCATCTCCAACTCCTCCAGGTTGACCTCAAGGCGGGCCAGAGACGCATGCGCCACTGTGTTAATGGGGTCGTGGGCGGCGTGTGCGGGCGCCTGGGCGTACGACGCCATTGGGGCAGTCATCTCCTTACCGCCCGCGCTACTGTTCGTTCCATTCGTAGTCGTCATCCCTGTTGGTAAGATAATCGTCATCAATTTCGTTTAAATCAGCTGGGATTCAATCGGATTTTTGACGAAAATTTTGGATAAAAATGGACTTTTATTGGGATTTGGCATCATGTGCATTAGATAAACATTACAAAAAGAAGCAAGATAAATTCTGCAACATACAATCCAGCACAGCCACAGCATGAAGGTAGAGTTAACACAGGAGCCACTAAGAGCTTACTGAATTACGCTGATTAGGAAATACTGTATAAAAATGTTGTCACCGAAGGTATTGTAATAATAAGCCAGTTAGCAACAGCTTCATGATGAGTCTGTATGGAACGTATTATAAAATAAATGATTCCATGTTTTGGAAGGAATATTAATCTGTTTGTACAGTGAGTAATGTCTTTCTTCGCCTCAAAATATGCAAACCTTTGACAAGCATTTACGCAGCTGATGAAACCATATTTAAAGCATCATTTATTGACCTCTTGTCATATATAATTAATAAAAGAAGCTTTTTCACATTTACAAATGTCAAGAAATTGCATTACATTACATAAATTATATATATATATATATATATATATATATATAATTGCATTACATTACATAAATCATTAGCATATATATATATATATATATATATATATATATATATATATATATATATATATATATATATTTATATATATATATATATATATA
>WNGS01113158.1:26767251-26769778 GCA_020271785.1 Procambarus virginalis | reverse complement strand
CTTAAAAGTCAACCACAACCCCCATCCACCAGAACTGCAAACCCGACAGATCCCCCACCATCACAAAAGGAACATCCCACCCACACCCCCCATTCCTCTCTGATCCTTTCGCTGTCATGATCAGTGTTTGCTATTTGTTAATGTGATCACAATCATGGTTAAAATCGGTGCTACTTCCGCTACTGCTCACCATGGCATTTCATTTTTCGCGGCCGCCACACCGCCCTTCTGGCCGCCAAAGCGACCCCTGCCCACTCCGCCCCCCTAGACCTCCGCCACCCGAACCGACCTCCCCCACGTGAACGGCGAGTGGTCGTATCGCGATGGACGAGCGAGATATGGCTAGTCTATGGCAGCTGGGGATGTGGAGGGGAATGAGTAAGAGAGAGAGAGAGAGGAAGGGGCCTACCTGTGATAACCAAGAGGTGGGACTTATATCCTAGTGAGGAGGGAGAGGGAGAGACCGTCGCGGTGTCTACTAGGGTTTCACCACAATTATCTACGTGTGACAACTGTAAAGTTTCTCTCGCAACACTGGTCAATCTCCTACTTTTCGCAGCCACAGAGGACGCAACAACAATCGCACACTCGTAGTAAAAAGTAGATATATTGGAAACAAGCAAGCCGGCTGCCGCTCACTAGAGTCCTGATATTCTCACTCCACTGGGCTGACACCGTCCGCGCCTTTGGTCCACATGTGTCATGCGCTCAGCCAATCACAGTGCCAGAAACGGCGGCGGGAATTTGAACAGACCAATCGAAAGAGAATCTCTCGCGTAACGCTGTTCAGTGTATTGAAGCATCCTCATTTACTCTTGATTCTGATTTTTTTTTAAGTTTAAGGAGTTATTGTGGTCTGTACAACTGCGTGAAGAGCACAACAGAGACATATTTCATTATATTCATCAATGAAAAAATACTGCAAGCATAATAATTGTATTTTCAAGCGTACACATCTTTCCAAGAGTTGGCTGTAACATACAATCTAAGAGCAACGCCAAGAGATTGGTTATCGAAGTCGTGGAAGATCAGGTTATTAGAATGCTGCCTATTACTACCATCTGTGCAAAACGAACATGCTGGATTCATAGTCTTGAGGCGGCTCGACCTCACCTTAGAACGCCTCCGATCCCACAATCAACGTGGCTACCTCACATTCAATCCTTCGCGATTTTGCCCAGCAACAAACTAACTGTAAATGCAATCACGATGTAAATTTGTTTCCGATATTCAAAAGCATCTCGAGTAAATACCCAGACGATCTTTCAAGATCAAAACCCCCAGATTGTTGCCAACACCTCGGCTCAGGATACGAACGGGGCTTCCCATTGATCTGTGCCTACAGCGCAACTCCCTGCTCCACTGTATTTTGGATCATTTTCCACAAGATTTCGACTTTTCTTTTTAGCCACACTTCAGTTGGGGAGCAGCGGGTGCCACAAGAGAACGGGTTATTTTTAGCTTGCCCATATAATGAGGACGGCATATAGCGAAGACAAGAGGCAGGGCAGTGGGTGATAGAGGCTGCCCAAGCAGGCCACAGTGGCGAGGTGGGCGGGCGGCCACGCACCGGACACACACACATACACACACATGCAGCGCACATACTGGTCCTCCCCTAACTGCATTTCGTATCATATTCGAGCTCTCAAGACTATATAACTATACCAATAATAATTACGTGTTCCTTTAAACGAGGAGCGAGAGGCGAGCGTGCCCTCCCGCTTTCCTGACCAGCCTTACCGAGGTGCACTTCCGACGACAGAGTAAAGTTTGTGGTAGCTATTACTGGAGGCTCGCCTTGTGGCATTAAATATTCAGTTTAAAGGCGACATGATGGCAGCACCCTACTCGCCCCGTCACAAGAGACGAAGGACTCCACCCTAGCCTGTGTTCGGATAGGCTAGGCTTACTTTTATATGTAACAATCGTTGTACAAGAAGAGAAGAGAAAATGATTTCCGACCACTTTGCGATTATTTGTAGTTAATATGTTGTAATATTCCTCATGTTATAAGTAATAAAGTCCTGTCCAACGGATAAAGTTTTCATTTATTTAAGCAGACATTTATTGTATGTTTTGCAAATTACACGATACACACGCGCACATGCGCTCCACAATGCCAGTGTCACACTCAGTGCCACAACAACAGTCACACTCGGTGTCACAACACCAGTGTCAACAACACCAGCGCCACAACACCAGTGTCAACAACACCAGCGCCACAACACCAGCGCCACAATACCAGTGTCAACAACACCAGCGCCACAACACCAGCGCCACAATACCAGTGTCAACAACACCAGCGCCACAACACCAGCGCCACAACACCAGTGCCACAATACCAGTGTCAACAACACCAGCGCCACAACACCAGCGCCACAACACCAGCGCCACAACACCAGTGTCAACAACACCAGCGCCACAACACCAGTGTCAACAACACCAGCGCCACAACACCAGTGTCAACATTACCAGCGCCACAACACCAGTGTCAACAACACCTGCGCCACAACACCAGTGTCAA
>WNGS01113158.1:26759751-26762251 GCA_020271785.1 Procambarus virginalis | reverse complement strand
CCCCAGCACCGGCGGGTCTGGCAACCCTGCTTTGGACGATGACTGCCAACCCGCCAATATTATCAATGTCATAGTGTATTAATGTTACACCTGCTGTTAAGTGTTGCGTCTGGGCTAGTATTCCACTGCTGTTACTGTATTCCACTGCGTGTATATTCCACCTGCTGTTAGTGTATTCCACCTGTGTAGTGTATTCCACTGCTGTTACTGTTACTGCTGTATATTCACCTGCTAGTGTATCCACTGCTGTTGTGTATTCCACCTGCTGTACTGTATTCCATTTATTAGTACCACATCTGCCGTTATCATGAATATTTTTTCCTAGAATAATCATTATTATCACCAAATTAAGTCAGCATTGTTATACATTATATAATTATAGTATTCACGTGTTATGTTGTTATTTTGACTTTCTCTTAGGTAAGAGAATTGACGCATTCTCATACCTAAACGAAAATCAACAATAATTATGCAAAAAGGGTAAAGGGGGATAACATTGCAAAATTCAAATATCCAACACAAAACGTCTTACAAAACTTTTAATTCACAATATACAATATTACACGCCAAAAAAAAACGGGGTTAGATCAGGGGTGACTTAGATTAGGGGTCTCTACCTGTGGGCTCTTTCGTGTTAGTGTGTCAAATGTCCCGTCGGAAAGGAATTCAGAGTGGTGCGCCGTGGCCTCTCTGACACAATGCGGCGGAAGGTGCCTATTGAAGACCTACACGCCAGCCTCAGGCCTCGGTGGCCTTTTCTTTTCTCTGCTCTAAATGAGGAACGCCGCCTAATTTGAACTTGTTGATGATTATCACGATAAAATGCGTCTAATAAAAAAATAGTTCAAGATTACTGTTTTTATAACAGACAATTTGGTATAGCTATTGTGTAGAAAACTTCATTAGGTCATATATATGTAGGTGAACTTTAACAATAAACCAAAATATGTCAATAAACACAAGCTAACTCCCAGGTATCTATTTACTGCTAAGTGAACAGGTACATTAGGTGATAGGAAACGCGCCCTACTATCTCTGTCGCGCCAGTATTCGAAGCAGGAATTCCCGACTGTACTACCAGCACAATATATTAATGTGGCGTCGTAAGATATATTGAGCGTCATAAATAACTGTGATGTTTACAACACTGGCAAACACCGACTGAAAAGATGACAGGGAGAAATGATCGGTATTTTATACTCAGGCGCTGGACTTAATAGCCTAATAAAGTTATAAAGTTTCGTAGCATCTCGGCTTACTTTGCCTCATTCATTATCAAGCGAAATCTACATTTTCTTTGGTGATTTTTTCATAACCATCCCCATAATCTCCATTATTGCTTTATAATAATAATAAATAATAATAATAGTTAATGGTAATTTTCTCACAGACATAATAACATAGGATAAAAACCCACATTTGTGTATTTGTGAAATTTACGTAAAGAATTTACACCAACTCTTTCGCACTCTCCTAAGTGCTTTGTCAAAGTCTGAGTGTGTAATTAGGACGAGACTTACGTCTCAATGTCATTCCGATAAATGAAGTGAACTGTAGTACAAAAATATCTATCTCAGCTTACCAATTACAAAAGAGATAGACGTTTTACCGGTATAAAAGTGCACGCCAGCTGACCAGGTGCACACAGACGTCAAACAATGTCCTGCAAAGACAAATGTGAACTTCAACTAACCGATCACATGAAGAGGTAAACTACGTCATTGCTGGTCAGGGAAATGTCAACATGTTTGAGGCCACGAAACATACACAACATTAACTTCCCTTTAAATTATACTTCAATTACATTAATTAATAATTTGTAGAATTAATATTAAATTAGAGAGAACTAAGGAGTTGTAAATCTTTTACATAGCTTGAGTCCAACCCATCCTCAGACCATGTTCATTCCATCCAGCGGTCGACTCCAAAGACGCAGGCCTTGCATAGTAGGCCGAGAAGTGCGTTCTGGCTACTAGGTACGACATATATATATATATATATATATATATATATATTATATATATAATATATATATATATATATATATATATAACAGGCCCTAATTGAGACCAAAATCTTGGTAAAACAGTGGAGAATGAGGTGAAGAAAGTGTAAAGAAGCGTAGAATGAGTTAAAGAGAAGACAAGCCGGGGAGAAGTAAAGACGGAAGATGGCTAGAAGGCAGAGGAAGGATGAGAATGGTGGATAAAAGGGATTAACTGTAAGGTGGTGGAGATGAGACAGAAGATGGAGAAAGTTTACTTCAAAGAATTGGATGCTAGCTGGAAGAGAGCCAAGAGTTCCTTCGCTCATTTCTTGAGGTTTGAGGTAAAATATTAGTTGAAATGTAAAGCCGTATATACAGCAGCACTTCAATCACGAGTCAAATCAAATAAAGATGGTCATAGCGCAGTGCCTCATGTTCGGATCTTCACTAAATTGTGTTGACGTAAGCAGCTTATGTAGGAAGATTTTAGGTAACGTATTGACAAAGCCCCGC
>WNGS01113158.1:26734645-26759736 GCA_020271785.1 Procambarus virginalis | reverse complement strand
CATATCATATAAGGCCTATATATACTGTATATAAACATAAACGCAACACATTCCCGTACAAAGAAATACTGTCAATCATTACAACTAGAATCGATAACAAAAATCAAAATCAACAAAAAACTTCGGATAACCAAATCTTAGCTCTTCCCATACATGTTCACGTGTCTCTCCACCACAATCTCTCCCCCTTCATCCCACCCCTCTACCTATCCTCCCTCCGCTTGCCTTTCCCTCCATTTATCCCCGTGAACCCTCCTAATAAATCTCCCCTCCCCATCCCCATCCATGGGTAGTCCTCTGCAATAATTTAATGGGTGGGAATGAATCACTGCGTCGGAACATACTTCTTTGAGATGCAATTTTATTGCTGTTCTAATACCAGACCAGCAGGCGCAGAGAGAGGGCGGTGCAGGAGAAGAAGAAAGGGGGGAACGGATGATTAAGGAGGGCAGAGGAGATGAGTGGAGAGGGGCGGAGGGAAGGGGTGGAATTAAAAGGCATCAAGGAGAGAGGTGGAGTGGAGGGCTAAATCCCTATCACCCACTAGACGGTGGGTGATAGGGATTTAGTTTAAGGGGCTGGGTAGTTGGTGATGGAGGAGGGGGGGGGGTTGTTTCTCGAGGAATTGAAGAACGTAATAAATGGACATGAATGGAAACCGGAGGGATGGGGAATGAGGTTAGGGGTAGTGGGTGTGTGGGGGGGGAATAATTCGAGGTGTGGGGTCTGGGGGGAAGGTTTGCTGTTTGCAAGCCCTAGTTACGTAATCCAACTCCTCTACTTTAGTCACAGCCTAGTTTAAAAACTCGTTTTTTTCCGGTAGCCTCGTGTTCCTTTCCTCAGATTATCTGACAAGCTACACAACCACGGCTATATTCAATTAGGCTACATATCCAGGGCTAACCAACTAAAGACTACTACCAGAGCTACTCATCTTTGGCTACCACGAAGGATGTTCCCTAGATCAGGCAGCGTCAATCAGGTAGCATGGTAGCAGGATTGGTCGTAGCCTCTGTCAGATAGATTTAGTAGGTTATTTAGCCATGGAGGTAACCTTGTTGTTTAATAAACGTGGTGGACTTGGCAATCTAACCTCGGTGCAAGCCTTGTTGTTGTTGTTATAGATTCAGCTACTCGGAACAAGTTCCAAGTAGCACGGGCTATGGTGAGCCCGTAACTTACCTGGCACAGGAGCTGGGCAAGAAGCACGGGCTATGGTTAGCCTCGTGGACAGAGATGTCTCCCTGCAAGCCTTGGTTGAATAATCACTGTTTGGAACCATCGTCTAGAAGCTCTAGTTTGACAGCCTCGGAAAGGCAACCGTCCAGACAACAGCATTAAGATGTGTAGAGGCGTATCTGAAAACCTCCGCTGGATCCTATATGACCAGTTTTTTTTCAGTTTTACTGAAACTGAGCAGATCGTATTGATTTCCCCGAGGAACTGTAACCCTGATAAGGTGGACACAAACTTTAATATGTTGTAGAACGCTCCTCATTCAGACTCTCTCTCTCTCTCCTCTCTCTCTCCTCTCTCTCCTCTCTCTCTCTCTCTCTCTGCGAAGCTGAAACATAACGATACTGAAGCAGACTGAGTGGCTGGGGTGAAAGAGAGTTAATAAAACCTCACCAGAAGAGACAAACAGCCACACTTAAAGTGACAAACGTAAAAAGTGGAGCTTAAAAAAAACTATTTAACATATCACTATGAAGCAGAGGTGTAAGCCTTGTTTTCTCCTTTGATAAAATGATACCAATGAGGAAAAGGCCGCAAGAGTGGGCTGGGTTGGTGCAGGTCAAATGTACCCGGAGGACAGGAGTGGTCCACAGCAACATGCCTCCAGAAGATAGGTCATCAAGAATGCAGCATTACGAAACTTTGGACTCGCTCCTCAGGTTTACAGAGATAGATGAGAAAGAACCCAGATCCGACAGGCCCAGAGCCAGCGAGTCGCGTGAAGCAAGACTCAAGGCTTGGAGTAGCCTGGAGGGAGCATCCAGAGGTACCCTCCACAAGTACCCCTGAGATCTGGAGTAAGACCAGAAGTGCGTCTGAGTGCCAGAACCAGCAAACGCGTCCAGTAACCATCGAGGATGCAATGGGTTGTCTGGTAAACAAGAAGCCGAACACAAGTGCTACAACTTTACACAGCAAGCTACCACCACCCCTTCCAACCTTAGTGTTTCACTCGCAACACTACGGCTCACAAGTCTTGCAGGCGTGAGCATCCTTACAACTCGATTGGATAATTGTCTCAGAAAATACGACCATCAGAGATTTAAAAAAAACCTAGCAACTGATGCAAGCTTTTAAAAATAGCGCACAAATCTGTAAGAGACTCATTTACCCTGTGCATATTGTAAGCGGATTACAGCTCATTATCATTTATGCAGATTAGACAGAATACACCACTCAAGAGAGTAACTAGGCAACGCCAATAACATACAGGCAGTGACAACACGATAACGGCTGTGATATCCCATACGGAATCAAAAGAACGAAAATCTCTCTGAAACACTTACGTTATAGCGATGCCATAAACACTTGCATAACCTTACGAAGCAAACACTAAGCCCATTGTATATATATTTCCCTATATACAGAGAAAATATATGCCTAGTACTGATAAGCAATGTCAGTTCATACAAATTTGCAATATGATTCATATGTGAGAAAGATAGTTATGGATAGAGAAGTTTACAGAAATGTGAACTGAAATATTAGTGGAGAATGTGACACCACCCATCGATCAGCGCCAAGATGGTGAACGCTATCAATTCCGCATATATTATATATATATATATATATATATATATATATATATATCTTATATATATATATATATATATATATATATATATATGACAATGTCAGACCACGGAGGAAAAATGAAACAGGAATTTCCTTAAGTACTTTCGTATATTAATACATCTTCACTCCTTCTGAAGATGTATTAATATACGAAAGTACTTAAGGAAATTCCTTTTTCCTCCGTGGTCTGACATTGTCACATTTTTAATCACGTGTTTATTAATATATATATTATATATATAGATATATATAATATATATATATATATATATATATATATATATATATATATATATATATATATATTATAGTATCTGTATAAGTATATATTATATATATATATATCAAATATATATATATATATATATCAAATATATATATATATAGAAATATATATATCAATTTTTCAATTGCTATTGACAGTGAAAAGAAACATAAGAAATATTGAGAAAATTCGTGTTAGAATTATTAATTTTACTTTTTCGGTCATATTTAATAATACTGTATATGTTTACAGGAAGACTGCTACCAAAATATACTAGTATATATATATAATATAGATATATAATAATATATATATATATATAATATATATATATATATATATATATATTATATATATTATATATTATATAATAATATATTATATATATATTTATACATAGATATACAGTATATATATATTAGTGTGGAACTTTCTGTTTCATTTTCCACAAAGGAAAATGAGTCGGGAAGTTCCTTAAGTACTTTTTGTATAATCAATACATCTTCAGAAGGGTGAAGATTACAATTCAGTGGTGGGGGATATATCTATGACCAATACATGAGTGTACCAGGAAGCAACATTACTAATGAGATAATGAGAACTATGTATTAATGATAATCTTACTCAAATGGTTTTTAATTGAAAAATGGATCCAATTTGTACAAACCATTACTAATGTTTATATTATATGACTTGGTAATTTGTACTAAAGCAGGTTCAATAATGTTTCTGTTGAAAATGATTTTACAATAAGTTACTAAACAAAACCTCTCCCAATCATTTGGTGAGAATTTTCTGACAAATGAATAAATAGAATATTAGATAGTTGGCCAATTTTTGCATAATTTTTATGCTGCAAAAATCGAAATTTCAAATATTGGATGTATGAGTTATATAGAATGTATTGCAGTCTTTACAAAGCATTTTGTAAATACAGTTATCTCTACAAGGCTGTCTAATTATTTTCCAACTGTAAGGGCTATCTCAAATAATTTTTCAACTGTATTTTCAAAATAAAACAACACATATATATCAAAAAGTTTCAAGGCCTTGACAATATTTCGAACTCTGAAAAATATAGTAAGCATAACACTTGAGATATGGTAACACATAAAATTGGTAAGCTTGAGAACCCTAAAATGAATATTCTTACTCTTCATCTAAGAATTATGCCCTAATAACCCGAAGAGGTCATATATATACATATAGGAACAAAACTGATTGTTTCACATTGGATCTATGCTCTGAGTAATAATGAACATAAGATAAAGGATTCGTAGGCTTTCCATAAACACTAAACTTGAGTGAAAAATCTTCTCTATGATACACATACATAAAGTTCTTAATCTTTTAAACGTTTCCCTGAATTGATACCCGGCTGTGTCCGGGTGTCTCTTCCCCCCCCCCCCCTCCCCTCTTCTCTCCCACATTCTCTACATTTTTCCATTTTTTCCCCCAACATCGCCTCTCACCCTTCTCTTTCCCGCTCCACCCTCTCCACCAGCTTGAAAAATCTACAGAAAATAAATCTCCGATTTCAGATGATGAAAATCCCAGCCGTTGCTATAGCAGCCGAAATTTCTTAAAAGGTTGGCGCTGGGACCAACCAGCGCCAGCCAATTTGGGTAAGGCGAGCCCGAAACGTCTGACCTACTTTGAACAGACATCTTATAAATATAGATGCAGTTTTCAACGACGAGAAACCGCTTTCGGAGATGAACATAGCCTATCCTAGACTCACCTACCCTAGCCTAACTTATGTTATACTAGAGCAGACAAGGAGTCACAATAACGTGGCTGAAATATGTTGAACAAACCATACACTGGAAAGTGAAGGGACGACGACGTTTCGGTCCGTCCTGGACCATTCTCAAGTCGATTGTGGCTACTATATACTAACCTAACCTATCTTATACTAGCCTAACCTACTTTAGATTATACTAGTCTAACCTATCCTAGCCTAACCCATATTAGAAGAGCTAACCTATAGTTTAATAACATAAACTATCCTAGAATAACCTAAGCCTCCGTCGTCTAAACCATGTGAGGGTGAGACACTGATAGCGGGAATAGCCGCTCAAGTGCTAACGAGGCAGCCAAACAGAAACAACAACCTTAACGAAGTAGCTCACAGTCAACAGCGAATTAGCATCCTACACCACTGATCAAAGCTTTTCCTCTGAATGAACCCTACCGAGTCTTCTCAAAAGTATTAACAAAATAATGAATTCCGAGCGAGACCCGCAGTGACCGCAAAGAGAACGCCATAACGTGTCGAAAAAAAAGCCACAGTGCCTACCAAAGGAGAACCTTGAGGTACTCTCAAGGTACGAGGGGGGGGGGCAGTCATATGGCCCACTGTATTGAAAATTCAGCAGTGATCCGAAGAAGAAAACCCGCAACGAAAATAAACAAAGGCAAAAGACCCTAATCTTTTCAAAGCATAGCTTTCCTTAAAAGTCAACCACAACCCCCATCCACCAGAACTGCAAACCCGACAGATCCCACCATCACAAAAGGAACATCCACCCCACCCCCACCATTACCTCTGATCCTTTCGTCATGATCAGTGGTTCTATGTTGTTAATGTGATCACAATCATGGTTAAAATCGGTGCTACTTCCGCTACTGCTCACCATGGCATTTCATTTTTCGCGGCCGCCACACCGCCCTTCGTGGCCGCCAAAGCGACCCCTGCCCACTCCGCCCCCCTAGACCTCCGCCACCCGAACCGACCTCCCCCACGTGAACGGCGAGTGGTCGTATCGCGATGGACGAGCGAGATTGGCTAGTCTATGGCAGCTGGGGATGTGGAGGGGAATGAGTAAGAGAGAGAGAGAGAGGAAGGGCCTTACCTGTGATAACCAAGAGGTGGGACTTATAATCCTAGTGAGGAGGGAGAGGGAGAGACCGTCGCGGTCTACTAGGGTTTTCACCCAATTTATCTACGTGTGACAACTGTAAAGTTTCTCTCCGCAACACTGGTCAATCTCCTACTTTTCGCAGCCACAGAGGACGCAACAACAATCGACACACTCGTAGTAAAAAGTAGATATATGGAAACAAGCAAGCCGGCTGCCGCTCACTAGAGTCCTGATATTCTCACTCCACTGGGCTGACACCGTCCGCGCCTTTGGTCCATCATGTCATGCGCTCAGCCAATCACAGTGCCAGAAACGGCGGCGGGAATTTGAACAGACCAATCGAAAGAGAATCCTCGCGTAACGCTGTTCAGTGTATTGAAGCATCCTCATTTTACTCTTGATTCTGATTTTTTTTTAAGTTTAAGGAGTTATTGTCTGTACAACTGCGTGAAGAGCACAACGGAGACATATTTCATTATATTCATCAATGAAAAAAATACTGCAAGCATAATAATTGTATTTTCAAGCGTACACATCTTTCCAAGAGTTGGCTGTAACATACAATCTAAGAGCAACGCCAAGAGATTGGTTATCGAAGTCGTGGAAGATCAGGTTATTAGAATGCTGCCTATTACTACCATCTGTGCAAAACGAACATGCTGGATTCATAGTCTTGAGGCGGCTCGACCTCACCTTAGAACGCCTCCGATCCCACAATCAACGTGGCTACCTCACATTCAATCCTTCGCGATTTTGCCCAGCAACAAACTAACTGTAAATGCAATCACGATGTAAATTTGTTTCCGATATTCAAAAGCATCTCGAGTAAATACCCAGACGATCTTTCAAGATCAAAACCCCCAGATTGTTGCCAACACCTCGGCTCAGGATACGAACGGGGCTTCCCATTGATCTGTGCCTACAGCGCAACTCCCTGCTCCACTGTATTTTGGATCATTTTCCACAAGATTTCGACTTTTCTTTTTAGCCACACTTCAGTTGGGGAGCAGCGGGTGCCACAAGAGAACGGGTTATTTTTAGCTTGCCCATATAATGAGGACGGCATATAGCGAAGACAAGAGGCAGGGCAGTGGGTGATAGAGGCTGCCCAAGCAGGCCACAGTGGCGAGGTGGGCGGGCGGCCACGCACCGGACACACACACATACACACACATGCAGCGCACATACTGGTCCTCCCCCATAACTGCATTTCGTATCATATTCGAGCTCTCAAGACTATATAACTATACCAATAATAATTACGTGTTCCTTTAAACGAGGAGCGAGAGGCGAGCGTGCCCTCCCGCTTTCCTGACCAGCCTTACCGAGGTGCACTTCCGACGACAGAGTAAAGTTTGTGGTAGCTATTACTGGAGGCTCGCCTTGTGGCATTAAATATTCAGTTTAAAGGCGACATGATGGCAGCACCCTACTCGCCCCGTCACAAGAGACGAAGGACTCCACCCTAGCCTGTGTTCGGATAGGCTAGGCTTACTTTTATATGTAACAATCGTTGTACAAGAAGAGAAGAGAAAATGATTTCCGACCACTTTGCGATTATTTGTAGTTAATATGTTGTAATATTCCTCATGTTATAAGTAATAAAGTCCTGTCCAACGGATAAAGTTTTCATTTATTTAAGCAGACATTTATTGTATGTTTTGCAAATTACACGATACACACGCGCACATGCGCTCCACAATGCCAGTGTCACACTCAGTGCCACAACAACAGTCACACTCGGTGTCACAACACCAGTGTCAACAACACCAGCGCCACAACACCAGTGTCAACAACACCAGCGCCACAACACCAGCGCCACAATACCAGTGTCAACAACACCAGCGCCACAACACCAGCGCCACAATACCAGTGTCAACAACACCAGCGCCACAACACCAGCGCCACAACACCAGTGCCACAATACCAGTGTCAACAACACCAGCGCCACAACACCAGCGCCACAACACCAGCGCCACAACACCAGTGTCAACAACACCAGCGCCACAACACCAGTGTCAACAACACCAGCGCCACAACACCAGTGTCAACATTACCAGCGCCACAACACCAGTGTCAACAACACCTGCGCCACAACACCAGTGTCAACAACACCAGCGCCACAACACCAGTGTCAACAACACCAGCGCCACAACACCAGTGTCAACAACACCAGCGCCACAACACCAGTGTCAACAACACCAGCGCCACAACACCAGTGTCAACAACACCAGCGCCACAACACCAGTGTCAACAACACCAGCGCCACAACACCAGTGTCAACAACACCAGCGCCACAACACCAGTGTCAACAACACCAGCGCCACAACACCAGCGCCACAACACCAGTGTCAACAACACCAGCGCCACAACACCAGTGTCAACAACACCCGCGCCACAACACCAGTGTCAACAACACCAGCGCCACAACACCAGCGCCACAACACCAGTGTCAACAACACCAGCGCCACAACACCAGTGTCAACAACACCAGCGCCACAACACCAGCGCCACAACACCAGTGTCAACAACACCAGCGCCACAACACCAGTGTCAACAACACCAGCGCCACAACACCAGTGTCAACAACACCAGCGCCACAACACCAGTGTCAACAACACCAGCGCCACAACACCAGCGCCACAACACCAGTGTCAACAACACCAGCGCCACAACACCAGTGTCAACAACACCAGCGCCACAACACCAGTGTCAACAACACCAGCGCCACAACACCAGTGTCAACAACACCAGCGCCACAACACCAGTGTCAACAACACCAGCGCCACAACACCAGTGTCAACAACACCAGCGCCACAACACCAGTGTCAACAACACCAGCGCCACAACACCAGCGCCACAACACCAGTGTCAACAACACCAGCGCCACAACACCAGCGCCACAACACCAGCGCCACAACACCAGTGTCAACAACACCAGCGCCACAACACCAGTGTCAACAACACCAGCGCCACAACACCAGTGTCAACAACACCAGCGCCACAACACCAGCGCCACAACACCAGTGTCAACAACACCAGCGCCACAACACCAGTGTCAACAACACCAGCGCCACAACACCAGTGTCAACAACACCAGTGTCAACAACACCAGCGCCACAACACCAGTGTCAACAACACCAGCGCCACAACACCAGCGCCACAACACCAGTGTCAACAACACCAGCGCCACAACACCAGTGTCAACAATATCAGCGCCACAACACCAGTGTCAACAACACCAGCGCCACAACACCAGCGCCACAACACCAGTGTCAACAACACCAGTGTCAACAACACCAGCGCCACAACACCAGCGCCACAACACCAGTGTCAACAACACCAGTGTCAACAACACCAGCGCCACAACACCAGTGTCAACAACACCAGCGCCACAACACCAGCGCCACAACACCAGCGCCACAACACCAGTGTCAACAACACCAGTGTCAACAACACCAGCGCCACAACACCAGTGTCAACAACACCAGCGCCACAACACCAGTGTCAACAACACCAGCGCCACAACACCAGTGTCAACAACACCAGCGCCACAACACCAGCGCCACAACACCAGTGTCAACAACACCAGCGCCACAACACCAGTGTCAACAACACCAGCGCCACAACACCAGCGCCACAACACCAGTGTCAACAACACCAGCGCCACAACACCAGCGCCACAACACCAGTGTCAACAACACCAGTGTCAACAACACCAGCGCCACAACACCAGTGTCAACAACACCAGCGCCACAACACCAGCGCCACAACACCAGCGCCACAACACCAGCGCCACAACACCAGTGTCAACAACACCAGTGTCAACAACACCAGCGCCACAACACCAGCGCCACAACACCAGTGTCAACAACATCAGCGCCACAACACCAGTGTCAACAACACCAGCGCCACAACACCAGCGCCACAACACCAGGGTCAACAACACCAGTGTCAACAACACCAGCGCCACAACACCAGTGTCAACAACACCAGCGCCACAACACCAGTGTCAACAACACCAGCGCCACAACACCAGTGTCAACAACACCAGCGCCACAACACCAGTGTCAACAACACCAGCGCCACAACACCAGTGTCAACAACACCAGTGTCAACAACACCAGTGCCACCATTAAATGTGGACAAATGCTGAAAACAGCGACAGTTAAATGTCTCACCAACCGTCCTCAACAGCGCCACCTGGGTCGATCTGAAGGCTGTTTACAAAGAAACTAATAAATCTCGTTCCTTGAGCAATTCTGTAGCTGCCACGGTTTGGTTATTACCTCTGTCTACTCGCACGTGGCCTCCCTGTGCCCTGTGGACCTGCACCCAGCGTACAAAATCAAACATCCTAACCTAACCAAACTCGCACGAACCCAAGTCACCCTCCTAACCTAACCAATCGTTATATAGACGACGAGGATTTTTGTGAGCCGCCACTTTTCACATGAACGATGAATTTGGTACGTTGGTTACCATAGAAAACTATAATAATGTTTAAGGTGAAAGGACGGGGTCCATAAAGAGCCAATCACGTGAGCCTCTGGTAACCTATAATCACTGATCCGACCAGCCACCAGCGAGTATATAACTCTTCGCAAACTTAATCTGAATATTGTTGAAGCAAATCAAATATATTGGTAAAAATAACTAAGTATCCCATTAAGGACTGGGATGGTGTTGGCAATATTCCAGTTGTGAACATTTTAAGCCCAAATTGCAAAATCAGCAATTAATAGCTATATTTTGCTGATGTTCAAGCTTCCAAGTCATGTTTAAGTTTGGGAAGCGGAGTTAATATCAATGGTTCTAAAAACAAATATTAATATGCGATGATAGCAGTTGGTAACCCAGTTATGCGCCTGTTATCTTCGTCGCTACTGCCCAGAGCGTCCTCAGCCACACCCAATTAGTTTAATGTAACTCTTCTGTAACTGGGATATATATATATATACACTGAGAGGTGTACCCAGCTTCTCGGTGTATATACACAGTTTATTTTGGTCCTGGACTATGTTCACCAATATATTATACTTACTGGTTGGTCAGTAAGCTGGTGTGGTGGACTTAATAAACCTTCCTGGATAACAGGCCTTAAGCTCCATACCATAAACATATGTTGAGTGTGATTGTATTTACTGTTTTTCTACAGGAAATGAACTCCAGCCTTGGACCTCGAGACTCTTATCAATGTTGGCAAGTACTCTAGTACACATTACACATTGCATTGGTGCTAAGTGTGTGTGTGTGTGTGTGTGTGTGTGTGTGTGTGTGTGTGTGTGTGTGTGTGTGTGTGTGTGTGTGTGTGTGTATGTGTGTATGTGTGTGTGTATGTGTGTGTGTATGTGTGTATGTGTGTGTGTGTGTGTGTATGTGTGTGTGTGTGTGTGTGTGTGGTGTGTGTGTGTGTGTGTGTGTGTGTGTGTGTGTGTGTGTGTGTGTGTGTGTGTGTGTACTCACCTAGTTGTACTCACCTAGTTGTGCTTGCGGGGGTTGAGCTCTGGCTCTTTGTCCCGCCTCTCAACCGTCTGTGTGTGTGTGTGTGAACAAATTAGGGTCAAAAGTCAACATTGGACGAAACAAAAATAAGCTAAATAAAATCAGAAAACAAATAGAATGAAGCAATAAAGCGAAAGGTGTTAACTCACACACGCGTTCATGTCCGTACTTGAAATTAGGTTAAAAACCCTTCATTTGCATTTATTTAACAGGCAACAAGTATTAATGATGGTGGTGGTGGCTCTGGTGGTAATTATGGTGGTGGTAATTATGGTAGTGGTAGCTGTGGCAGTAGCTATGTTTGGTGGTGTGTGGTGGTTGTGGTGGTGGTTGTGGTGGTGGTTGTGGTGGCGGCTGTAGAGATGATGGTTGTAGCGGTAGTGCGGTTGTAGTAATGAGAGTTAAGGTGGCTATAGTAGAAGAGTTGGTTCAGGCAATGAAGGTGGTATGTATAGTAGCAGTAGAGGTAGTAAGGGCACAATTTAGACCCCCCAGCGTCTGACAGCTGGGTGGACAGCCCTTCGGATTCGTAGTCCTGAGGTTCCGGGTTCGATCCCCGGTGGAGGCGGAGACAAATGGGCAAAATGTTTCTTTCACCCTGATGCTCCTGTTACCTAGCAGTAAATAGGTACCCGATAGTTTGACAGCTGTTACGGGCTGCTTCCTGGGGTGTGTGTAACAAAAAGGAGGCCTGGTCGAGGACCGGGCCGCGGGGACGCTAAGCCCCGAAATCATCTCAAGATGACCTCAAGATAACCTCACCGTAACAAGTACATTAACCAATAACAACAAGCTATCTATACTGCGTGCCAAGGAATTGAAGCAAGCAAGGACCAGGAATATCAGCACCTTAACCACTTTCCTTAGTTTAATCAAATATTTACGCGATCCAATCCACAACCGCCGATCTGCGCTACCCAGGGAAAAATTCTAATTAACTTGACATACAAAACGTAATATCCAATTTTAGCATGTCGGGCACAACATTAAAATATGTTTGGATAAAATTTACTCATTAATTAACCGAGCACAAGCAACTGATTACAAGTTAAATAATCTATATATAATTCCCTTGCGTTGTGATAGTTGGGATTGGATTCATGGTCGAATGGCGGGAGCCCAAAATAAAAGTTTGGGTTATTCCGTGTCAATCCCAAACACAACTCCACGCTCGCCTAAGCTACAATCAAGCCGCTTTCTCGCCCGACTGGGTAACAATTAAGCTGCTTTCCTGCCCGATTGAGTTACAGTCAATCTGCTTCCCGACCGATTGAGCTACAGTAAGCCGCCTTCCCCGACCGACTTGGCAACAATCTAACCGCCTCTCCACTAGGCTACGACCCAACCGTCCCCTCCCAACTATGCTACAATATAACACCCCTCTCCCCTAGCCAGGCTACGATCAAACCGACCCTACCCCTCCGCAACTAGCTATGATCTAGCCTTCGCAAAATCTCGTCGAATGGGTGTAAGCCGAGGCCCAGCAGCAGCTCTCCACCCACCCCCCATCTCCTAGATCCGCCCCATAATACTGGTTCTTATTAAAGCGTGGCGGCTGAAAGGCTCCTCCACCCCAGCACCGGCGGGTCTGGCAACCCTGCTTTGGACGATGACTGCCAACCCGCAATATTATCAATGTCATAGTGTATTAATGTTACACCTGCTGTTAAGTGTTGCGTCTGGTGCTAGTATTCCACCTGCTGTTACTGTATTCCACCTGCTGTTACTATATTCCACCTGCTGTTAGTGTATTCCACCTGCTGTTAGTGTATTCCACCTGCTGTTACTGTATCCATTTATTAGTACCACATCTGCCGTGATCATGAATATTTTTTCCTAGAATAATCATTATTCACCAAATTAAGTCAGCATTGTTATACATTATATAATTATAGTATTCACGTGTTATGTTTTATTTTGACTTTCTCTTAGGTAAGAGAATTGACGCATTCTCATACCTAAACGAAAATCAACAACAATTATGCAAAAAGGGTAAAGGGGGATAACATTGCAAAATTCAAATATCCAACACAAAACGTCTTACAAAACTTTTAATTCACATATACAATATTACACGCCAAAAAAAACGGGTTTAGATCAGGGTGACTTAGATTAGGGGTCTCTACCTGTGGGCTCTTTCGTGTTAGTGTGTCAAATGTCCCGTCGGAAAGGAATTCAGAGTGGTGCGCCGTGGCCTCTCTGACACAATGCGGCGAAGGTGCCTATTGAAGACCTACACGCCAGCCTCAGGCCTCGGTGGCCTTTTCTTTTCTCTGCTCTAAATGAGGAACGCCGCCTAATTTGAACTTGTTGATGATTATCACGATAAAATGCGTCTAATAAAAAAATAGTTCAGATTACTGTTTTATAACAATTTGGTATAGCTATTGTGTAGAAAACTTCATTAGGTCATATATGTAGGTGAACTTTAACAATAAACCAAAATATGTCAATAAACACAAGCTAACTCCCAGGTATCTATTTACTGCTAAGTGAACAGGTACATTAGGTGATAGGAAACGCGCCCTACTATCTCTGTCGCACCAGTATTCGAAGCAGGAATTCCCGACTGTACTACCAGCACAATATATTAATGTGGCGTCGTAAGATATATTGAGCGTCATAAATAACTGTGATGTTTACAAACACTGGCAAACACCGACTGAAAAGATGACAGGGAGAAATGATCGGTATTTTATACTCAGGCGCTGGACTTAATAGCCTAATAAAGTTATAAAGTTTCGTAGCATCTCGGCTTACTTTGCCTCATTCATTATCAAGCGAAATCTACATTTTCTTTGGTGATTTTTTTCATAACCATCCCCATAATCTCCATTATTGCTTTATAATAATAAATAATAATAATAGTTAATGGTAATGTTTTTCTCACAGACATAATAACATAGGATAAAAACCCACATTTGTGTATTTGTGAAATTTACGTAAAGAATTTACACCAACTCTTTCGCACTCTCCTAAGTGCTTTGTCAAAGTCTGAGTGTAATTAGGACGAGACTTACGTCTCAATGTCATTCCGATGAAAGTGGAACTGTAGTACAAAAATATCTATCTCAGCTTACCAATTACAAAAAGAGATACGTTTTACCGGTAAAAAAGTGCACGCCAGCTGACCAGGTGCACACAGACGTCAACAATGTCCTGCAAAGACAATGTGAACTTCAACTAACCGATCACATGAAGAGGTAAACTACGTCATTGCTGGTCAGGGAAATGTCAACATGTTTGAGGCCACGAAACATACACAACATTAAACTTCCCTTTAAATTATACTTCAATTACATTAATTAATAATTTGTAGAATTAATATTAAATTTAGAGAGAACTAAGGAGTTGTAAATCTTTTACATAGCTTGAGTCCAACCCATCCTCAGACCATGTTCATTCCATCCAGCGGTCGACTCCAAAGACGCAGGCCTTGCATAGTAGGCGAGAAGTGCGTTCTGGCTACTAGTACGACATATATATATATATATATATATATATATATATNATATATATATATATCACTCTTGTACCATTAGATCATCTACTGGAAGGTATTAATATCACACAACATTAACAAAGGCACCATACACATATACCCAATTTTCGTTCCACACAATTTGAGAGAAACCATTTTACACCATAAAATCTGCATTTTTCTACAAAATACTCAAACCTATATAGAAAATTGTCAACTACGTATTTTCAACTAAATACGTAACCTTATCAACTGAATTATCACCTAAAATTATCAACTACGTATGAACTAAAAATCCTTATAAACATGAGGTCCAAACTATTATAATAATCATTGGTAAAGTGTCTCCCTGTGTGTGTGTAAGCGTTGCGTCACCTACTGTGTAAGTGTTGTGTCACCTACTGTGTAAGTGTTGCGTCACCTACTGTGTAAGTGTTGCGTCACCTACTGTGTAAGTGTTGCGTCACCTACTGTGTAAGTGTTGCGTCACCTACTGTGTAAGTGTTGCGTCACCTACTGTGTTAGTGTTGCGTCACCTACTGTGTAAGTGTTGTGAAATGGTATCCCACACCAGATAAACAACCCCCACTCTGGCCACAACAGTCTGAACAATCATGCAATATAGGTTATCCCACCCCCTATACTGCCATACAAACATGTGGTCCCCAGCAGGTGCCACACTATCCTGTGGCCCCCAGCAGGTGCCATACACTATCCTGTGGCCCCCAGCAGGTGCCATACACTATCCTGTGGCCCACAGCAGGTGCCATACACTATCCTTTGGCACCCAGCAGGTGCCATACACTATCCTGTGGCCCCCAGCAGGTGCCATACACTATCCTTTGGCACCCAGCAGGTGCCATACACTATCCTGTGGGCCCCAGCAGGTGCCATACACTATCCTGTGGCCCCCAGCAGGTGCCATACACTATCCTGTGGCCCACAGCAGGTGCCATACACTATCCTGTGGCCCCCAGCAGGTGCCATACACTATCCTGTGGCCCCCAGCAGGTGCCATACACTATCCTTTGGCACCCAGCAGGTGCCATACACTATCCTGTGGGCCCCAGCAGGTGCCATACACTATCCTGTGGCCCCCAGCAGGTGCCATACACTATCCTGTGGCCCCCAGCAGGTGCCATACACTATCCTGTGGCACCCAGCAGGTGCCATACACTATCCTGTGGCCCCCAGCAGGTGCCATACACTATCCTGTGGTCACCAGCAGGTGCCACACACTACCCTGTGGCCCCCAGCAGGTGCCACACACTACCCTGTGGCCCCCAGCACGTGCCACACACTATCCTGTGGTCACCAGCAGGTGCCACACACTACCCTGTGGCCCCCAGCAGGTGCCACACACTACCCTGTGGCCCCCAGCAGGTGCCACACACTATCCTGTGGCACCCAGCACGTGCCACACACTATCCTGTGGCCCCAGCAGGTGCCACACACTATCCTGTGGCCCCCAGCAGGTGCCATACACTATCCTGTGGCACCCAGCAGGTGCCACACACTATCCTGTGGCCCCCAGCAGGTGCCACACACTACCCTGTGGCCCCCAGCAGGTGCCATACACTATCCTGTGGCCCCCAGCAGGTGCCATACACTATCCTGTGGCCCCCAGCAGGTGCCATACACTATCCTGTGGCCCCCAGCAGGTGCCATACACTATCCTGTGGCCCCCAGCAGGTGCCACACACTATCCTGTGGCCCCCAGCAGGTGCCATACACTATCCTGTGGCCCCCAGCAGGTGCCACACACTATCCTGTGGCACCCAGCAGGTGCCATACACTATCCTGGGGCCCCCAGCAGGTGCCACACAAGGGCCAAAGGATGCAAAGATTCACTATTTACGTGAATACTTTAGTCCTCATTGCTGAGACTAAATTACAAACACAATTGAATTTTTTTTTATCCTACACGGTTATGTTTTTATGGCATAAATTTTTTGGCCCTGCCAAAAAACAAAATGTTTAAATATAGTCGCAGTATAATTGGCAATTATGAGTTTAATTTGCTCAGCGAGAGAGAGAGAGAGAGAGAGAGAGAGAGAGAGAGAGAGAGAGAGAGAGAGAGAGAGAGAGAGAGAGAGAGAGAGAGAGAGAGAGAGAGAGAGAGAGATGGGGGGTTCAGCCAAACAATGTACCAGACACACACACACACACACACACACACACACACACACACACACACACACACACACACACACACAAACACACACACACACACACACACATCACCCTAAACACAACACACACACACACACACACACAGTCGAACAAAACAAACAAATCCCTCGCAAATACACACACACAAAAACAAATGCCTAACAAAGGACAAAAACACCGCATAAACATTGCAAATTTCCTCAAAGCTCAACTCCGTGGCCGAAATTGGCTTCGTAAAACCTCACTATCTCACCTCCCCCCAAACCCCTCTTTCTCCCCCTCCCCCCACCCCCTCCCCTCGATCGTCCCCAGACGACGCAACGTCAAAGTAACGAGATAGAGGAGACGTCTTCTCCCCCCCCCCTAAATGACGTGATAACGCATATGAACGTGATACGTTATGTGTATTATACACTCTATTGCGTAACCTCACTCCAGTTGCCATAGTGTATGTCACCCGTGTGTGTGTATATATGTGACATGTATGTATAAAACATGTATGTATGTTTGTTTTTTAAGCTGCACAAGAAAGGATTTCTTGAATTATTGACATTTACTGCTATCATTATGCAAATTATTTTTCCATCTATAATTGTCATGCAAATCACTTTCTCATCTATAATTATACAATATATTTTCTACTAATCATTAACTGTTTAACATTTATAATCACTATCAATGATAATTCTTCAGAATTTCTGTCTACATTTCGTGTCTATAGTCTTTATACACAGCTGTCTATAACTGATATATATATATATATATATATATATATATATATATATATATATATGTATATATATATACATATATATATACATATATATATATATATATATATATATATATATATATATATATATATATATATATATACATATATATATATATCATAATAATATTAGACAGTATGTCTGTCTGTCTGTCCAAGGTTGGAGGGTAGACGCTTGGGGCTAGCCTCACCTAACTTTGCAGGGAGAATGGGCTGAGGTATGGGACTGACACAGTCTCGTCGGGGTCGGCTTCACTTAAATACTTTAACATTAGCCTTTATAGTAACTTTATAGTAATACCTCCATGCTCAAGTGGCACCCCCCCCCCGGGCAGGCCTAAATTCCGATATATATCAAACCTGAAATAAACTTCAGAAGAACTTTGAACAAAATTCCAAAAAAACTTGGAGCACAGTTCAGAAGGACTTGGAGCACAGTTCAGAAGGACTTGGAGCACAGTTCAGAAGAACTTGGAGCACGGTTCAGAAGAACTTGGAGCACGGTTCAGAAGAACTTGGAGCACGGTTCAGAAGAACTTGGAGCACGGTTCAGAAGAACTTGGAGCACGGTTCAGAAGAACTTGGAGCACGGTTCAGAAGAACTTGGAGCACGGTTCAGAAGAACTTGGAGCACGGTTCAGAAGAACTTGGAGCACGGTTCAGAAGAACTTGGAGCACGGTTCAGAAGGACTTGGAGCACAGTTCAGAAGAACTTGGAGCACAGTTCAGAAGAACTTGGAGCACGGTTCAGAAGAACTTGGAGCACGGTTCAGAAGAACTTGGAGCACGGTTCAGAACAACTTGGAGCACGGTTCAGAACAACTTGGAGCACGGTTCAGAAGAACTTGGAGCACGGTTCAGAAGAACTTGGAGCACGGTTCAGAAGAACTTGGAGCACGGTTCAGAAGAACTTGGAGCACGGTTCAGAAGAACTTGGAGCACGGTTCAGAACAACTTGGAGCACGGTTCAGAACAACTTGGAGCACGGTTCAGAAGAACTTGGAGCACGGTTCAGAACAACTTGGAGCACGGTTCAGAAGAACTTGGAGCACAGTTCAGAAGAACTTGGAGCACGGTTCAGAAGAACTTGGAGCACAGTTCAGAAGAACTTGGAGCACGGTTCAGAAGAACTTGGAGCACGGTTCAGAAGAACTTGGAGCACGGTTCAGAAGAACTTGGAGCACGGTTCAGAAGAACTTGGAGCACGGTTCAGAAGAACTTGGAGCACGGTTCAGAAGAACTTGGAGCACGGTTCAGAAGAACTTGGAGCACGGTTCAGAAGGACTTGGAGCACAGTTCAGAAGAACTTGGAGCACAGTTCAGAAGAACTTCAAGCACGGTTCAGAAGAACTTGGAGCACGGTTCAGAAGAACTTGGAGCACGGTTCAGAAGAACTTGGAGCACGGTTCAGAACAACTTGGAGCACGGTTCAGAACAACTTGGAGCACGGTTCAGAACAACTTGGAGCACGGTTCAGAACAACTTGTACCAAACATGTTCACAGGATAAAGAAAGAAAACACTGTCACGATTAATCAACACAAATATGAAGACATATGAAAAGAATCACACTTCTTGTTTACAAGTCATATTTAAAAGACAAGCCCCGAGACGTGTTTACAAGGACACGCCCAGAGTCACGTGTCTACGGACAAGGAACTTGTTTACAATCCCGATTCAAAGGAGCTTGTTTTTCAAGCGAGTGATCTTCGAGATGAAGGCCACCCCCCCCCCCCCGAGTCTGCAAAAGAGATAGGCTACCCCCCAATCACCATCTGACTCTCATACAAACAACACGACCAACGACGTTGACCAGACCACACACTAGAAGGTGAAGGGACGACGACGACGTTTCGGTCCGTCCTGGATGGACCATTCTCAAATCGATTTGAGAATGGTCCAGGACGGAGCGAAACGTCGTCGTCCCTTCACCTTCTAGTGTGTGGTCTGGTCAACATACTTCAGCCACGTTATTGTGACTCCTCGCCTGCACGACCAATGATGTTTCAGTGGGGGGGGGGGAGAAGATGTGAGGTGAGTGCACGTGGTGTGAAATTAAATGAGATGTGATGTGAGATATGTGAGAGAAGGTGAGGTACAAGTGGATGAAGAAAAGTATGAAAACCGAACTAAGGAGCAATTCACTTCGAGAAGAAAGGCAAGGAAATAATTCATAATAATAATATTAATAATTCATTCATAATAATAATGATAATTCATTCATAATAATAATTCGTTAATAATATTAATAATTCATCATTCATCAGGGGACAGGCAGCCAGTGCATATATATACACGTTAGGCTTATATATCAACCCCTAAAAGCTAACTAACTCCCGGGTAACTTTTACCACTAGGTGAACAGAAGCATTACGTGATAAAAAATGCACCCAACCATTTCTGTCCCGCCCATAATTCGAACCCGGAATTCCAGATTGTGAGTCGAGAACGAAGCCGACTGTACCACGGGGACCCAATAAACCAAGAAGAAACGAGGAGCATAAATGCGAAAAGTAAATAGAGGAAGGAAAAATAAGTACAAGAGAGAGCCACATTAGAGACAAGAAGAGATATGGACCAAATAGAGAGAATGAGAACAAGGGGGAGATAACTCAGCCCTTCCTCCTAAGGGGTTCACAATGTCAAGAAAACGGCCAATTTAAAGTGGTCTCTCCTAACCTACCAGAGGACCCAAAACAGAAAACGGGACAGTACGTCACTTTCGCCAGTCGCTTCCATTTTTTTTAGTACCCCAATTTTTGGCCTTAGGTTACGCATACGGGCGAAAAGCGACGGTCTTTGTAGGAGGACAGGTTGGCTAGGACAAATTGGCTAGGAGGACAGGTTGGCTAGGACAAATTGGCTAGGAGAACAGGTTTTCTAGGACAAATTGGCTAGGAGGACAGGTTGGCTAGGACAAATTGGCTAGGAGGACAGGTTGGCTAGCAAGGCCTGATCACATTTTCACTAGGAACCATCCCTTGGAGGTCCTCGTCCGCGAGCATAATAATTACAGCAACGTGTCAGGGCTTGTAACATGATTCCGTTTCCAGGGCGCTTATATAGATCTGTATCCTGTAGCTTTGTGGCAGCACAGACAATAAGAGGAATTTTGGCCAGAATAAAGAATGAGGCACTCGATCCGTTCCCGGAATAATGGCTTCAGTTGTCCTCTTGACAAAGCTGGAAGCTCCGGCGGCGTGAGTCCATGGAGATGTTGAGGCCGTCTCAATGAGCTCTACTGAAGCGCAAAATACTGGAGCACTTGAGTGGAAAACGTGCGAGGAAAAGAAAGGTAGAAGATTGACTGCAGACATTGGGTAGTGAGCGGGTCCTGGAGCCAAGATAGGTGGAGACGAAGACTGGACAGGCAGGTTTGGAGACCGGCACGGAGAGCTAGGAGGCCAAGGAGGCGGGAGAGGCGAGCTTAGGTCCAATGGGGAAGTCTTCGAAGACCCAAAATGTGGTCCCGGAGACATAACAATGGTCTCTGAGTACAGTGTAAGGTGCAGCATGGTCCGACAAGTACCGGGTCTGAACACACCGGCAACTAGTGACGCGCAAGAACTTCACAGTGCACCCTACACCAGTAATTAACCAGCTCGTGTTTAATTAATTCATTGTGCAGAAATCGATGGAAATAATTAATCACGAACCCATCAATACGAAGTCCAGCGAACTGTTTTTTGTTCATCCCTCCAGTGTTCACCTTGCTTCTAGGGGATATATATATATATATATATATATATATATATATATATATATATATATATATATATATATATATATTCCAGAAACGCCCACAGGTCCTCGGGGGTTTCAGGGCGGGCTGGAATCGAGTTTGCATACAAGAGACTTGCAAAATAACTCACCAGAAAATGCTTTCTTGATTTTCGGACGACGTTATTTCTCTTTTAAGACTCCATGATGCATGAACAAAATTGACAAAAGTATTTTATTTTATTAATATTTTTTATAGTTTTTCTTTTATTCTCTTTAACTTTTTATTTTCGTTTCGTTAAGTCGTTGAATTTTTCTAATTTCTGTTTTTTTTGCCCTAATAATTTTAGTTGAGCGTTGAACACACTAGAGCGTTGAACACTCTGGTGTTCCGCGTGAGACTACGACAACAAGACCAGAACCTGTATTAGTGCGTGAATATACACATATTTACAATCTTAATAATAAATCTTAAAATATTGAGAAACTTGCTACAGTGTCGTGGTGCTTGAATGAAGATAAAGAAAAGACCCAATGTATGTATAAATGTTTGTGAGATGGTGGTTTGTGGTAGTGTTGGTGATTGTGTGACTGTAGGGAAGGGGGGGGAGGGTGGTGGTATGGTTGTTGCTGGTACTAATGTTGGTAATTGTGGTTATTTGGGCGGTTAGCAGCGGTAGTAATGGTTGTCGGTGGTGCTATTGTTGTTAGTGGTGAGCGTGGTTTGGTGGTGGTGTTGGTGTAGTGGTGGTCGTGGTGGGGGTCGTGGTGATGGTCGTGCTGGTGGTCGTGGTGGGGGCGGTGGGGGTGCATGAGGTGACATGCCGCTTTAGGCCAAAATCAATAGCATGTTGCACGCGCCACGGCCACTTCTCTCCCCCCCCCCCTCCTCCTGTTTGATGCACCCACCCTACTCCAACCTCCGCCCATCCTACCCCACCCCACCCCATCCTACACCCACCTCGGCCCACCCTACTCGAGCCTAAACCCAGCCCGCATATAGCTCGGCCGTCCCCTCCCCCCCCCCACCATACTACCATCCACACCATACTGATTATGGCGCGTCATGAGGTGTGTGGCACGTGCTAATCACGTGCTAATGACGAATGACACACCTGGCCAATCGAATAACTGATAATTCAAACAATGAACCACACAATCAATTAATCAACTAATATATTAAACCTCAAGTCATAACCTTCCACGCAAACCACTAGAGCCATGTAAATAAACCGCCTTCCCGACTAACCAATCAGTAAACCAGTTGATTAACCAGTCATTCAATTGATTAACCAGTCATCCAGTTGATTAATCATACCATTCAATCTATGAATAATATCCTCTGTGCATCACTGAATACAGACGACCCGTCGAGTCAATTAGCTATCAGACTCATCAAGCAAGCAATTAATCCCATTAAGAGCACTCAAGTCCTGGTAATTAAAACACAACAAAGCCCATTAGGTGGATGAGGTATATAATGAGTGTTCAATTCCTATACAACTGTTCAAACACAAAGAGTAAGAGGGGATATTAGGCGCCCAACCCACAAGTCGCCCTTATGACCAGATCCAAAAAGCTTATTTTACATTCTGTAGAATGATGAAGGATAAGGCGAGCCATGACTGCATTATACGGGTGAAAGAGTCCAAGAAATAGGGTATAAGTAAGGTGTTGAAAGTATTTACCCAGGAAAGTCCTGGGTAAATACTGGTTTAGAAACAGTTGATTTACGGAAGAAATTACCGGGTAACATATGGTACGTTATGTATACCTACGGTCGATTTGGCTTAAGCCAGGAATCCTTACACTATTCCGCCGGCGAAAGGAAACGCGCCGAACCATTTCTGTTCCGCCCGGGATTCGAACGCGGATTTCTGGATTGCGAGTCGAGAACGAACCCGACTGTGCTACCGGGACCACCAGGTACCTATTTTACTGCTAGGTAACAGGAGCATAGGGTGAAAGAAACTCTGCCCATTGTTTCTCGCCGGCGCCTGGGATCGAACCCAGGACCACAGGATCACAAGTCCCGCGTGCTGTCCGCTCGGCCGACCGGCTCCCTAAGGCCAAAACTGTCGTAGAAGAAAATGGTGACGACTCGCGAAATTGATGTCCAGTTTTCTGTTCGTGCGTTCTCTGGTAGGTTAGGATGGGGCACTTTTGCACGACAGTTTCTTGACATTGGGAACGCTCGCGATAACGGGCTGCTGAACCAGCTCTACATAGTTTTCAGCCAAGTGATTACCCAGAACGGTCAGAATCACTGAGACAAAGTGATTCCAAGCAGCTCTTGTTTCCTAGTGAGCTTCTTGACTAATTCCTTGCACTCCAGAATATTCTTCATCTGTGGTTCAGTGATGACACTGGCTTCGACCTTTGCTTCAGACACCTCAAGAAGTAATAATAAAGATACCCGTAGGTTGCCGGCTCCTTATCTAAAATTATGACTAATGTTTCATGAAGTCCAACTTGATGCATGTTGTTAAAGATTCGCTTCCTGGAACAAGAAGTTCCAAGTAGCACGGGCTATGGTGAGCCCGTAGACTTGATGCAGTGGTGGCATTAGCACCTTCCAAGAGATCCACCACTGACTCCCGCATGACGTCATTCCTACCCATCACGGAGCGCGGTAGGCTGCGGCTAGTCACACAGGCGTTAGTGCGCCTTCGCGTCCATCCTATCCCATAGGCACAAATAGGAGGGAAACCTGAAGAAACCAAAAAAAAAAACTTTTTAGACCCATCAGGAATGTCACTATTTTCAAGTCTGTCATGACCTCCCAACCGCCCTCGTAATACTTCAAAGCGTTCAGCAAGGGTCTTGATGTTGTTGTAATCCTCTTTGAGGTGCACCGAGTGAGCCAAGCCTAAGTTCTACGTACTTCTCAAAGTTACTCCAAGTTTACTCAATCTCAGTCAATCCGGAATGTTCTGAAAATCAGTAAACTTCAAAATATCACTTGTCATGGAAACAAAAGCAAACTTTGTTGGGAATACTAGCAATATTCTACACTTTGGAGCAATAAACAATTACTCAATAACAGTACCCAGGAAACAATTTTTTTTTACACAGTGAATGAACTCTGTGATAACTTGCCACTGTAACCAGACAATATGAGCCTTACCTTCAGCCGGTCGGCCGAGCGTACAGCACGCTGGACTTGTGATCCTGTGGTCCCGGGGTCGATCCCGGGCGCCGGCGAGAAACAATGGGCAGAGTTTCTATCACCCTATGCGCCTGTTACCTAGCAGTAAAATAGGTACCTGGGTGTTAGTCAGCTGTCACGGGCTGCTTCCTGGGGGTGGAGGCCTGGTCGAGGACCGGGCCGCGGGGACACTAAAAAAAAGCCCCGAAATCATCTCAAGATAACCTCAAGATACACTACACAGCGATTAAGGCAGCGTCTGGGATGCTCTCGGACGCAGGTTCGAATCCTCGTCACGGCCCTTGTGGATTGTTCATAAGCCAATCCACCCACCCAACTCTCTCTCCCTCTCCC
>WNGS01113158.1:26680357-26692118 GCA_020271785.1 Procambarus virginalis | reverse complement strand
CTATGGGTCACACTGTCATGCCATGCCACTATGGGTCACACTGTCATGCCATGCCACTATGGGTCACACTGTCATGCCATGCCACTATGGGTCACACTGTCATGCCATGCCACTATGGGTCACACTGTCATGCCATGCCACTATGGGTCACACTGTCATGCCATGCCACTATGGGTCACACTGTCATGCCATGCCACTATGGGTCACACTGTCATGCCATGCCACTATGGGTCACACTGTCATGCCATGCCACTAGGGGTCACACTGTCATGCCATGCCACTATGGGTCAAACTGTCATGCCATGCCACTATGGGTCACACTGTCATGCCATGCCACTATGGGTCACATGTCATGCCATGCCACTATGGGTCACACTGTTATGACATGCCACCGACGGTCACACCGTCTATCATCCACTGTAACAATCCAATTATTCATTTACTGGGACAATCATCAAATTAGGTGAGATTCTGCAAAGACCAAACTTCCAGCGTTACTTACGATACTCTGACAATTCTTCTTAATGAGTCCTTCGGTGGTAATCAAAGACGTTTTCTCGCTGCCCTAAAGACTCCTTAGAAGTCAAACGAGAAGATCAAAATGTGCTTCAGAGATCTACATCTTGAAAGGTCTTAGGATGAGATCTATGAAGGATTTAATTACGGTTTAAGAAACGTTTTGATGTGCGCGCAGTTGCTGAGGGGATTGGTTAACTGTGGAAGTCTTCAAGCAGGAGCCTCAAAGCAGCTGTTAAGGACCTCTGGCAGTCTCAAGATTGCCTCAAGGAGAGGTATTATCTCAGCAAGAGTCCTGGCTTTCATTTAACACAGCGGCACTAAGTAGCCTGATAATGTAGGACTGTACAAGTGGCCGTCTCGACGGAGGGGCAGCTTCTTGAGACACGACAAGGAAAGACATGTAAGAGAGAGTGTTGACGGCAGAGGAAGGGTGGTCTTGTCGAGACTGACCAATCGTCTTATCTAACCTCATAGCTTACCGTGCGCTGATAGTATTCATGTAGCTGATTGTATTCATGTAGCTGATTGTATTCATGTAGCTGATTGTATTCATGTAGCTGATTATATTCATGTAGCTGATTGTATTCATGTAGCTGATTGTATTCATTTAGCTGATTGTATCATTTAGCTGATTGTATTCATGTAGCTGACTGTATTCATGTAGCTGATTGTATTCATGTAGCTGATTGTATTCATATAGCCGAATGTATTCATGTAGGTGCTTGTTTACCATATTGAGGTTTGGTTTGAGTACTCTCTGGAGATGGTTATGAACGATTGCCAGGCCATTCAGATGACGAGTACTGGCCACCATCTCTTAAGGTACTACACCACAAGTGCAAACAAACTTGGAAAGTACAATGAAAAGTAAAGTGTTTTTTTTTTAAATTACATTAGATTTAAAGACGGAAAATGACCCGCCAAAAACAGGAGCACGAGGCAGAAACTGGTATAAATGTTGTGTGTACCGTTTAATACTACAATACCTTCTGGCTGGAAAGGAAACGCTTTTTAGATTTATTTCTGAAGACAAAGGTTTCCAATGCTTAACGGGTTATTGAGCGGTCGTCGTGTAAGGCGAGGTCTCTTTCTCACCTGGGACAACAAAGGACTCTAGACCGTCTGCTTTTGGTGCAATATTCCAAGCAGTCCAGATTTACTCACAAGATGCCAATTGACGGGATCCTTACAATTTCCTTGCGGATATATTTAGCGTCTTCAAAGAGCCTCGGGAGTGGTGGGGGGGGGGAGGGGGGGGGGTTGGCGTCTCCCTTACGGGGATGAGGGAAGGCAAGGGGAACTATCAGGGTAAAGTGCCAAGCCATTACGGCTATATAGCACTGGGAAGGGATCAGGATATGGGATGGGAAGGGGAAGGAATGGTGCCCAACCACTTGTGGACGGTCGGGGGATTGAACGCCGACCTGCATGAAGCGAGACCATCGCTCTAGATAACTGAGGCTGACCTAAAGTACAATAGATTTATTCAGCCGAAATATTTGGGGCTCCCGGCATCTTCCTAGACAAGCTGAGACGCCTTAAGATGCTGCTGTTGCTGCGCCTCTACTGGTACTGTTGTAGCTTTTATTGGTGTTGTTTTGCTGTTATTGCTGCTGCTGCTGCTGCTGCCGCTCCTGGTGCTGTTGTGTGGTGCTGCAACAACAGCTACTGAAGCTAGTGCTGGTCTTCCCTGCATGACGAAGACCTTCCCCCTCGCTCCATCACAATCCACTTGATAATGGTCCAGGACGGACCGAAACGTGGTCGTCTCCTCATCTTCTGGTCTGGTCAACACTCCCCCAGCAGTGTTGTCCTGCCCAGGGGGGAGGGGGGGGCAGTGTCACAATACAGTATACCTGCTGCAACTTACAAGAAACGAGGTACATGTAAGTCAAGAGACTTACAAGAGGTCAGAAAGTGTGACTAAAGGAGTCTCCAAGAGACTATACGCTCTTGGAGACTCCTTTAAGACTCCTCTTTATTTCGAGCATTCTCCTTTATTTGAAGGTCCGTTGACAACAGCAGCAGTAACGCCTAGAGTCATAATGACAGGCTGTTGGTGAGCCTCGCTACGCCGCCGCCCTCGCGCGTCTCATCTTATTACAAACGTAGACTAGAAGTAAATGTCAAGCTGAAATGTGAAGATGTGAAGATAAGTGAACGTGTTGTGGAGATGTTGTGGCAATATCGAAAAATGTGGTGAGGGTAACTGTGTAATTGGTGATGATAACTGAGTTCATAGTTAACATCTGATTATCATCGCAGATGCTAGAGTGCGTCTGGGAACATCCAGGGTGCATAGGTTCGAACCTCTCACCAGGGACCCCTTGTGGATTTGTTCATTTGATACATCACGTTATTGTTATTTCTGTTGTGTGTTGTGTACATAGTGAGGCTAACGCTGTACGTGGAGACGTTATGTACGTGGTGGCAGGAACGCGTGCGCCTACAATTCATCCTTCGACAAAAATGTGCAAAAAATGAGCTCATGTTTATAAAGGAGAGAAACGTGTGCAGAATTCGCATGATATGTGTTGAAGGTGTGTGCACAGTTTGTGTATCATCGTTATTATATGCTGCTCAAGTGCACAGGAATGTGTAACACGGGTGTGCACAGTGTTGGGTAAGGAACAGTGTTGGGCAAGACGCAGTGATGGGTAAAACACTGTTACCCAAGTGACGGTATAACAAAAACGAGCGGCGAAAAAATACACTTCTGGGGTCAGCGCCACAGAGTGTGTCACCCCTCCACCCGCTATCCAGCCCCCCTACACACTACCCCCCGCCCCCATCTTTGCCAGGTCCAAATCACCCCCACCTCCTCCTCCCCACTGCCCCCCCCCAACACGACACAGGTCAATGCCCCGGAAGCTGGAGGGAGGGTAAAATTGACTCCCTCCTCTATTGTCTTGAGGGAGATGTGTAGGCTCCCTGACCGACCCACAGCTCTTAAACTGGGCCGGGTAATTGTTGTGTTTGACAGTAGCTGCCAGGAGGGGGGGGGGGTGAGGGGGAACTGAATGGCGTAGGAAGGGCTCCCCCCCCCCTGGCTTACGGTGTCTCTGGGGGGAAGATGCCCCCGGGTTCACGGTGTCTCTGGGGGGGAAGATGTCCCCAGGTTTACGGTGTCTCTGGGGGGAAGATGCCCCCGGTTTACGGTGTCTCTGGGGGGAAGATGCCCCCAGGTTTACGGTGTCTCTGGGGGGAAGATGCCCCCTGGTTCACGGTGTCTCTGGGGGGAAGATGCCCCTGGTTTACGGTGTCTCTGGGGGAAGATACTTTCTGTCCAGATAACACTTACTTACTGTTGTTTGGAGAGTCGCCACCCATACTTGACCACCTCCAGGACTTGACAGGCTCGTCTCCCCCCCCCCCCCATATGCCCGAGGACCCAGACCTTGACCTCTAGTGAGTCACCTGACCTCCTCAGAAGGGAGGGGGGGGGATAACAGGGGTCATAAATATCCTCCTCTCACGAGGTACCTGATTACGGGCTAGTCATGCCCATGTCACCTCTTGGTGGCTTAATCTTTATCAATCAATCAATCGAGGTACCTGAGCTAGGAGATGCTTGATGGATGGTCACGAGTTTCTCTTTTGTCTGTCTGTGACAATGTCGCACTCGCTCACACTCACAGATACTATATCTACTCTGTGTTTACCTCGTTGGAGGTTCTTTCGGCCCGACCTCTTGTCACGCCTCCCAGTTCGTGGACTCATCAAGTCGATTTTTCAAAAAACGGTCATCGAAGTCAAACTTTTAGCCATCTGGAATCGAAGTCGAATTTTCAACTACATAGGATCAAAGTCAAACTCGCAACTATATGGGATCAAAGTCGAACTAGCAACTATATGGGCTCAAAGTCGAACTCGCAACTATATGGGATCAAAGTCGAACTCGCAACTATATGGGATGAAAGTCGAACTCGCAACTATATGGGATTAAAGTCGAACTCGCAACTATATGGGATTAAAGTCGAACTCGCAACTATATGGGATCAAAGTCGAACTCGCAACTATATGGGATCAAAGTCGAACTCGCAACCATCTGGAATCAAAGTCGAACTCTCAGCCAAAGAGGTCAGATCATGACTACAAAAGGCTTACCGCTCTACATTCGACTCAAAATCCTTTAAATTCAATTAAAGTTAGCTATCTTATCAAGCTTGGTGTGTTCCGCTGTGGCTGGGGGGGGGGAAGGGGGGGGCGCCGCCCCTCCCTCCCCACATCAAACGTCATTGGGCCTCTTGAAGGCATTTCCCTCTAGACTTTCTAATTAGATTCTGGCTCTCAGGTGAAGGGCTTCGCCTGTAAGTATTGTGGCAGATTTCATTAGGCATTTTCCTGGGCCAGAAGAATGTTTCGTATTACTTGTTTCAATAGAAACAAGTAAATAAGAAAAAAAGGATAACCAATAAAAACAAAAATTTATTTGAAAATGATGATAGACGATTATTAATATGATGACTGATAATGATGTTAATAATGATGATGGTAATGATTATTATTATTAATAATAACTAATAACAATAATAATAATAATAATAAAGATAATAATAATAAGAAGAGCGTAACAGTACCCACAAGAGACCGGTAAAAAATTCAATAAAAATAAATAATAGTAATAATGGTAATAATGATACGGCCAATACTTTCAACACGCTCTGTGGTGCCCGGCTTAGGCTTAGCTGGGCGTAAGGCTTTAATGAATTACACACAGAAATCACACTAACGTGATGCATCAAATGAACAAATCCACAAGGGCCGTGACGAGGATTCGAACCTACGTCCGAGAGCATCCCAGACGCTGCCTAAATCGACTGAGCTACGACATGGTAAAAGGAGTTGGAACCAGTAAGTTCAGTAGAACTTCGGTTTCAACGCCTTTTACCATGTCGTAGCTCAGTCGATTAAGGCAGTGTCTGGGATGCTCTCGGTCACAGGTTCGAATCCTCGTCACGGCCCTTGTGGATTTGTTAGCTTTAATGAATAGTTCCTCGGTGGACTATATGACTGGTGGGGGGGCGGAAGCACCTGTACTCCCCCCCCCCCACACATACACACATCAGCGGCTGACTTGACGGTTTTCCCTTCCTCGTGTATGTGTGTGTGTGTGTGTGTGTGTGTGTGTGTGTGTGTGTGTGTGTGTTGTGTGTGTGTGTGTGTGTGTGTGTGTGTGTGTGTGTGTGTGTGTGTGTTGTGTGTGTGTGTGTGTGGTGTGTGCGTGTGTGCGCGTGCGTGTTCGGTGCTCTACCGTTTACTTCGGCAGGAGAGCATGACAGCGTTGCCGGGTCTTGAAGAGCTTCTCCAGCCTGCTAATACCCACTCTGTATGTGGAGGCGTCATCTGCATGTAAGGAATGGGGGAGGTGTGAGGCCCAGAGCTCCTCTCCCCTCTCCCCCATCCCACCCATCCCCCAAACACCAGGTTACCGGTGCCTAAACCCACTTGGCCTGCTGATGAATCCAGAGGACGCCAGTTTATCCAGCCAATCCCTATCCTGCCTTCGCAGGAACTACTCACCGGGCTGTCCAAAGCTGTGAGGTCGAATACCATACCAAGTCGTTCTTCTCTTCCCGCAGCCAGTCTCTCAAGTTCACAGTAATTTGGAAAAGGCATACAAGAGCACTGTGTAATAATCTCTTGCTTATGTTAATGAACAATACTGAGGTGTGAGTATGGGGGGGGGGGTTAATTTGTGCATTCGGACGTCAGGAACTTTTTTTTTTACATTATAAATGTATGAAAGCATGTGTACTAGTCAGCTATAGGGTGAATGTTGTCTGCACTCACCTATCGTGCTCATGGTGGTTTAATCTGTGCACCCAAGCTGCCCTCACCCCGCCACAAGCCGTGAATAGGAGTTGCCTCCACCCTCGCGACAATCGATATAGAAGCTACCTCCACCTGTCGACAATCATATATGGAAGCTGCCTCCACCTCTCGACAAATCGTATATAGAAGCTACCTCCACCTGTCGACAAATCATATATGGAAGCTGCCTCCACCTCTCGACAAATCGTATATAGAAGCTACCTCCACCTGTCGACAACGGGAAAGGGTGCAGGTGATAAAGACAGGCTGTTTAACACAAAGGGGCACACGCACTAGGGGACACAGGTGGAAGCTGAGTGCCCAAATGAGCACAGAGATATTAGGAAAGAACTTTTTTAGTGTCCAGAGTGGTTGACAAATGGAATGCATTCAGGAATGCGATGTGGTGGAGGCTGACTCCATACACAGTTTCAAATGTCGATATGATAGAGCCCATTAGGCTCAGGAAACTGTACACCTGTTGATTGCGGTTGAGAGGCGGGACCAAAGAGCAGAGCTCACCCCCGCAAGCACAACTAGGTGAGTACAACTAGGTGGAGTACAACATGTATAAACAGGTGTATACAGGTTACAGGTCAATAAACGATATATGTATACAAACACGTCAATACATATGTATTTTTCTACGTATTGTATATATATATGGATTTTTCTGACTTAAGAGAAATTTCCATATGTTAAGTTGGTGGGCAAGAAATATATTTTTATTTCTTCCCCTTTCTGTCAGCCATTTCTTGTCAGCTGATATGCATACATTGCTGTTGTCAGCTGATAGCTGTATGTTGCTGTTGTCAGCTGATATCTGTATGTGTTGCTGTTGTAATCTTATAGCTGTATGTTCCTGTTGTCAGCTGATATCTGTATGTTCCTGTTGTAATCTGATAGCTGTATGTTCCTGTTGTCAGCTGATAGCTGTATGTTTGCTATTGTCAGCTGGACTGGTCTATACATTGCTGTTGTCAACTGATAAATATACATTGATGCGGTCAGCTGACTGTTCAAAATCACATTTCTTTGATGTCGACCCGATGATTAAAATTATAAAAAAAAATGTCAACTGGTTATAACATTACATTTACAGCTGGCAGTTGCTACCCCCCCCCCTCACCCGTCAGTCCTTCTCACTCCATCCCATCTCCTCTCTCCACCCTCATCCGCCTCCCCTCTGAGGTGAGAGTAGTACCGTCCTGTCCCTCTCTTCTCTCTCATCATCCACCTCATCCGGTACCCCTCTCCCAGCATCCACCAACCTCTCTCTCCCCGTCCCACTCGTGGACATTTTCTGTAATTATTCAGACAATTTGCGTCAACAACAAGAGCCGTAAATTTACCAACTGTGACATAATGTTCAACTTTGTCAGTCCCGAGTTTTATTTCCTCAGTGTTTTTGTGTTGAAGCGAGACAGGCATTTCCAGTCATTCTTAAGTTGTCCCCACACTCATTGGTTAGTATCACAGGTGTGGGGGTAACACCAGCAGGTGTGGGGGTAACACCAGCAGGTGTGGAGGGGGGGGTAGTAACCCCAGCAGGTGTAGGTAGAACTGACACAACGAGAGTATAGCGTGTGTGGGCGTCTCTGCTTCCCTGGACATCGTCGCGTTTATGGAGGGGTAAGCGGTATTGTGGGAGGCTGAGGGCGCCAGGCCGAACTTGTGGTTGCCCTGTGAGGGGCTGAGGGCGCCAGGACCGGACATTGTGGTTGCCCTGTGGGGCTGAGGGCGCCAGGCGGACTTGTGGAGTGCCCTGTGGGGATGAGGGCGCCAGGCCGACTTGTGGTTGCCCTGTGGGGCTGAGGGCGCCAGGCCGGAGTTGTGGGTGCCCTGTGGGGCTGAGGGCGCCAGGACCGGACTTGTGGGTGCCCTGATGGGCTGAGGGCAGCCAGGCCGGACTTGAGGGTGCCCTGTGGGGCTGAGGGCGCCAGGCGAGGACTTGAGGGTGCCTGTGGGGCTGAGGGACGCCAGGCCGGACTTGAGGGTGCCCTGTGGGGCTGAGGGCGCCAGGCCGGACTTGTGGGTGCCCTGTGGGGCTGAGGGCGCCAGGCCGGACTGTTGTGACCCAGGTAGGTGACAGTAGGTCACGGACGGGGACGTCATAAGGAGCAAGTCTGTGGCTGGAAGGTGTGTGCCTCAATATATAGTAAGCCCAATGATGACCTGCAAGCCAGGTGTTGTCTCCTCATCTGGTCAAAGACTCGCCTTTGACAAGCCGTTGTACCGCTCTCAACAGTGCCAGGACACACTATCAAAAAGCCACAGGAATCCCCCCATTGTGAATACTAGGATCCTTCTATGCGCAAACCCAGGGCCTGCCTTCCCATCCTGTGGCCTCCCCTATCAGGCCTTCAGGCCTAAAATCCTTCCTTAACTGACCCTCAGACTCCTGCCCCTTACAGTTCCCAGACACACCTCCCTAGCACCCTTCCACACCATGCCCACCACACACCCACACCATGCCCACCACACACCCACACCAATGCCCACCACACACCCACACCATGCCCACCACACACCCACACCATGCCCACCCACCACCACACCATGCCCACCACACACCCACACCATGCCCACCACACACACCACACCATGCCCACCACACCCCACACCATGCCACACCACACACCCACACCATGCCCCAAGCTTCCCCTTCACTAAGCACCACCTTACATGTCATCATATCTCTTTATCACTGTCTTTGTCTTACCCATTCTCAATTATCTCACTCTTTCCCCTTATCTTCCCTTGTTATTTCCATCATTTTTACGTTCATCATGCTTTTCCTTCGTATCGCAGCCTGTATGATATCGCCAAGTCGCTAGTGAACGGACATACACAAAGTTGCAAAAACTAGATACACTCAGACCCTCAAAACGTCTAAAGATTTGCCCCGTTGTTTAGACCACTGGGAAGGGGGAAACTATCAGGGGGAAAGCGCCAAGCCATTACACTATATAGCACTTGGAAGGGGTCAGGATAAAGGATTGGGATGGGACGGGGGGAAGGAATGTGTCCAACCACTTGGACGGTCGGGGATTGAACGCCGCCCTGCATGAAGCGAGACCGTCGCTCTACGTCCAGCCCAGTGGTTGGACTAGACCACTGGGAGGCGACGGGCACTCATAATACAAACGAAAATGATACGTATTTTTCAGGCCCTAGTTCAACTCTCCGATGATCCAAATCAATGTAGTGTTATTGCCTCGATGCGGTGGATTACGTCTTATAGGATGTAAATGAAGGGTGAACTCCCCTTCAGATACCATAATGATGCTTCAGGGAAGACTTAAATTCTCAGTTGAATACCAGTTAGGTACTTGTAGCATTCTGGCCTGGGCGGAGGCCGACCATCTCGAATGTTTGAAGGTTCCTTTCTCTCCCAGAGTTCGAATCTTTGATGACCCAAGTGAATGAAACGGTATTTTCTCATGATACATTGCATCTCACCTTATTATATCTATAAATTAGAATATCTGCTTGTCTCTCTATTCGAGGATGGAGGCCAGATGCTTGGGCTAACCTAACCTAACTTCAAACACGAATTGCTGTTGGTACGTGCCTCACATGGGTGGGCTGGGGTTGGCTTAAATTATACGAGCGCCACTTGATACCGTGCCCATGCTACCCCCACGATGAATCTTGCAATATCAAATTAATTGGACTAGAAATTATCATGTTCTTGGTATATTGTAAAACATTACTTACTGATGGCCTGCGTTTAAGTGAACACATGATAAAAGTGACGCGATATATGATTGAAAATTGTTTCTGTTATGTAGATTACCAAATAATGAAGAAAGTAAATCTCACCAAAATATAATCAAGATGGTCTGTGGCCTTAATAACCATCACACCAATTTCAATTAAATTTGCCTTTTAATTTACGAGAGAGAGAGAGAGGGGAGAGAGAGGAGAGAGAGAGAGAGAGAGAGAGAGAGAAGAGAGAGAGGAGAGAGAGATAGAGAGAGAGAGAGAGAAGAGGGAAGGAGAGAGAGAGAGAGAGAGAGAGGAGAGAGAGAGAGAGAGAGAGGAGAGAGAGAGAAGAGAGAGAGGAGAGAGAGAGGAGAGAGAGAGAGAGAGAGAGAGAAAAGGGGAGCAAGAAAGGCAGAGAGAATACCTTCTATGACAGCTGGAGTTCCGAGAGCGTAAATGACGTCTCTCTTAGTTTAAAATCTTGCAAAAGTTGTGCAAATTTACGAACCGACTGTCCGATCTAATTTTAAGGGAGGTACGAATCGAAAGCTCTTTAACTTAAGGATCTAATGCCACACTTGATTCATGGAAGAGAAGAGGATTTCCTGGGTTCCCAACTGGTAACCTAAAGACAGTGTAGAGTGTCAGTTCTCCCTTGTTGTGCTGAAGAGATGACGGAACTAAATATGAGTTGATGTTCATAATTGAATGGAAGTGTTTGCTATGTAAAGCCTGTTACATATTGACACCAAAATAATCGACAAAAAGACCAACATTAAGAGGCATAGCAAAAGCACTTTATATTAAACACTCTACCCTTGTCAGCAAGCCCTCTGGACTACATATTGCTATTTTTGTATGCACTTCACCTCTGCACAAGTTCGAATCCCCCGACGATTAAAAGTTAATGAAATTTTAAGGCATATATATATATAGATATTATATATATATATATATATATAGTATATATATATATATATATATATATATAGATGTGTGTGTGTGTGTGTGTGTGTGTGTGTGTGTGTTGGTGTGGTGTGTGTGTGTGTGTTGTGTGTGTGTGTGTGTGTGTGTGTGTGTGTGTGTGTGGCTTAGAGGGGAAGACACAGTGCTCGGGGCCTTCTCCCAGCACATCCTTCACGCCAGAGTGATCCCCATCTCTTCTCCCCCTCATCACAACACAATATGATACACAAGTTTTCTCTACCACTTTCCTCTCCAAACCTCCTCTCATCATCTTACACCTTCCCTTCTCTCTGCTCCCTTACCACTCTCTCCAGATTTCTCTCTTCTCTGCTACCTTCCCTCTTTTTGTTAATTTGTACTCTCTCGTCTTTCCTCTTGTTGGTTTGCATGTTCTCCTTATTCTCTCCTTCAGATGGCACAATGTTCGCATCTACTGGACCGTCGTGTCCCTGGACAGACCTGTGGAAGGTCTCCTGCACACACCAGCAGGCGTCTGGGAGGGTGTGGCTCATGTAACACCAACAACCTAATTACTACCCGTCCTTCTATCACCAAAATAACCACCACGGGACACCTGCAGTCTTCTCTGTGGTCTTTATGCATTAATGAAAGGGAAGAGAGAGAGAGAGAGGAGAGAGAGAGAGAGAGGAGAGAGAGAGAGAGAGAGAGAGAGAGAGAGAGAGAGGAGAGAGAGGAGAGAGAGAGAGAGAGAGAGTGTTGAAATAAGGAATAGAAATGATGTGGATTAATATGA
>WNGS01113158.1:26621305-26669515 GCA_020271785.1 Procambarus virginalis | reverse complement strand
ATGCTTTACACAACAGGGTTGGACCAGTTCAATATCATCTTTGTTTTATGATGATTTAATTACGTTAAGTCGTCATGATCAATTATGTATGTATGATATACATTCGATAGAGATTTTGAACAGCGAGCAGGTCATTAATCATTGCTTTATGCGACTTTTTTTTTGCAAGTAAGGCTCGAAAAAGCGTGAAGAGATGACATTAAATTACATTAATAACGCAAAAGGACCAATCTTATGTATTGGCTGGTAATTGTAAGCAGATAATTGTGAGAGTGCAGCGCTCAGCCAGTTGTTGAGCTCGACGCTCGTCTGCTCAGCACAAGCTCAGCAACAGCTCGTTTGTGTTCAGGTATTGTTTGTGTCCAGGTATTGTTTGTGTCCAGGTATTGTTTGTGTCAAAACTTACGGGTGTGCAGTGCGTCTTGTAGAGGCTAGGACCGGGACCACGGTGCTCGTCTTACCTTAGTTGTTAACGGTTGAGGTAATTGCTTCTAGGGTTACGTCTTTAAGAAGTGTTGGACTCTCCTTACTCGTTCTTCTTAGTGATGGACGGTCTTGAATGGTGGGGAGGGAAATGGTGTGATTCTTGTATGGTAGGGAGCGGAAAAGATGCGAGGTCGTAGAGAGAAGAGTTGCATTTACAAGGTACAGTATATCCAGGCTGATGAGAGCTGTCTTCACTCAACCTTAGCATAAGAAGAGCGTATTGAGGCATAAGCTAAACTTTCATTGGCCTGTTGAAAGCACATTTATCTTTAATTAATTCTGTAGATAGAACTAGGCAGTAGAACTTCTGGTTGCAATTGTTTTTCCATGTCGTAACGCAGTCGATTTAGGCAGCTGTCTGGGATGCTCCGGACGCAGGTTCGAATCCTCGTCACGGCCCTTGTGGATTTGTTCATTTGATGCATCACGCTATTGTAATTTCTGTGTGTATTCTGTAGATGTTGAGTCCTTCACGACTATAATGCAAATGTAGTGTTGTATAAGTTTCTCTAGTAGAGTACACAATTATTATTGACGATAACACGAGTACATTTCATGTGGATTCCATCTCATGTTGGCCTCCGTATGCATGATGGAACAGATGAGTTAGCCAAAGAATCTGCCTTCAGAGAATGAGTTGATTATAACCTTGGTTGCCTATAAGCAGCCTGAGAATAATAATCCACCAAAAATAAGATCCGAGACCAAGTGAGATCTACACAGCAGTTCCATCTGACACCATACTATCATGCAAGATGGTGCACACACATCTATGGATCACACAATCAAATCAGCAGACTGTTAGATGTTACTGCTGCTCGGCTTAGACTCTACTATAAATATCTTTGGAATTTTCATGACCTGGTGATGTAGACGTAACCAAATGTAAATTGTCAGTTATTCACTCACGATATGATAGAATGCGAAAAGATTCCGGAGTTTAGAGAAAACTCTAGTAACAAATGTTCAAGAAATGTGTAAATGTTTAATTCAAATTATCTATTACCCCCGAAATATTAGCCAAATATCTCCCAGTATTCCAAATGTGGGTAGTAAATCAAATTATAAAAAGCGATCACCGCATATGTAGTTGGGTAGCTCACCGCATATGTAAGTTGGTTAGTTGACCGGATATGTTAGTTGGGTAGCTCACCGCATATGTAAGTTGGTTAGTTGACCGCGGATATGTAAGTTGGGTAGCTCACCGTATATGTAAGGTGGTTAGTTGACCGCATATGTAAGTTGGGTAGTTCACCGCATATGTAAGTTGGTTAGTTGACCGATATGTAAGTTGGGTAGCTTCACCGCATATGTAAGTTGGCTAGTTGACCGGATATGTAAGTTGGTAGCTCACCGTATATGTAAGTGGTTAGTTGACCGCATATGTAAGTTGGGTAGCTCACCGCATATGTAAGTTGGTTAGTTGACCGGATATGTAAGTTGGGTAGCTCACCGCATATGTAAGTTGGTTAGTTGACCGATATGTAAGTTGGGTAGCTCACCGCATATGTAAGTTGGTTAGTTGACCGGATATGTAAGTTGGGTAGCTCACCGCATATGTAAGTTGGTTAGTTGACCGCATATGTAAGTTGGGTACCTCACCGTATATGTAAGTTGGTTAGTTGACCGGATATTAAAGTTGGTTAGCTCACCGTATATGTAAGTTGGTTAGCTCACCGTATATGTAAGTTGGTTAGCTCACCGTATATGTAAGTTGGTTAGCTCACCGTATATGTAAGTTGGTTAGCTCTCCGCACATGTAAGTTGGTTTGCCCAAGAGATTGTACCTGTGGTCGTTCTCGAAGGCATTGTTGATATCATAATTCATTAAACTGTGCAAGTAACTCATCAAGACTGTAACTTGGTTACCAAAATGAATCTTGGAGTCCAGTCCTTGAACGCATCACGTGCCTCTGAAACCCCCTCCCACCGCCGCTCACATGATGGGTATGGGGTGCATAATAAATGAACTAATCTAACAGTTGAAAGCTGGAGTTAATTTCCAGGTAGTGATGGTGTTTGTGTATCTCGGGGCCGCCAGGAACCTCTCTGGTGGCTCTAACTATACCCATGTAGCTGGCTTAGTACAGTACTGTAAACCATCTGGAGGACACGTGGGTAGTACAGGGTGATGATGAGTTACAGCGTGATGATGAATTACATCATGATGAAGTACATCATGATGAATTACAGCGTGATGAATTACAGCGTGATGATGAATTACAGCGGATGATGAGTTACAGTGTGATAATGAATTATAGCGTGATAAGTTACAGCGTGATGATGAATTATAGCGTGATGATGAATTATAGTGTGATGATGAATTACAGCGGATGATGAATTACAACGTCATAAATTACAGCACGTGGCTCGCGAGTAAACAAAACACATTTTTTTGGTCAAAACTACTGTAGTTTAAATCACAAAAGTTAATGGGCAAAAGGCGCAGGTTTTGCACTGTAAGGTTCCAGGTGTGTTTGGAGGTGAATTTGCAGACCACCTTTCACCATACTACGATACACCGAACACTTTATGTAAGGCATACGTAAATCTGTGTAGCTATGTATTTACGTATGTAGGTTAGCTTAGCATTTTAAAAGCACCGACTCACCTTCTGTGGTTGATTGTTCAATAAACCCTTGAAATATATGTTTAACACATCTCTAACCCTGTCCATGGAGGAGAAGAAAATGTATATATGCTGGTTAGCATTGTAAATGTGTGGCCACGTCTGTGGTAGAAAATAATAATAATAATAAAACATACTACGATGACCTTCAGTGGCTGTGTGCTCACTACACTGTTGTTATCTCACATATCTCTAACCCCATCCAGAGAGGACAGAAGAAAATGTGTATATTCAGGACTTCATATAAACACATGATCTGTGGTCCAATGTTAACTACCCCCCCCCCCCTCAAAAAAGGGCCATACGTTGGCACAATGAGGGACACGTCTAAAGTGATCAGTCGTTAGCGGAAATATGAAAGCCTTTCTAAGTAGGCTGTTAAAGATGCCACGTTTCACAGGCACCTTCTCTTGCCCAGAATACCCGTCAATACATAAGGAATAAAATACTTAAGACTGCGTTTGAAACAGCGTAATACCCTCAGGTTGCCTCCGGTCTAAGAACCAACTGCAGCAGCAGCAGCAGGAGGAGGTGGAGGGGGCTGGCGGTGTGGCTCTGGGGGATTACAACCTTACATCATATCATAATAGGGGATTCGTCAAGATTTATGCAGTAAATACTATTAAATCCCTTCCTAACTTGACCATCGCGTGCCACCAGGACCTTCATACCCCAACTGGTCAGGGATAAGCGGATATGCTTTCATTGGGCCAAACCGCAGCTCTGGTGCAGAAAAACATGGGTCTATTTCATACCTGCTGCTCTAGTACTCTCAGGAAACAAATTCCAGAAGCATGAACCGGAACACTGTGTCGCCGGGGGTGGGAAGGCAAGGTAGAGGACACTACGAGGGAGAGGCAACGAGCGGGGAACAAGACACTGGTAGTAAGACAATATGAAAAGTTTTAATAGAAGCAAAATATTGACGATTGCGGGCACCAGTGTTGGTGGCGGCCGATGTCAGTGATGTGATGACGACACCATCGCCAGTGGTGTTAATAGCAGCGCTTGCACCATCGGTGATAGGGGAAAACATAACACCATAATCAGGGGTTTAGGGAGAGCAGCTCCACCCCTCCCCCCTCGCAGTACCCCTACTATACTATGGGCTCCATAGTCTTACTGGGAATATTACACAAGACATAAATAACCAATCTTCCGTACACCTGTGAATGGTTCTCTCACTACACTGTCATATAAACCGGCACCTTACACATGCGCCTACACTAGGGGACACACTCCTACACATGCACGAACGCAGCGTATATTCAAGCAATACACAAATACAGAATACGCCAAGCAACGAATGGTGTTTTCCCATAACAGTAAGTGTTAAGACGCCACGTGTTAACACCTGACTTACCGCCTGAATGACTGTACCAGAGTCCTGTAATGGTTATGCGAGATGTCCAAGAATACTCGTCCATGGACTCCAGGAACACCACCAAGGTCTGGGGAGACTTCGCACTCTCAAAAGCCCTGGACTGCTTTTACCTTAATTCTGGAATAATCGTATCAAAAGCCTGAAATAATGACATATGTGAGTCTTGGAATTGTCTTGCACGAGTCCTGGTGTGATTGCTTCTCAGCTCTTCAATGGCCGAATAAGGGCACTGGAAAGGTCGTATTCGAACTCTGGAATCGTATATGAGGTCTGGAATAATCGCATTTGAGCACTGGAATAATTGTTTATGAGACCGAAAATAGTGACGTCTTGAGACCTGGAGTGGCCTCCATGCTCGAGATCTTTGCTTTTAAGAAATGTTGATGATCGCTGCCTGGTGTTGAGAGCCGGGGTCAACGGGAGCCGGTCTCCGGCCGTACATAGCACACAGTCCCCACGTGAACACCCATACTGAAGGTCAGCGGCCAGTGAACTTCATTCGCCTCAACTCTCCCGAAAGATAAAAGTTTCCATCTCAATTGTTTTTGGTTTCAATTGTCCGGCTCGCTCTGTGGAAAGATTAGTCCCAATGACAGCAATGCATAGTTGTCTGTTTCCAGCTTCACGATGATTCACAGCTTCTTCCATTCCAGCTTCTTCCTTCACAGCTTTCCATGAAGCTTGTTTTACTTCAAGCTTCTCGATGCAGCTTTTTCCAACTTGCGTATTGCCTTCCTCTTGGGCATTATTCTAGCCATACAGTTTGACCTTATCTTAGCCTTCACAAAGTGGTTCTTTCCTTCTCTCATCTCTAACCATAACAACCCTCGCTCCCTCGCCCCTTCTCCTTCTTCCCCCTCTTCCTACCCCTCCTATTCTTCGCTCTGGCACAGGGGCGCGGTTTCCCTCCTCTCAACTATCACATTACATCTTTCTCTAGCAGGTCCAATCACCCTATTCTTTTGCCTTCCTCTTCTGCTTTTCTTTCTCATTTCCTCTTTTCCTGAACCGAATGTCATGATCCTTCTCTCTCTCTCTCTCTCTCCTCTCCCTCACTCTCCCCTCACCGTGCAGATATTGCTAGCCTGGCCGGACACCTCTCTCTGTCCCATAACTCCTCTTCCTTCCTCCTGTCCCACTGGCCATTGGATCAATAAAACCTTTCCCTTCCACGACGGCTCTCCTAAACCATCCTCGCCTCACTTGCCTCACAAAATATTATCTGATTCTTCACATTTAACCTGCGCTTTCCTCCGCTAATGCTGCTCCTCTCACCTTCCATCACCTCCACCCAACAGGCTCGTATCTCCACCCACTGGCCACACACCTCCACCCACTGGCCACACACCTCCACCCACTGGCTACACACCTCCACCCACTGGCCAAACACCTCCACCCACTGGCCACACACCTCCACCCACTGGCTACACACCTCCACCCACTGGCCACACACCTCCACCCACTGGCCACACACCTCCACCCACTGGCTACACACCTCCACCCACTGGCCACACACCAGTCTGTCTAGTATTGCTTTATGTAACATTCACCATTTTGGTTCCGGCAATTAATTGACTTTGCTTTGTTGTGGCGACATCTTGGAGTGACCCGCTGAGCTAGTCAACCACACACTGTCACTCTCCCTAAGTGTATCCCAATCCATTAACTGTGGCACTACTTCTTCCTTTACTGTTACTTTCCTCGTGATACTGAAGGGGATCAGTGTGAGGTTAAGTTTTTGCTTCTCTGTAATCTTATTTGAAAAAATTTATCTTTGCTTGTTTTCTCACACTCGACCCTTTTATATTCGTCTCTGTTCTCTGTCGGCCTTCTGATCTTCGGACAGGGACAAATTTCCTGACAGAAATTCTCTCATTTCCTCATAATTTCCTCTTCTGTATGCCAGCCTTCTATAGCCCCTTGGCCAAACACCTCACACCCTCTTTCAGGGAACGCTGAATCTCTTACGACTTCCGATCATTTTTCCCTAAACCTCCCTTTCCCAGAACGTCTTCCGTAACTCTGCAGGTCTCTCTTCTTTTGTCATATCACACAGAAGAAATACATCTCTGCAACTTAGCGAATGTTGGAGTTGGTTCTTCTCTCCTGGGATTGTCCCTTTTATGACTTCACTCATAAATACAACTTTCAGGCACAAGTTTAACCTGAAAATCTTCTGTGTGTTGTTGCCTACCAGAGTCTGTCTGGATCTCTCGTAGGATGTCGTTTGCACCAGTTCTATCCTTTGTTTTCTCATTCCTTTATTTGTTGTTCTTTTGGTTCCTTTAGTCCTCTCGCTATTATTGGGAGTTTCCTTTATAGTAACTGAAGAGTGATCCTTACCAATGTCTTCAGTGTCGCTGCCAGATAGATCTAGATGCTGCCAGGCTAGATCTAGATGCTGTCAGCTAGATCTAGATGCTGCCAGGCTAGATCTAGATGCTGTCAGCTAGATCTAGATGCTGTCAGCTAGATCTAGATGCTGTCAGCTAGATCTAGATGCTGCCAGGCTAGATCTAGATGCTGTCAGCTAGATCTAGATGCTGCCAACTAGATCTAGATGCTGCCAACTAGATCTAGATGCTGCCAACTAGATCTAGATGCTGCCAGCTAGATCTAGATGCTGCCAACTAGATCTAGATGCTGCCAACTAGATCTAGATGCTGCTAGCTAGATCTAGATGCTGCCAACTAGATCTAGATGCTTCTAGCTAGATCTAGATGCTGCCAACTAGATCTAGATGCTGCCAGCTAGATCTAGATGCTGCCAGCTAGATCTAGATGCTGCCAGCTAGATCTAGATGCTGCCAGCTAGATCTAGATGCTGCCAACTAGATCTAGATGCTGCCAACTAGATCTAGATGCTGCCAGCTAGATCTAGATGCTGCCAACTAGATATAGATGCTGCCAGCTAGATCTAGATGCTGCCAGCTAGATCTAGATGCTGCCAACTAGATATAGATGCTGCCAGCTAGATCTAGATGCTGCCAACTAGATTTAGATGCTGCCAACTAGATCTAGATGCTGCCAACTAGATCTAGATGCTGCCAGCTAGATCTAGATGCTGCCAGCTAGATCTAGATGCTGCCAACTAGATCTAGATGCTGCCAGCTAGATCTAGATGCTGCCAGGCTAGATCTAGATGCTGCCAACTAGATCTAGATGCTGCCAGCTAGATCTAGATGCTGCCAGGCTAGATCTAGATGCTGCCAGCTAGATCTAGATGCTGCCAGGCTAGATCTAGATGCTGCCAGCTAGATCTAGATGCTGCCAGGCTAGATCTAGATGCTGCCAACTAGATCTAGATGCTGCCAGCTAGATCTAGATGCTGCCAGGCTAGATCTAGATGCTGCCAGCTAGATCTAGATGCTGCCAGCTAGATCTAGATGCTGCCAGGCTAGATCTAGATGCTGTCAACTAGATCTAGATGCTGCCAGCTAGATCTAGATGCTGCCAGGCTAGATCTAGATGCTGCCAGCTAGATCTAGATGCTGCCAGCTAGATCTAGATGCTGCCAGCTAGATCTAGATGCTGCCAGCTAGATCTAGATGCTGCCAACTAGATATAGATGCTGCCAGCTAGATCTAGATGCTGCCAGCTAGATCTAGATGCTGCCAACTAGATCTAGATGCTGCCAACTAGATATAGATGCTGCCAGCTAGATCTAGATGCTGCCAGCTAGATCTAGATGCTGCCAGCTAGATCTAGATGCTGCCAGCTAGATCTAGATGCTGCCAGCTAGATCTAGATGCTGCCAACTAGATATAGATGCTGCCAGCTAGATCTAGATGCTGCCAGCTAGATCTAGATGCTGCCAGCTAGATCTAGATGCTGCCAGCTAGATCTAGATGCTGCCAACTAGATCTAGATGCTGCCAACTAGATCTAGATGCTGCTAGCTAGATCTAGATGCTGCCAGCTAGATCTAGATGCTGCCAGCTAGATATAGATGCTGCCAACTAGATCTAGATGCTGCCAACTAGATCTAGATGCTGCTAGCTAGATCTAGATGCTGCCAGCTAGATCTAGATGCTGCCAGCTAGATATAGATGCTGCCAACTAGATATAGATGCTGGCATCTACATCTCTTGCTAAATGACTCCTAGTTACCCCGTTTTGAGTATAAGATAAACAAAAACACTTATCTTCCTAGGGGTAGCTACGCACATCGACCTCCTTCTCATGCAATCTGTGTATACTACTATCACGTAGAGTATTTGATCTCTTCAGTCTTTTTAAAGAGTTGCCGTTGTAACTTACTCTCATTTTCTCCCTCCCACCACCCTTCATGTGACTAATTACTTCCCTTCCCTCCGCCCTCCCTCCCTGCCAGGTACGCGCCATCTTGTTATACCCAAGACTCTTCATTTCATTTGCCTTGCTTCCATCTCAGCCTCACCTCATCTCTACATTCCTCTCGCCATATCATTATCCTTCCCACCTTTCAAATTCTTTCCCACCCCATCAACCCTAACCTCCCCTCCCACCCTTCATCACCCCTTCCACCCCATCACCACTTCTCCAACCATTCGCATCATCGGCTCCAGCTCACCCCCTCCGCCTCTAATCCTCACCCCCCATTACCTTACCTTAGTCCCCATCCCACCTCACAGATTAAGGGGCCAAGAGCTATCAAGATGGGTCAAACAATACCGTGATAATTGCAATTGACATTTAGATCATTTGGAAGGTATTAAGAACCGCTCGACGGGTCATTCACGATGAACCTTCCGAGGCGCACGTACGAACACCAGTTTTGTCACAATCCTACATCCACTGCCACCTCCCCCACGGCCACTGCCACCTCCCCCACACCCAGTGCCACCTCCCCCACACCCAGTGCCACCTCCCACACACCCAGTGCCACCTCCCACACACCCAGTGCCAGCTCCCCCACACCCACTGCCAGCTCCAGAACAGCTAAAGCTTAAGACGCTGCCACCCACACAGTACAGGACGCCTCTCACCCACGTTCAGACAACAACTGCCCCCTGGCGCCTGGCGAAGGTGTAAGGAGCCCGGCCGCTCTCTGCCGGAGCTGGTGCAATCATTTCCAGAAGGACAACCGGTAAGCTTAAGATGAAGGATTCTGCATCTTAATGTTGCATTTGTCATTTTAAAACTTTTGAATTGAACGAGGCTCGAAAATAATCGAAATGTGTTTGCGAAGAGTGTAGTTGTGTGTTAGACAGAGTACTTGTACTCTTGTACTCCCCCCCCCCATCCACCACTCTCCCACCCATCTCTTCCATTCTCTTTGCAAACCCATTTTTCTTGGGTGCAGGTATTGCAAGCCTGGTCCTCTCCCGCCTCCATAACTCCCCTTCCTCCCCTCCCCCCTCCTGTCCCACTGGCCACCTCCATCAAATAAACCCTTTCCCTTCTGGGACGGCCCTCCTAAACCACCTCCGTCCAGAACCACTAAACAAATATTATCCAGCTATTTTTCCTGTCTTAAATATCTGCAACTTGAGCATGTGGCCTTGGTGTTCATGCAGCAGGGGTGGTGTTCACGACTGCCATGAACAGAACAACAGAACACCAGAACAAACAGCCTGGTGGCCACGCGCCACTAATGATGACCTCTCCTCCAGACATCGGGACCTCACCTCAGGACGACCCTTGACCTCACTAATCATTAAAATGATAAAGGCGATAACGTGTGCTATAAGGCCTTTAATCCTTGACTTTCAAGGGGCCATGGAGTCAGTGTTTGTAGAATTTAAGGTGACTTGACAGCCGCCCCTGGTATCCATCAGCCTTGGCTTCCACACTTCTCCATGCCCCTGAGAGCCTAGGTGTTCGCACAATGTAATTACCTGTACTCGTGACCTGTCCTGGCGGCTTAAGTGAGGTGTGAGTGACAGGTCTACACTACATGCATTCTTTAACGGTCGTCACCTCACCCAGCTGTCAAGACCGCTATACTGAGGCCTCGTCACCCGGCTGTCAACACCGCTATACTGAGGCCTCGTCACCCGGGTGTCAACACCGCTATACTGAGGCCTCGTCACCCGGGTGTCAACACCGCTATACTGAGGCCTCGTCACCCGGCTGTCAACACCGCTATACTGAGGCCTCGTCACCCGGGTGTCAACACCGCTATACTGAGGCCTCGTCACCCGGCTGTCAACACCGCTATACTGAGGCCTGTACACCCGCTGTCAACACCGCTATACCGAGGCAACGTACTATCAACACCGCTATAGCGAGGTCGTTACCACCACACCCCCTTCGAGTTGATTTTTTGAGTGAGAATATTTTTGTTTCCAGAGAGAGCCCCGAGTTCCGAAATTAGACGACCATGTAAAAGTCTAGGGTAATTTACCTGCCATTTTAACCACTAGCTTTGTGTCATGGCTTAATTAAACCAATTAAATGAGCTCTCTGTGCTCTAATTAGCAGCAACAAATGAAGGTTGTTATATTTGGGTTTTAGGTGCTGGTGGTTGGGGGAGGTGCTGGTAGTGGGGGGGAGGTGCTGGTAGTGGGGGGGAGGGGAGAGTGCTATCTCCCACCAAGATCACCACCAAAAAACTGGTGTTAGGACACAAGTTACGACTGAGTCGTTAGCGGATAAACAGCGCCCGCGCCTGCGCAGTGGAATACAATGAATGTTGTTAGTCTAGTCCGTAAGTCCATGTCCTCCCAATTATATGTAGAGCATGTCCACGCACTGCACCTGTTGGCTATGACGCCAGTGTAAACCAATTATAGAGACGATAACCCGCCGCCGCCGCCGCCGCCGCGCCCTATGGTTGACCCACCCATGTTTAACCCGCCATCTTCCTCCGTTGTGATACAGTGTGTTCTTTCAGTTTGCTACCCCGTAAAATATGCGGTGGAGGGTACGGGTTGTTAACCAGACCAGCGGCACTCTAGGGCCAGCCAGACCCGCGGCACTCTAGGGCCAACCAGTTCAGCGGCACTCTAGGGCCAACCAGTTCAGCGGCACTCTAGGGCCAACCAGACCCGCGGCACTCTAGTGACCAACCAGTCCAGGGACACTCAAGGGACAACCAGACATGCGGTGCTCACCTCTTCTGATACACCGTCGAGCACAATCAACGTGCTAATTCAACCATTAAAAGTCTGACGTGAACTGTGGATTAAAACTTTACTGAAAGCTTTCACTGTTCTGCATGTTAAACTACGTGGCAAAGTCGAAGCTGCCTTAGATATGCACACCTTGATGAAACGTCTCAAGTTAGCTCATCAAGATGATAACCTTGACCTCTGATGATAACCTCGCTCATGAGGCGAACTCACACGTCTTTTGTTTCACAAGTTGCTACAGGAGAAGCCGCCTTCTGACTCCTGTTATCAGATTTAGGAGTTTTCTCTTCTCTTAACTCATGAGAAGTTAACTCATAACTTAACCTTAACTTATTAGTTTTCCCTGGAACGCAACCCGCTATTTGGTTTACAACCCGGTCACGGATTATTGCTGGGTGAAAAGGTGCGAATGAGTTAATGATCGGTCTCCATTCGATCTCCCCTGTTCAGAGGATCGAATCCTAACAAAATCGCTGGCCAGGCGTGGCGTGAGACTAAACACGTCATGAATACATAAAAATACAAACAGGTCAATAAATGCACATGTATACACACAGGTTAATAAATACATATGTATATCCAAACAGGTCAATAAATATAAACAGGTCAATAAATACATGTGTATACACAGGTGTACACAGGACAACAGATACACATGTATAAACAGATGTATACAGGTATACAGGTCAATAAATATATATATGTATACAAACACGTCAATACATATGTATTTTTTTACGTATTTGTATATATATATTGATTTTCTGACATTAAGAAAATTTCCATATGTTAATTTGTGGGCAATAAATATATTTTTATTTCTTCCCCTTTCTGTCAGCCATTTCTTGTCAGCTGATATGCATACATTGCTGTTGTCAGCTGATAGCTGTATGTTGCTGTTGTCAGCTGATATCTGTATGTTGCTGTTGTAATCTGATAGCTGTATGTTCCTGTTGTCAGCTGATAGCTGTATGTTGCTATTGTCAGCTGACTGGTCTATACATTGCTGTTGTCAACTGATAAATATACATTGATGCGGTCAGCTGACTGTTCAAAATCACATTTCTTTGATGTCGACCGATGATTAAAATGATAAAAAAAATGTCAACTGGTTATAAATTACATTTACAGCTGTCAGTTGCTACCCCTCACCCGTCAGTCCTTCTCACTCCATCCATCTCCCCTCTCCACCCTCATCCGCCTCCCCTCTGAGGTGAGAGTAGTACCGTCCTGTACCTCTCTCTCTCTCTCTCATCATCCACCTCATCCGGTACCCCTCTCCCAGCATCCACCAACCTCTCTCTCCCGTCCCACTCGTGACATTTTCTGTAAATTATTCAGACAATTTTGCGTCAACAACAAGAGCCGTAAATTTACCAACTGTGACATAATGTTCAACTTTGTCAGTCCCGAGTTTTATTTCCTCAGTGTTTTTGTGTTGAAGCGAGACAGGCATTTCCAGTCATTCTTAAGTTGTCCCCACACTCATTGGTTATGCATCACCAGGTGTGGGGGTAACACCAGCAGGTGTGGGGGGGGGGTAGTAACCCCAGCAGGTGTAGGTACAACTTAACACAACGAGAGTATAGCGTGTGTGGGCGTTTCTGCTTCCCTGGACATCGATTCGCGTTTATGAGGGTAAGCGGTATTGTGGGGCTGAGGGCGCCAGGCCGGACTTGTGGTTGCCCTGTGGGGCTGAGGGCGCCAGGCCGGACTTGTGGGTGCCCTGTGGGGCTGAGGGCGCCAGGCCGGACTTGTGGGTGCCCTGTGGGGCTGAGGGCGCCAGGCCGGACTTGTGGGTGCCCTGTGGGGCTGAGGGCGCCAGGCCGGACTTGTGGGTGCCCTGTGGGGCTGAGGGCGCCAGGCCGGACTTGAGGGTGCCCTGTGGGGCTGAGGGCGCCAGGCCGGACTTGTGGGTGCCCTGTGGGGCTGAGGGCGCCAGGCCGGACTTGTGGGTGCCCTGTGGGGCTGAGGGCGCCAGGCCGGACTTGAGGGTGCCCTGTGGGGCTGAGGGCGCCAGGCCGGACTTGTGGGTGCCCTGTGGGGCTGAGGGCGCCAGGCCGGACTTGTGGGTGCCCTGTGGGGCTGAGGGCGCCAGGCCGGACTTGAGGGTGCCCTGTGGGGCTAAGGGCGCCAGGCCGGACTTGTGGGTGCCCTGTGGGGCTGAGGGCGCCAGGCCGGACTTTGCGACCCAGGTAGGTGACAGTAGGTCACGGACGGGGATGTCATAAGGAGCAAGTCTGTGGCTGGAAGGTGTGTGCCTCAAGTTATAGTAAGCCCAATGATGCCTGCAAGCCAGGTGTTGTCTCCTCATCTGGTCAAAGACTCGCCTTTGACAAGCCGTTGTACCGCTCTCAACAGTGCCAGGACACACTATCAAAAAGCCACAGGAATCCCCCATTGTGAATACTAGGATCCTTCTATGCGCAAACCCAGGGCCTGCCTTCCCATCCTGTGGCCCTCCCCTATCAGGCCTTCAGGCCTAAAATCCTTCCTTAACTGACCCTCAGACTCCTGCCCCTTACAGTTCCCAGACACACCTCCCTAGCACCCTTCCACACCATGCCCACCACACACCCACACCATGCCCACCACACACCCACACCATGCCCACCACACACCCACACCATGCCCACCACACACCCACACCATGCCCACCACACACCCACACCATGCCCACCACACACCCACACCATGCCCACCACACACCCACACCATGCCCACCACACACCCACACCATGCCCAAGCTTCCCCTCCACTAAGCACCACCTTACATGTCATCATATCTCTTTATCACTGTCTTTGTCTTACCCATTCTCAATTATCTCACTCTTCCCCCTTATCTTCCCTTGTTATTTCCATCATTTTTACGTTCATCATGCTTTTCCTTCGTATCGCAGCTGTATGANAGAGAGAGCTGGCGGAGGACAGACTATAAAGAGAATTAGAATTTAGTAAATAAATATACAATATTCTGGGACGTCTGCATCTATTTTCCTTTTGCTTTCGAGTATATTTAAACAGTTATTTTCAGCTTGGCGAACACGAGCCTCGCTGCTGACTCCAGAATGGATGCAAACCTGCACTGACACCACCTAGCCCAGCCTGGACCAGCAGCAGCCAGTACCACGCCACCTAGCCTACACTGAACGACTAGCAGCAGCCAGTACCCACGCCACCTAGCCTACACTGAACGACTAGCAGCAGCCAGTACCCACGCCACCTAGCCTACACTGAACGACTAGCAGCAGCCAGTACCCACGCCACCTAGCCTACACTGAACGACCAGCAGCAGCCAGTACCCACGCCACCTAGCCTACACTGAACGACCAGCAGCAGCCAGTACCCACGCCACCTAGCCTACACTGGACGACCAGCAGCAGCCAGTACCCACGCCACCTAGCCTACACTGGACGACCAGCAACAGCCAGTACCCACGCCACCTAGCCTACACTGAACGACTAGCAGCAGCCAGTACCCACGCCACCTAGCCTACACTGAACGACCAGCAGCAGCCAGTACCCACGCCACCTAGCCTACACTGGACGACCAGCAACAGCCAGTACCCACGCCACCTAGCCTACACTGAACGACTAGCAGCAGCCAGTACCCACGCCACCTAGCCTACACTGGACGACTAGCAGCAGCCAGTACCCACGCCACCTAGCCCACCTTCATAAAGTTGGCATCACTCACTATCGTTCTCTGCGCATCTTCAAACCATCAACATTATCCAACAGGAAGAGAGAATCCACCTGGTACTTGGTCTGGGCGGGAGGCCCTCTAGATCTCTCAGGTCTTCAGAACAAAGGACAACGCTAGGAAGTCTCAGGGTGTCAATGAATTACATACCTTTTCTGTTTATGTATGAGATACCCCTTTTCTCTGACCGTACAGGTGTAGGCAGCAGTGTGGGAGGTACGGTGCGCCACATATCTTGCCTTCAATGAGGCCCTCCCTAGCTGATCATTTAGCTCGGTAAAGCGCCAGAGGAGAAAAATACTCGTTTTGCTCTAGTAAAGACGTATGAGATTAGTATTTCTTTTTGTATTTTGCTTAAATTATATCGTCAATAAGAGTACCCAAGTCGATACGCTTCTCAGGTGCCCTTGGGCAGGCGTGTTGGGTGCTGGCGGACGTACGACCCAACGCTCCTTTGAATTATCCGTTGCCATAAACATACCACACCGGCTATGACAACCGGCAAAAACTGCTCAGATTTACTTGTCTTAACATTCTAGAGTTGACATGTTATAACAGTAACGTTTTGTTGCTTTAGAATGATCAAATAAAGGTTTAAAATTGAGGAGAGTGGCGCGAGCGGGCACCCGGCGGCCACCTACCCCTAACGAACAGCAGCCAGGGCAGCGGGCCAGCAGTGTCGGTTTAAGCGTCACTCGGGGTATCCCGCCACACCGGTTATGGCAGAGGTTTAAATTCAAACACTTAGGCGGTTTTCTTGGCTATTTGTCCAGCAACCTTAGCCGGGATATTCATAGTCATTATTATCCACTCAAAAAGAGAGCCTCGGAGTCTGACGTTATGGAACCTTTATGCACTAGAGCAGCTGAGTAGTAAACAGGTGCACTCACCAGCCAAGATCACTAGCCTATTACTCTATAGCCCGGCGCTTCCTTAGTGCATTTAAATAGATTAAATGTCTGGACTGATCAACTGGTTTCACGTTCACTGCCCCCAACATGACCTGGCAAAAAGCGCTCGTACATAACGAACGTCTTCGACAACGGCCAGAAATATTCAGCCGCCAGGGATGTTAGTGTGAGGGTGGTGGTGGTGGTGGTGGTGGTGGTGGTGTGAGGGTAATAGTGTGAAGGTGATGGTGGTGGTGTGAGGGTGATAGTTGAGGGTGGTGTTGGTGATAGGCTGGTGTTGCCGAGAACGTATTCTTGTCCACCTTATCTATTCCCCTCAGTATCTTGTATGTTGTGATCATATCCCCTCAGTTCCTTTTTATGCTTTAGGATTGTGAGATTTAGATCAATTAGCCTCTTCTCACAGCTGAACCATAATGACTTTGGCACCAATCTTCTTGCAAACCTTTAGATTTTTTCAATCTTGGTCTTATTCGTCACATGGTGTGAATTCCATGCTGGTGCTGCATATTCCAGTATTGGTCTGACGACTGTTGTGTAAATTGCCTTGAATGAGCCCTAATTTAGGTTTTTAAATGATGTTCTTACATTTGCCAGCGTCCCATATGCTGCCGATGATATCCTATTTATATGTGCCTCCAGTGTTAGTGTAGGAATTATATTCACTCCTAAATCTCTCTCTCAATGATTCCTATAGTTGCCTTTCCCTTATGATGTAGATGTCATCTGATCCCCTCTCTCTCCCTTCCCATTTTTACCTTACTTTTTGGGATTGAATTATAGCAACTAACTGTTTGACCACAACTGGAGTTTGTCAAGGCTGTCCTGTAACTTCCTGCAGTCCTCCTCTGTTTTTACATTCCTCGTCAGCTTTGCGTCATCTGCAAACATTGACGTGTATGAGCTCACGCCATCCGGTAGGTCGTTCATATAAATTCAGAACCGCAGCGGTCCCAGGTGTTGGTGTGAGTTGAGATTGGTTGAGAGGGGGCCCCTGGCTTCTTACATCTTCCTGCTAATATGCCTCCTCCTCCTCCCTTCCCACCTCCCTCCAAAATACACAAACTATGCCTGTCTCCCCCCACCCCTCTTTCTCTCTCTCTGTCTGTCTCTGCCTGTTTGTTTCTCTTTCTCTCTCTGTGCTTCCCCAGTGCTGAAGTGATGTCATTATATATATATATATATATATATATATATATATATATATATATATATATATATATATATATATATATATATATATCCGTATACGCCCTGCGTGTCTAAATTAGGGAGGTTTATATCAACTGTCTGGTATGTGACATTAAGACCAGCATCTCGCGCGATGGCTTGTTATACACACGGCTCACATCTGGTGTCACTAAACTTGGAATGGTCTATGAGGACATCTTCAAGAAAAAGAGAATGAATTAAGTATATTGCAGATCTCCAGGTAGTTTAAACCAGCAGATGCAAGGGGTTTATTGACCGGACATTCACTAATATAATGTTGGAGTGTCATTCAGTTCCAGTTAGCAGTTTGATTAGAACTCCTCCTAATGGCTCCTATCGATTTTCTCATAGATACATCACGTTAATACATTTCTTTGTGCATTAGTTGCTCATTACTTGCAGCTACTTATCATATGTTAAAACAGACATGTGTTAATAGTAATTACCACATCACATACACGCGTCATGTTGCCCATATGAAGAATATAGGAGGCAGACTTTACAAATAATTAAGACGGGCTGGCAGATCTTGAAGTGTGTTTGGCCTCCCCCCCCCCTCACACAGCCTCACTATCTGGTGTACTATGCTTTACACAACAGGGTTGGACCTAGTTCAATATCATCTTTGTTTTATGATGATTTAATTACGTTAAGTCGTCATGATCAATTATGTATGTATGATATACATTCGATAGAGATTTTGAACAGCGAGCAGGTCATTAATCATTGCTGTTATGCGACTTTTTTTTTGCAAGTAAGGCTCTGAAAAGCGTGAAGAGATGACATTAAATTACATTAATAACGCAAAAGGACCAATCTTATGTATTGGCTGGTAATTGTAATGCAGATAATTGTGAGAGTGCAGCGCTCAGCCAGTTGTTGAGCTCGACGCTCGTCTGCTCAGCACAAGCTCAGCAACAGCTCGTTTGTGTCCAGGTATTGTTTGTGTCCAGGTATTGTTTGTGTCAAAATTTACAGGGTGGTGCAGTGCGTCTTGTAGAGGCTAGGACCGGGGCCCCGGTGCTCGTCTTACCTTAGGTTGTTAACGGTTGAGGTAATTGCTTCTAGGGTTACGTCTTTAAGAAGTGTTGGACTCTCCTTACTCGTTCTTCTTAGTGATGGACGGTCTTGAATGGTGGGGAGCGGAAAGGTGTGATTGTATGGTAGGGAGCGGAAAGATGCGAGGTCGTAGAGAGAAGAGTTGCATTTACAAGGTACAGTATATCCAGGCTGATGAGAGCTGTCTTCACTCAACCAGTTAGCATAAGAAGAGCGTATTGAGGCATAAGCTAAACTTTCATTGGCCTGTTGAAAGCACATTTATCTTTAATTAATTCTGTAGATAGAACTAGGCAGTAGAACTTCTGGTTGCAATTGTTTTTCCATGTCGTAACGCAGTCGATTTAGGCAGCGTCTGGGATGCTCCGGACGCAGGTTCGAATCCTCGTCACGGCCCTTGTGGATTTGTTCATTTGATGCATCACGCTATTGTGATTTCTGTGTGTAATTCTGTAGATGTTGAGTCCTTCACGACTATAATGCAAAATGTAGTGTTGTATAAGTTTCTCTAGTAGAGTACACAATTATTATTGACGATAACACGAGTACATTTCATGTGGATTCCATCTCATGTTGGCCTCCGTATGCATGATGGAACAGATGAGTTAGCCAAAGAATCTGCCTTCAGAGAATGAGTTGATTATAACCTTGGGTTGCCTATAAGCAGCCTGAGAATAATAATCCACCAAAAATAAGATCCGAGACCAAGTGAGATCTACACTAGCAGTTCCATCTGACACCATACTATCATGCAAGATGGTGCACACACATCTATGGATCACACAATCAAATCAGCAGACTGTTAGATGTTACTGCTGCTCGGCTTAGACTCTACTATAAATATCTTTGGGAATTTTCATGACCTGGTGATGTAGACGTAACCAAATGTAAATTGTCAGTTATTCACTCACGATATGATAGAATGCGAAAAGATTCCGGAGTTTAGAGAAAACTCTAGTAACAAATGTTCAAGAAATGTGTAAATGTTTAATTCAAAATTATCTATTACCCGAAATATTAGCCAAATATCTCCCAGTATTCCAAATGTGGGTAGTAAATCAAATTAGAAAAAGCGATCACCGCATATGTAAGTTGGGTAGCTCACCGCATATGTAAGTTGGTTAGTTGACCGGATATGTAAGTTGGGTAGCTCACCGCATATGTAAGTTGGTTAGTTGACCGCATATGTAAGTTGGGTAGCTCACCGCATATGTAAGTTGGTTAGTTGACCGGATATGTAAGTTGGGTAGCTCACCGTATATGTAAGGTGGTTAGTTGACCGCATATGTAAGTTGGGTAGTTCACCGCATATGTAAGTTGGCTAGTTGACCGGATATGTAAGTTGGGTAGCTCACCGTATATGTAAGGTGGTTAGTTGACCGCATATGTAAGTTGGGTAGCTCACCGCATATGTAAGTTGGTTAGTTGACCGGATATGTAAGTTGGGTAGCTCACCGCATATGTAAGTTGGTTAGTTGACCGCATATGTAAGTTGGGTAGCTCACCGCATATGTAAGTTGGTTAGTTGACCGGATATGTAAGTTGGGTAGCTCACCGCATATGTAAGTTGGTTAGTTGACCGCATATGTAAGTTGGGTACCTCACCGTATATGTAAGTTGGTTAGTTGACCGGATATTAAAGTTGGTTAGCTCACCGTATATGTAAGTTGGTTAGCTCACCGTATATGTAAGTTGGTTAGCTCACCGTATATGTAAGTTGGTTAGCTCACCGTATATGTAAGTTGGTTAGCTCTCCGCACATGTAAGTTGGTTGCCCAAGAGATTGTACCTGTGGTCGTTCTCGAAGGCATTGTTGATATCATAATTCATTAAACTGTGCAAGTAACTCATCAAGACTGTAACTTGGTTACCAAAATGAATCTTGGAGTCCAGTCCTTGAACGCATCACGTGCCTCTGAAAACCCCCTCCCACCGCCGCTCACATGATGGGTATGGGGTGCATAATAAATGAACTAATCTAACAGTTGAAAGCTGGAGTTAATTTCCAGGTAGTGATGGTGTTTGTGTATCTCGGGGCCGCCAGGAACCTCTCTGGTGGCTCTAACTATACCCATGTAGCTGGCTTAGTACAGTACTGTAAACCATCTGGAGGACACGTGGGTAGTACAGGGTGATGATGAGTTACAGCGTGATGATGAATTACATCATGATGAAGTACATCATGATGAATTACAGCGTGATGAATTACAGCGTGATGATGAATTACAGCGGATGATGAGTTACAGTGTGATAATGAATTATAGCGTGATAAGTTACAGCGTGATGATGAATTATAGCGTGATGATGAATTATAGTGTGATGATGAATTACAGCGGATGATGAATTACAACGTCATAAATTACAGCACGTGGCTCGCGAGTAAACAAAAAACACTTTTTTTGGTCAAAACTACTGTAGTTTAAATCACAAAAGTAATGGGCAAAAGGCGCAGGTTTTGCACTGTAAGGTTCCAGGTGTGTTTGGAGGTGAATTTGCAGACCACCTTTCACCATACTACGATACACCGAACACTTTATGTAAGGCATACGTAAATCTGTGTAGCTATGTATTTACGTATGTAGGTTAGCTTAGCATTTTAAAAGCACCGACTCACCTTCTGTGGGTGATTGTTCAATAAACCCTTGAAATATATGTTTAACACATCTCTAACCCTGTCCATGGAGGACAGAAGAAAATGTATATATGCTGGTTAGCATTGTAAATGTGTGGCCACGTCTGTGGTAGAAAAATAATAATAATAATAAAAACATACTACGATGACCTTCAGTGGCTGTGTGCTCACTACACTGTTTGTTATCTCACATATCTCTAACCCCATCCAGAGAGGACAGAAGAAAATGTGTATATTCAGGACTTCATATAAACACATGATCTGTGGTCCAATGTAACTACCCCCCCCCCTCAAAAAAAGGGCCATACGTTGGCACAATGAGGGACACGTCTAAAGTGATCAGTCGTTAGCGGAAATATGAAAGCCTTTCTAAGTAGCTGTTAAAGATGCCACGTTTCACAGGCACCTTCTCTTGCCCAGAATACCCGTCAATACATAAGGAATAAATACTTAAGACTGCGTTTGAACAGCGTAATACCTCAGGTTGCCTCCGGTCTAAGAACCAACTGCAGCAGCAGCAGCAGGAGGAGGTGGAGGGGGCTGGCGGTGTGGCTCTGGGGGATTACAACCTTACATCATATCATAATAGGGGATTCGTCAAGATTTATNCTGCTGTGGGCGTATGGCCCACGTGACAATTCACCTCACTCTCGGTTATATATTCTGCTGCTCCAACAAAATTGTAACCACTTGTACTCTGCCTTTGATAATGTTGACAGGGTCAACGAACTTATCTCTTAGTGCCAGGTCACAACACAACTATAAAATGAGCTCTAGAAAGTACATTTTTGAACTTCCCTATCAGGTGAAGATAAACATAAGAACTATTAGAGAAGATTCGTGTTAGAATCATTGCTCTTACAATTTAAAGAGTTGAAATGTGTGAAACAACCAGTAGAAAAGAGGCCTAGACAAAACCACCGTCGCCGGCCGCCCCAAGAGAGGCTCAACCACCCCTCCCCCCCCCAAGTGAGGGGGTTTTCTCTCAACCAGTGTTTATGAGTCTATCCCTCGCCAAGGCTTTTACTGCTTTACCCTCTCACACTCAGCCAAGTTCCCCTCTCAAGTCGGGGCGAGCTTCTCTCTCCTGCAGCGGCAACAATAATACAATCAACCAATCGCGTCTACTGGGCCGCTACGTTTCTCTCGGCGACAAGTGGATGTTAGCATCTTGACGTAAACTAAGTAAGCCCTTCCCGTTGTTAAGGGTAAGCTCGTAAATGTAGATTTACGCGAGTATATTAAAATATTCTTGGGGGGACCTAGATACTTATGTCCTTCCACCACCTTCCCCACACCTAGCATAGTTTCCCCACTCTCCCTACCCAGCAAAAATGTCCACCCTCCATCCCCAACACAGCCGAACTTTCATGCGCTCAAAATGGTTTCTCTCCAGTATTCCCACCGGGCTAATTGATGTCACCGGTTCGCTACGCTCCTACGGTCCCCCTCTCGTAACCCCTCCCACCTCCCTTCCCTCTTCCTTCATTACATTCCCTCATGCTTATGCCCATTCCATGCCTAATCGTACGCTCTAACCTCACATAGCTAATGCAGTTTGTTTTCGGGAATCGTAAATATACGACGGTCTTTCTCTGGAAGAGATATATATATAGATATATATATATATATATATATATATATATATATATATATATATATATATATATATTAGTATATTTGAAGTGAGCCCACTTCAAGACCCCGCTCCAATATAGAAGCATCAAGAAATATGGGCCAATAGGCCCTTCCGTAGTTACTTCCATTCATACCTTCAATTACCCAGTTAATATCCAGTTAATATCCATTGTTTTCGTGTTCTGTCCTTTGTTGAAAGTTTTGTTCACCTCATTAAAAACTGTTGTAACATATCACCTCACCCAAACGCGGGTATAAAATGAAAGATGAAAGCTGTTTAAATCATAGCATAGTAAAGAACTGTTTAGTGCTTTAAGGTTATAGTTGTGTGAGAAAACTAAAAGTCTTTGAAAATGTAATTAGTTATTACGAAACGCGTTCAAGTGTCGCGTCAGACTAAGAAATAAAGAATGAATTTTGGAGAATTGATTTTTCATTTACCGTCATCAGTAAAAACAAACATAGGAAATTGAGAAAATTCGTGTTAGAATTATTAATCTTACTTTTTCGGTCATATTTAATACATATATATATATATATATATATATTATATATATAATATATATATATATATAATATACACACACACACACACACAGCACAGTGAAGTTTACTAGTCCTCAATGGCACCTCTTGAAAATTTCTCCCAAACCTGGCCAAGCCACCCTCCGCCCCCTTACCTTGCTACAATAAACGGTACACCACAGCCTACCCCACGCAGCACACCCTACACCCGCCCTGGTCACTACACGCTACACTTCTACACCAATACGCTACTGCCTACTGAGTCACCCCTTCTCATTCCTACTACAAATATAACTTAAATACCATGACTACATAGTAAGTCTCTCCCTGTGTCTCGTCATCCCACTCATCCAGCTGCCCTCCCCCCTCACTACACTCATCCAGCTGCCCCTCCCCCCCCTCACTACACTCATCCAGCTGCCCCTCCCCCCCCTCACTACACTCACCCAACTGCCCCTCCCCCTTCATAACACTCTCCCAGCTGCCTCTCGCCACACCATACCCTCACGCTGAGCGAGGAGAGCTGTTGTTGTTGTTTAAGATTCCCTACTGGGAACAAAAAGTTCCAAGTAACACGGGCTATGGTGAGCCCGTAGTGAACTTACCTGGCACAGGAGCGGGGCTGTGGAGGGGAGAGCAGCTGGTATGGTTTATATACAGTTAGTAGTGAGGTAGGACCACACGTCTCCTATGGGTGGTAGCCGAGACCCACCACCCTACGCGGCAAAGAGGTACAGCGTGTGGTACAAGATATCTGCTCTTCTTGACTTACGGGCTATTCATGCCCGTGCCACCTCTTGGGTGGCTTAACCTTTATCAATCAATCTCTTCTTCGCCATGTCGTAGAGGAGACCGGAGGCGTGTGCTGTCACTACCAACTACTGAAGGCAGACGTGTCAACAATGACCCAGCAAGCAGGATATTAAACAATTGGTGTGGTCAATCATTTTTAAACTCCAGGAAGTGTTAATAAGACCAGGAATGTGTTCTATATACCTGGGATGTGTTCTATATACCTGGGATGTGCTCCATACAGATGAGATGTGTTTCGTACAGCCGGAACGTGAGCCATGCAGAAGGAGACTGATGAATAAGACTAGGTCGGCGTACCACAACGCCGAAATGATTTTAATCCTTACAGGATGTGCGCCTGACATCCGGGGGGAGTTTCACAGCCCAGTGTGGGCTGCCTCGCCCCACACACACACTGACCAAAGCCGCCTTCTGACTTACGGAAATTACCTGTAAGTCTACACCAAGAGGAAGCAGGGAGGCGCCGTGTGTGGCGAAGCAAGACACTAATCAAGATGAACAAAGAAGGGAAATATTGAGTAAGAGGAAGATTGGTATACCGTTCCTCAGGTAATATGCAGTCTTGGTCTGCCATTCCGTAAAAAAATCCAACCTTCTAACCTAATTAGAAGCAGACGAACCCTATACAACCCAACCTAACTTATCGAATCCGTGTGGCATAGAAAATGTAGATATTGGCGAGCCCTTTTTTTATATATAGTAGGATGTATTTGTAACGTTGGTTACTACAGCGTAAAATCCGGATCTATTAGTGCAGTTGTGAAGTGTGTAGAATTACCTAAAGCATTTTGTAACTACATAAAGAAGAAATATAACATATTTGCTTAATATAATGTTGGAGATGACTGTAAAACGCACATAATAAGCTCTGAAATAACCTCCTTTTATAACGCAATAAGACCAAAATTGGTGGTGGGTGACGCTAAAAAAAAAAAAGTCGACGATCTAAGTGGCTCGTCGACTTCATTTGGCGTCGCCCACCCACCAATTTTGGTCATATTGCGTTTTTCAAATGAGCTTATTTCGTATTAAATCTGTGTTTTTTCCGAGTTCTACATTCAGCACCAACATTATTGTAAGCAAACTTGTTATATCTCTGCTTTATTTGCGTAAATCTAAATAGCTTTTTGTGAGGTGTGGATGATCACTACTCACTTGGGTAATGATCATTACGACCGGTGTGGGTGCCTGCCACTTGGTCAACTGGGCTGTTGGGGTTGGCAGACGGCGGCCACTAGCGAGGGCATAGACACCACAATGAAAAAAAGGTAAATTTAATTTGTAATTGTCTGGTATTATATCCGGGGGTTCGTCTCTACTGCCCTCTAGCGTCGGGGCTTTGTCTCTACTGCCCTCTAGCGTCGGGGCTTTGTCTCTACTGCCCTCTAGCGTCGGGGCTTTGTCTCTACTGCCCTCTAGCGTCGGGGCTTTGTCTCTACTGCCCTCTAGCGTCAGGGCTTTGTCTCTACTGCCCTCTAGCGTCGGGGCTTTGTCTCTACTGCCCTCTAGCGTCGGGGCTTTGTCTCTACTGCCCTCTAGCATCAGGGCTTTGTCTCTACTGCCCTCTAGCGTCGGGGCTTTGTCTCTACTGTCCTCTAGCGTCGGGGCTTTGTCTCTACTGCCCTCTAGCGTCGGGGCTTTGTCTCTACTGTCCTCTAGCGTCGGGGCTTCGTCTCTACTGCCCTCTAGCGTCGGGCTTCGTCTCTACTGCCCTCTAGCGTCGGGGTTCGTCTCTACTGCCCTCTAGCGTCGGGGCTTTGTTTCTACTGCCCTCTAGCGTCGGGGCTTTGTTTCTACTGCCCTCTAGCGTCGGGGCTTTGTCTCTACTGCCCTCTAGCGTCGGGGCTTTGTTTCTACTGCCCTCTAGCGTCGGGGCTTTGTTTCTACTGCCCTCTAGCGTCGGGGCTTTGTTTCTACTGCCCTCTAGCGTCGGGGCTTTGTTTCTACTGCCCTCTAGCGTCGGGGCTTTGTCTCTACTGCCCTCTAGCGTCGGGGCTTTGTCTCTACTGCCCTCTAGCGTCGGGGCTTTGTCTCTACTGCCCTCTAGCGTCGGGGCTTTGTCTCTACTGCCCTCTAGCGTCGGGGCTTTGTCTCTACTGCCCTCTAGCGTCGGGGCTTTGTCTCTACTGCCCTCTAGCGTCAGGGCTTTGTCTCTACTGCCCTCTAGCGTCGGGGTTCGTCTCTACTGCCCTCTAGCGTCGGGGCTTTGTCTCTACTGCCCTCTAGCGTCGGGGCTTTGTTTCTACTGCCCTCTAGCGTCGGGGCTTTGTCTCTACTGCCCTCTAGCGTCGGGGCTTTGTTTCTACTGCCCTCTAGCGTCGGGGCTTTGTCTCTACTGCCCTCTAGCGTCGGGGTTCGTCTCTACTGCCCTCTAGCGTCGGGGCTTTGTCTCTACTGCCCTCTAGCGTCGGGGTTCGTCTCTACTGCCCTCTAGCGTCGGGGCTTTGTCTCTACTGCCCTCTAGCGTCGGGGTTCGTCTCTACTGCCCTCTAGCGTCAGGGCTTTGTCTCTACTGCCCTCTAGCGTCAGGGCGTCGTCTCTACTGCCCTCTAGCGTCGGGGCTTTGTCTCTACTGCCCTCTAGCGTCAGGGCGTCGTCTCTACTGCCCTCTAGCGTCGGGGCTTCGTCTCTACTGCCCTCTAGCGTCAGGGCTTCGTCTCTACTGTCCTCTAGCGTCAGGGCTTCGTCTCTACTGTCCTCTGGCGTCAGGGCTTTGTCTCTACTGCCCTCTAGCGTCAAGGCTTTGTCTCTACTGCCCTCTAGCGTCGGGGCTTTGTCTCTACTGCCCTCTAGCGTCAGGGCTTCGTCTCTACTGTCCTCTGGCGTCAGGGCTTTGTCTCTACTGCCCTCTAGCGTCAGGGCTTTGTCTCTACTGCCCTCTAGCGTCGGGGCTTTGTCTCTACTGCCCTCTAGCGTCAGGGCTTCGTCTCTACTGTCCTCTGGCGTCAGGGCTTTGTCTCTACTGCCCTCTAGCGTCAGGGCTTTGTCTCTACTGCCCTCTAGCGTCAGGGCTTCGTCTCTCCCCAACCTGTTACCCCAAAAGTGATAGTACATATAGCAACTATTGGTCCAACGGGCAACAAAGGAAGGGTGTACCCCAAAACGTGCAAGCTCTGTAGTACAGAAATACTCTACATGACATGTCAGAAAGTTAAAAGTAACTATACAACCTAAGCCAACATATCCTTGGCCCACTATGTCACCTTAGGTCTAATATAATACATATCTGGGCTATACTAGGCCTAGGGAAGGTTAGGTTAGGTTGTTGTCTTCTTACACAGGCTCTCTACAAAATGAATAGCACAAAATGTGAACTTTTTTGGGGGGGAGAGCAACACTCAATTTTTGGACGTTTGACCAGTAGGTACTGCAAATGATATCATTTCTGGAAGATGGACTGCTATCTCCCCCCCCCGGGCAAGTTATGATGTGTCTACTGCGCAAAAGTCGTCCTCTTCCCGGCCCAAGAGCTGGAGCACATGGAGAGCCCTCACAGGCTGGGGAAGTTAAGTGAAATTAGAGAAGAGAGCGTTAAGGCAGTATGACCGTGCAACACATGGAAGGTAAATGAGACGGTGGGAGCTGCGATAAGAGGACGGAGGGAAGGTCAGGTTAGGTTACCTTACCATGCTGTTGCCTTGCCATGATTTCTGGGCTCAACCACACCGCGACCCGGTCCTCGACCAGGCCTCCTGGTGGCTAGACTGGTCAACCAGGCTGTTGAACGCGACTGCTCGCAGCCTGACGTATGAGTCACAGCCTGGTTGATCAGGTACGCTTTGGAGGTGTCAAGAGAGGGCCGGAGGTGGTGACCAGCGAGCACCACAGACCAAAGTTGGGACCGGAGCCGCAACATCCGGCCAACTGATCACCTGACCTCCCTTTAAGTTTCAAACACGAGGGTATTTGATCTCTGGGAGAACCTCCCCACCCCACCCACCCCGGAGGCTGAGGAAAGCACTTGGTGCGGGCGGATGTCAGAGAATACAAGTGTGACTTACTGTTTACCATAAGACAAGTTAGGCAAGATTAGGCTGAGGACACGGTTGTGCAGCAGTGTGGGTGAGACAGAGACAACACAATGTTTGTTGTTGTTATACATTCAGCTACTCGGAACAAGCTCCAAGTAGCACGGGCTATGGTGAGCCCGTAGTCGACTTACATGGCACAGGAGCGGGGCTGTGACAACAGCACCGCTAACTACAGTCCTTCCTAAGACAAGCACCTCGCCGCCCACACATCTTCTACGCTCGTCACATATCCTAAATATCAAGGATAAATCCCATAGTACGACGAACAAAGTAAAACAAGAAAGTTTAGAAAATTAGCGTGAAGGCAGTAAATTTTAGGATGGTTATCTTGAGGTTATCTTGATATGATTTCGGGGCTTTTAGTGTCCCCGCGGCCCGGTCTTCGACCAGGCCTCCACCCCCAGGAAGCAGCCCGTGACAGCTGACTAACACCCAGGTACCTATTTTACTGCTAGGTAACAGGGGGCATAGGGTGAAAGAAACTCTGCCCATTGTTTCTCGCCGGCGCCCGGGATCGAACCCGGGACCACAGGATCACAAGTCCAGTGTGCTGTCAGCTCGGCCGACCGGCTCCCTTAGGATATACATATTCAGACCAAGAATGAAAATGTATCCACATTAGCCGTCAAGAACGTACGCCGACTGGCTAAAAATATAGCCTCGTGTATCACCGTTGAAGATAAGACTTTCACAATGCTACGTTGTCTAGCGTGTCGATGTTGCTACAAGAATGACAAAACAGTTTATAAAAGCTAGTGAGCGTGTTATCCGTCTGCCTCAGCTCCACTCCCAGATAACAGGAACTTTGAAAAGATGGAGCGTCTTAGGTCACCTCTCGTCTTAAATGGTTGCGTTGATGTCTTCTGTGGTGCTTCACTGCTCTCTGTGTGTCGCGGTCCACACCAAGCTGTAGGAATCACGTGGGAGTCGAACCCGGGTCGCAGATGCCCTCAGTCTGCATATTTATGTGGTTAAATGTTATTCCCGTGGAAGGGCTTATCATTTTCTGGAATACAGAGTAATTTCAATACAATTCCATATGTATTTATATAGGGATTATAATTTTCTATTGAATAAAATGACTTGCATACAATGTAGAATAATATCATTATAATTTTCTATAGTATAATTAGGTTATTTTTGCCTACCATAACCATTTCAACATATATGTTCAGTCACACATCCAGCACAGTGGACTCAAGAGACATGTTCACATCCGGTTTCGAGGCGCGTATGTAGTATCTAAAACATTTCTGCAACATTAAGTTCAGCTGTGTTTGATCATGCTCTCTCAACCATAAAAACTTTCCCTTCACTTTTATTCAGCCATTAAATATATGTTCTTACTGCTCTCTCCTATTTTATATTACCTTCTTTCTCGTCAAGTTTCACACCTGCGGCATTTAATAGTATATAATTTCACTATATAATAATAATTTCAATTAATTATTATTAATTGATCTTGCCGCCAGACACAAGTACACAGGTCCGAGCCGAGAGTGTTCGGAAGTGCCAGTCCAAAGGATCCCAGTTCGATTTCCGGTCGTGCCAGAAACAAATAAGCAGTTTCTTTCCTCCCTGATGCACCTGTTCACCCTAGAAACAGGTACCTGGGAGTTAAACAGCTGCTAGGGGCTGCATCATGGATGTGTGTGTATATATACACTCACCTAGTTGTGCTTACGGGGGTTGAGCTTCGTCTCTCTGGTCCCGCCTTTTACCCATATATAAACTGTGTACAGGTTCCTGAGGTTATAGAGCGCCATCGTATCTTCATCTGAAACTGAATATAGAGTCTGACTCAACCACATCACTGCCTATTGCATTCCCATTTATTAACTACTTAAAAAGTTCTTTCTAATGTCTCTATACTAAATAGTTTGTCTTTGGCCACCTTGTGTGTACTCACCTAGTTAAATACTAGGTGTATTTAACTAGGTGAGTATGCACTCACCTAGATGTGCTTGAGGGGGTTGAGCTCTGGCTCTTTGGGCCCGCCTCTCAACCGTCACTCTACTGGTGGAATTTTCTATCACTAAGGTAGCGTTAAGACTTCTCCAGACGCGAAGGAAACTTGTGAATGTGCAGACGAGGAGTCAAAATAAAGTGCCTGAAATATGTTGACCAGACCACACACTAGAAGGTGAAGGGACGACGACGTTTCGGTTCGTCCTGGACCATTCTCAAGACAATCGACTTGTGAAGGTCATCAGTGGTCTCGACTAGGCTAGAGCTGGGAAGGGTTGAACCTATGGTCTCCTTAATTGCTCTCAACTCTCGATGGCTTCAAGAGGAGCCGCTCACTTGTCAACACACTCGTTAATCAATTAGACCTACAATTGATACCATTATATAAGCAAATAACCGCTCATGTTGCGAAATGTAGCTCCATTATTTCATGGCATAAAGAACAAACATTATTTAAAATTCCAGCCACGACAAGTTGCAAGGAGCAGCAAATATAATTTATAGGATAATGGTCAAGACAATATTTACAGACCTCATTACTCGACAAAATTGTGAGCACATCACGCACTGAATTCAGCATCGGGGACGAATTCAACACCGAGAGCGAATTTAGCAGCAAACGCTGAACTTAGCTATAAGTTGTTCTTTCTGTAGTGGGATATGACTCTAACTGTACGGGCATTAGCTAAGGGATACAAGGAGAATGGAATGAGGTTCAATACACTCCCAGTAAGCATTTGAAATATTGCCGGAACAAATCCGGACTTCAACAAGAAACAATGAGATAAGTTCTTGCAAGAAGTGCCGGAGCAGCCAGGCTGTGGTGAATATGTGGGCCTGCGGGCCGCTCCAAGCAACAGCCTGTTGAACCAAGTTATCACAATTCGAGCCTGGCCTCGGGCCGGGCTTGGGGGAGAACTCCCATAACCCTCTTCAGGTAAGATCCAGGTAACTTAGCACCAGTGCGAATGAACTGAGCAGAAATGTCTAAATTCGGTTCGAGGTGAACGGTGTGTTGCAGGTGTTTATGGCTGTCGGTAAACACGTGTCATTCGTAGCGGGGAACGTCCTTTGTTTAGTAATCCCAGACCAATCTTCGAGGAGAGGAACTCTTCCTCCTCGCCAACACGTCCATCTGTCTGCAGGGAGACTCGTGTTGGGGGAGGGGTGGAGGAGGTTGTAGGCGTGTTGGGGGTGCGGGGTTGTCAACCACGCCTGCACGGCCAGGGCACATTCACCCGGGCAACACCACAGACTTGAGTAACACTTGCGTCAGGCACACTGCGGGTGAGTGTGGGGGGTGTGGGGTGTGGGGGGTGTAGTGAAGTAAGGTGTGGCAAGTAAGGGCAACGTCAGGACCCGCCACATTGTTGCACATTACCCGACAAACTGCACAAAACCACAACCACCACCGACCTGCCTCGCCCAGTATATGACCTTTGGCCACCGGTACTCCACGAAGAGCAACTGCAGTTTGCCGCGCCATATATATAAAAGTCAGGTGTTCCTGGCGATTAAAGTCTGGCACAAGTGTGCGTTGTGCACGATAACAGGTCTATGTGGGCACGGTGTGCACGCCACCACTCTGGTGTTCTCTGTCACAGTGGGCCGTAGCTGCTTCAGCATAGTTTCCCATCATCAGGGACAGTCTGTTTGGCTTATCGAGGTCTTCCTAGCCAACTACTGACCTTTCTCAACATTACCGATCTATGAAGCGTTCTTGCTGCTTCAACCTATCCAGTGTAAGTGTATCACAATGGGACCAGAGCGAGTCTGCTAATCACTTTATGATAGCCAAGCCAAATGATAACTACAACACAAAGTAACAAGAATATAATATTTCATATATTACAGCAACAAGGACGGTCCATATAAGAGTACGATGCAGCAAACGAAGGAGCTGTGGCCAGAGCGAGCCCAGGGACAGGTCGACTGAAGGAGTTCACAGGTTCTAAACACAGGAGCGGTAGCGTCCCGGAAGAGGCAGTGGTTGCTAGGTGTGTTCCGGCTCGCTGAACATGCCAAGTTCCCAGGCCGAACACTGAACTTGCTCCCCGGAAGCCTAATCTCGTATGAGATGACTGGCCCTTAGAAGGTTAGCCTAATCTCCTATGAGACGATTGGCCCTAGATTAGCCATATAAACATTCATTTCGAGCGGATTAACTGTTTCAAACAGAACGTTGATCTCCTCAACTGACCAAGTGCAAAGGTTGCTAATCTTCCTGTGCTCTAGAGTCGTCACAGAAATGACTTACTAAACTGGCTGAACTTAACCTAACCTAACCTAACTCCTCCAATATAAAACCTAACAGCCCGTCAATTTAGTGAGCCGCGATGATTTATAGTAGAACCCATTTACTCGGCCCACAAAAAAACGTATACAGTAGGCTACCAGTATATTCTCCCGGTGTCTTCATAAACAAACCACTGTACAAGCTTCACAAATAAACCAGTAGGACTATACACATTTCATACATCTCTTCAGAAACAGATCAGCATACTTCCTTCATACCTACGGAAACACGGTCTTCCACCCTATGAAGCTTCCCCCCTCAAGAATATACGTAACATACTCGCCCACGTACTTACCGATCATTCAAGACGCTACATACATACATACATACACACGCCTATGATCATCAAACACGTCACTCCCAAGGGTACTGGTTCTCCCGGATGTAAAAAAAACAAAATAAAACAAAAAATTGGTGTCACAAATCAGGTTTTGCGCCATCTTTCATGATCTTTAAAATGATTTCATGATCCTAAAGAAGGTCATCTTTAGGTGACCTTCAATTTCGTAGACACTTAAGAACATTTATCTTAACTGAAGAAAAAATATCCGCAAAGGACAGGGCTTTTAGGGGAAAAAATGAGACCTAAAATGCAAGAGGCTAAGACAAAACGGGAAATACCGAAAGGAAAAATACATATAATCCATTCTCTCTGGCGGGGAGTAAATTAGGGGTTGATGGGTTGACCTGGTGTTTACCTAGGTTTACCTGTATATATATATATATATATATATATATATATATATATATATATATATATATATATATATATATGTATATATATAATCTTTACTTTTTAGAATTAAAACATTATTTACAGAATCAGTTGAATGATAAATGATAACACACTCACACACACACACACATTACGTCAAAGGAAGATATAACACATGGGAGACATGATCATTACATACAAAATACACAGGGCCACTGGCATCGGTGGTAGGACTTGGATACACAAACAGGGAAGGATACAGGTACAAACTAAGAATCTGACTGCGTTAGACGTTCTGCGTTTGAATTTTTTTCAATGTAATGTTAGTAAATGTGGTACATATGTAGTGAACACATGCTCCGTAGATTACACAGCATTACATGAAACAGTTGTCGCATCGCAGATGTACCTAAATATGTTAATAATAAAATCAGGCAAGAACCTTTTAGCCTACACCAATCGATTGACGACTGAGAGGCGGTACCCAACAGCTAAATCTCAACCCCTCCAAGAATATCTAGACTCGTACAAAGTCAAATACCTATGAGACGCCTTCCTTAAGCTGACTTAGGCAAAAGTCAAATCAAAGTTTGAGGGGGAATACTAGCCATTTTCTATATTGCAGAAGCTTAAGTAATCAGAAATTAACATTTATATACCAAGAGACGAAAACTGTGTTACACTGTAATGACGACCACCGACAGAGGTCGTGTTAATCAACCAGTAAGCCGGGGCTTAGGAGCCCCCTTGAACACCTAGGAACACTTGAGAGAGCCAATCAGCGCGTCAGGAATGAACAGCTAGCAAGCGAGGCATCAAGTACTAGATCTCACGCCCCTGTAATCACAGATAGGCAAGCATCATTGAGCACCGCCAACACCATCAGCAATATTATCTCACGCAGCTAAAATGATTACTCAATTGCCTACAGAGCCACTTACCATAAGCCGCAAGAAGTGAATAGTACCCTGCTGCAAGGTGGAACCTATCTCAACTTTCCAGATAATTTATAAAAACACGCATTTGTCAAATACGGAAATTACGACACAATAAACAAATCATTGAGATCCTTACTTAAATGCTTAGTAATCCTTCCACAATGAAAATATTAAACAAAAAAAACACGTTATCATGCTGTTGTTATTTCAGCAAATTCCAACATAAACCAATTTTTCCATCCGAACACAACAAACATATTTGTCTTGGGCCATCAACGTTGTATACAAAAATCATAATGGTGCCTGATGCTATTTATAAATGAGGAGGTGGACTGACAATATTGGTATTAATTATTGTAAAAATATAAATTCTATAACAGAATGACTGCATAGTGCCGTATTGCCGGAGCCTAACAATGCCCAAGAGACACGCGGTCTGACTCGTACACGCAGAAGCAGGAGATTAACAAGCATTAACAAGCATTAGCATGCACTTGTTAACCGTGACTAGCAAGCAGGCTGCGGATACACCACTGGAGTGAGGGCCAGGCATAGCCACCCCCTTCCCCCTATCCACAGGCCAGTTGCAACGGCGTCCCCCTTCACCTTACAGTCATGCATACTGATAGCCTAGTCTTTCACCTGTCGACGGCTTCACGGCCAGCATACGCTACAGTCTCGTCGTTTAAAGCTTGAGTTTCAGAACTTGCAGAGCCTCAACCGAGCTGTTGACCGGATTAGTCCTAGTAGGATTCAGTTTGTTGATCTCGCTTAGTCGCAAGCAATAATACAAACACGTCGGTAACGTAAATATATGCCGCCGAATGTGACAAATCACCTAGCTTAAACACTGTCATCTGTATGTTTACAAAATGAATCAGCCGCCGCTGATTAAAAACGATGCAATTCACATCTATCGAATTCCAGATAACTTCAACGTTTCAATATAAACAGCTTGCCAACCAGAGGCAACTATCTATTCTAGAGTGATACACAAATATCAGCTAACATTTTCGACACGTTACCCCACTCTTGCCCTCAAGGCAGGCCAAGCGCTCAACAAAACCACTGTCGTCAAAGTAAACTTTCCCTAAAAATGACTGTATACAACAAACACCTTTCAAATTGTTTTCCTAGGCAAGTCACGCTGATAAGGATTTAAAAGACAGCCTAAGCTTGACTGTTAGGCAGCTGAGGCTCTGATTTTAGGGTCTCCTAGGCTTGTGAGGTATGTTTAATAAATAACCGTGATCAGGAAACTTTCAGCGCATACAGGCTCCAACCGGCGAGAGGCAGATGAACGGGGAATATATACACCAAGATGTGTATCTGGCTTCAAAGGGATATGTTCACCGAGAGGATTATTACCCATATCGAGTTTAATTTAGGTCCAAGTCCTAAACTGTATTCAGGGCTGGCCTTAAGTATATTTACTGGTTGGTTAGCATGCCATTGTGCTGGCTATAATTAGCGGCTAAGCTCAACACCAACCAAACACAGGTCGGTGATGCATAAGCACCGAAAGATATAGTTTGGTTCTTAGTGTAAATTCACTGACAGTTGACGTTAATAGTGAGAGAGCATAGCATGTTTTTCCCTCAGAACACGTTCCTCTAATCGTTTTACATCCATGTTCCCAATTATAGATGGATGGTAAGACGGTAGATGCCTCCTAGTCCCACCCAACCCGGGGTTCGAATCCAGCTCTTCTCGAATGTGAGGCAAGCTGGCTAGTGTTAACTACTAGGCTACGCCACAAGGTGCTGTGAGAGCAGTGCTGACCATAAGTGTTGTGTATGGGGGAGGGAGGGAGGGAGGCTTAGCCTACTTACCTTAATGTGGTTCCGAGGATTACTGCTCCCCCCCCAGCGGCCAGACTGCTGGTGCTTACAGCTCGGACTTAAACGTAGGTCCTAGGCACCACACCCAGGTGAACACATGTTGGTCCTAGGTGCCACACTCAGGTGAAAATAAACAGACGTAGGCCTTAGGCGCCACACTCAGGTGAAAATAAACAGACGTAGGCCTTAGGCGCCATGCTCAGGTGAACAAGGATAGACAGGCTCTAGGTAACACACTCAGATGAACAGGAACAATGTGCAGGAATTATGAAATTTCTCTTTGCACACAGGGGTCTGGTGGTTAGGAGGGGGGGGGGGGTTGCACGATTGCAAATGTATAATTATAATAGAATCTACAGGTCGACATTTTAATGTTCCTTTGCATTTATTTGTATGAGTTTTTACAATCTCTTTTTACTATGACTCTTTTTTTCACTTTAGAACTCTTCACATACACCTGCCTGATTTTGTAGTTTGCATGGAAGGCGCTTGTAAGGAGGAGCCAAAACCATTCTGGCTTTGGACTGCAAATCCAGGGATCTGCAGTCTATCCAGCCCCCCCGTCCCCCTCCCCCATATATATATATATATATATATATATATATATATATATATATATATATATATATATATATTAGATTCGCAGGGGTTCATAGCCTTTTTAAGCTTACAAACCCCAAACGGATTACCCTATTAGGTATCAGTATGGCTTCGAAATATGTCAGTAGCTTGGCTTTACATACGGGTAATTAAAAACCGGAACAACTGAAGTAAATTCATAAAGATTTTATCATATTTAGTTATATTGAAAATCCACAAATCACAACTGTACATGCTAGCAACTAGTGAGATTTTATTGCGGTAGTTTTTACGCAACAAAGCATGGAAACATTTTTTTTAATTGTCCAGAGAGCAAGTCCAACACCTCCTAATACATGGTATTCATACCCCCAGGGGGGGGGTACAGATACTCCCAGGGGGTACAGATACTCCCAGGGGGTACAGATACTCCCAGGGGGTACAGATACTCCCAGGGGGTACAGATACTCCCAGGGGGTACAGATACCCCCAGCTAATACCTCTTGATCTAGAGTAACATAGGACTAGGGAATAGTTTCACTGAAGAGGGAAAGTGATACACACACAAACCACAATAGCCTGATATATCAAATGAACTTAAAAGTTCATTTGTTCAAAATGAACTTTAAGTTCAACAAGGAAAGTGATGCTGTGGCGTTAGATGTAATGAGAGCTAATTCGTTAAGTCAGGCTGCGTGAACTTGACACGACACATTCCGGAGTAATTATTATAGACGATGGGTGGTCAAAAAGGCGGGGACGAGGAGCTGGAGCCTAGTAGCCTACAATACAACTAGGCGAGTGCACAAACAAGACAACAATATAATGATCTTGGGATTTAGTCCTCGTACTGAAACCTGTTAGGTTTTTCACTGCCAATGTTTCCCTAAAATACGATCCAACAATCATTGCACATCCAAGTCTCCAATTCCTCAGTGCACAGAGTGAAGGAATGGCCCCCAATAAAGAATACTGATAATTTCTAATTAGGTTTTAGCTAGCTTCCTGAGTGACCAAATCCAGGTGGCTTGTAGTAACAACTCAATTTGATCGTAAATATCGGCAATTGAAAAAAGAGATAGATAGCTTCCTGACTTGGAGTGCGGCTGACTCTAGGTCCATTAAGGGATTTGTGGGTAAATACTGCACGTAGCTTAAGCTGGTGGATGGCTTGCCACCGTCACACCAGTGAGTACCATCAGGCACGCCTCTCTCACCAGCTGCTCCTCTACTCTTCGAGTACAGGGAGGGAAAAACACTTCTATAGCAGTATCACAACTATTGTTTCCTTAAGATGGCTTTCACAAGAAAAGAAACAGCGGAAATTAGGCCTGGGGAACGTGCTACAAATTGTGGAGGGTGGGGGGGGGAGGGGTCGTAGCCATGACAACAGATTGAGAACGACCATCGTGTACCTCCCCCCCCCCCCCACCCCTAGCAACAAGGACCGGAACCCCCATCTTACCTTTCACCTCCGCTATATTGGTTCACGTGGGGAGAGAAGGGAAGGAAGCCGGGGCTGAGGGGGGAGGGAGGGAGGGAAACATACCTGACATTTACTAAGCTCTCCTCCATCTCCCAGGACGGCGTAGAGACCTGAAGGTACACACACTGAGGGAACACTGCGTGGGGGGGGGGGGCAGACGTACATACTCAGAGCAGGGCAGCTTATAGCCTACTCTGCGAGGCAGCATGTATAGGCTATATACGAAGGGAATGTAGACATACAATGAATGGACAGGCAGGTTCACCCACACACGAGGATGTACCATGAGGAGAGGCACGGTACACGTACTCTGTGAGGGTGCATGTACAGTACTCTGTGAAGGTGAATGTAGACGTACAATGTGGACAGGCAGGTACACGTACACACGGGTGCAGGTACATGAGGAGAGGCACGGTACTCGTACTCGGTGAGGGGTGCAGGTACACGTACTCTGTGAGGGGTGCAGGTACACGTACTCTGTGAGGGGTGCAGGTACACGTACTCTGTGAGGGGTGCAGGTACACGTACTCGGTGAGGGGTGCAGGTACACGTACTCTGTGAGGGGTGCAGGTACACGTACTCGGTGAGGGGTGCAGGTACACGTACTCGGTGAAGGGTGCAGGTACACGTACTGTAGAGTTGGTATACTGAGAAGAGTCGCCGAGAAGGGCAAGTGAGCGCCATCACTGAGTCGGCCCAATGTAACCAAGAAGAGAAATGCATGTAACCGAACTGATCACCTCGCCGAACCTTCGCACACACACACAGCAGTGAATGAACTAAGAAGGAGCCATGTACCGTGACGTTAAATGCAGCAACATGCTATGAAGTATCGCTAAACTGACAGCCCACCAGGCCATTGTACAGGTCGTACTCCACACAGCCTGTACTGGAGGCGAGCCGCGTGCCACCAGAGATACCATCTACAATCTAAACTATCTGTAGGAGCCGGTCAGTCATCCAAGCAAGATCCGCGGCGAGTCCAAGCAAGTATCCAAGCTGGCAGTATCCGCGGCGAGATACCAGGTAAGAAGCACCCTTGTGTGAGCAAGCCCGCGTATACTGGGGTACAGACATGTCGGTACACAGCTGACATATTGCAATTAGTGCGGGAACATACTTGACTGTGGAAAGACAATGCATAATGAATAATAATAAATCAATAAACGGGGGAGATCAAATATAGATGGAGCATATTTAGTTAGATAATGAACACGAGGAGTGCACACAGAGAAAGTGTAATCAGCAGTTAGTGTACACACTGGAGATAAAACACCGAAGTGTACACACCAGCAGATGGGGGGGGGGGAGGATAACGTACATGGAAGCACAAAAGAGAGCGAAAACAAGGTGGAAATAGTGCATCGTGAAGATCAGTGGGAAGTGTACACGAGGAACAGGCACACGTAGAGGGGTCCACGGGAGCGCTGACCATTGGGTACACAACGTACAGAAAAGAAACTTGGAAGAGAATCGAGTGTACATATAAATGTATTCAGTGTAGGAGGGTACCAGAGTACATAATTAGGGGAGAGAGCAATGGTACTAATAGGCTTCAGAATATCGCATTATATAATTGGCGTAAATAATTCATAATTAGCTAATACTGGTATCCAATAACGTATTATAATGCTGGTGAATGATTTCAGAGGATAGTGGCTTGGTATTAGTACCCATTTATACATTATGATGCTGGTATCAACAGTATCATGGGGGTATTGGGCTGTATTAATACCCAGCTATGCATTATGTCGTGGTGTGAATGGTATCTGAAAGGGGGGGGGGGGTTATTAGTACCTATTTATGCATTATGATGTTGAAATGATTGGTATCTGAGCTGGTATTAGTACCCAGTTATGCATTATGGTATGAATGGTATCAGGGGGTAGTGGGCTGGTATTAGTACCCAGCTATGCATTATTATTATGGTTGAGTAAAGGGTATCAAGGGGTATTAGGCTGGCATTAGTGCCTCGACCCGTATTACTATACTGGTGTATATGGTATGAAGGGATTGGTGAGCTGGTATTAGTACCAAATGGCGCGTTATAATATGAAGAGTGAAAGCAACGTAAAAAAAAACAAATCCTTTCTCCACACACGCCTGTCATTTTAGTTAGTTTAGTTCATTTATTATGCACCCCATACCCATCTTGTGGGCGGTAGTGGAAAGGGTTACAGAGGCACATAATGGGCTCAGGGACTGAACCCCACAATTCATTTAGCTAAGCAAGTTACAATCTTGATGAGCTAGTTACAAAATTCAATATAAGTCGTCACATCAACAATGGGTTCGAGATCGACCTCAAGTACAGGTTCTAAATTAAGCAACTGACATATGTGGAGAGCTAGTGTCAAAATTTATATGTACAAATCTCTTTTCTTGAACGGAAGAAAGCCGCTACATTATTTTAATCAATACCCAAATTATCTACTTAATCCCTATTACAAGCTGGATGAACGCGACTATTCGTTTAGTTGATACCTGGTTGATGGGGTTCTGGGAGTTCTTCTACTCCCCAAGCCCGGCCCGAGGCCAGGCTTGACTTGTGAGAGTTTGGTCCACTAGGCTGTTGCTTGGAGCGGCCCGCAGGCCCACATACACACCACAGCCCGTTTTATGCTCAATGAACGTTAAAAAACCTTCAATTGCATTCAATATGGCTGAGGCTCGAGGCTAAATGTAGCACACTGATTACCGGTTGCCTGGTACAATGCCTACATGCTGTGGATTAAACCCCCTAAAGGGTTTGAAGAGTGGGCGGGAGGCGTGACCAGCCAGCCCCCCCTCCACGGAGGGGAGTAGTTCGATACACAGCCCACGGCCCCAACAACCTTCACCAACCTCTGGTATAAGAGAGATATTCAACTCTATTTACCAACATTTGCATTTCCGAAGAAATTGGTAACCAACAAAATGAGAGCAATTCACATAGGGAACATTCCCATCGTGTAATGCTAGAGGACTCAACGATAAAGCGGAAAAGTCATTTACATATTATTGCAAGTCAATGCGTGCTACACAGATGAACTAAAAACAACAGAAAGTTGGAAACTACGAACATCTATCAGTATAAGGTTAATGAAGAATGATTTCTCCCAGGGATACCTTGAGCCACAGGCTAAATATATCCCCAGGTTAAGCCTTGAAATCCAATTATCATTGCACATAAAACATAAAAAACATAACATTCTAATGTTGATACAGGAGCCAACCTCAACCCAATTTCAATGCCGTTTTTGTCCGTCAGGACGTAATGGTCTGCAACACAGCCAGGGAGCGTGAATAAAGGTTGTCTAGTGACCTCTAACCAGGACGCGGGGGCGTCTGCGTCCTTCCCCGCACCACATATTGGTCAAGCTCATATATTTCCTCGAGTCTTGGCACTCACAATGTACACGAGAGAGGACTCTACCTACTAAGGTATGTTGTTGATTAACTGCAGGAGACACACGCACACATAGTTAGTTAGTTAGTAGTTAGTAACAGTGGATTGATTGGCAGTTGAGAGGCGGGCCGAAAGAGCAGAGCTCAACCTCCGCAAGTACAACTAGGTGAATACACACACACACACACACACACACACACACACACACACACACACACACACACACACACACACACACACACACACACACACACACACACACCTAGGTGAATACACATACACACACACACACACTATATAAATATGGGTTGTTGCATACCTTTATTGTGAGGAAGGGGGAGTTGGTCCCAAACGTTGACTTGGTACGTTGGTCCAATACCAGAGGTGAGCTTGTTGATGAAGGTAGAGGCGGCTGCTGCTGGCTGATACTGCTATTTTTCTTTATGTATAACGTGAATGTATATAGGCTATATAAATGCCCACTTATGCCAGTTACGATAGAGTATTAAATATCTTTGTTACACCCGTTCTTATTGATTACAATAGCTTCACCAATAAAAGTTCGAGGTTTCCACTTTAGTTTATGACTGGAAATTAGAAAAGACGATTAGCATACTAGTATACTGCCATAAGAGCCTATAGGCCTACCACAAAAAGACATACTTCACAAAAACATAAAATGAAAATGTTAGATGCGGCAGATCGTCTGATATAAAAATATCCCAAGATCACCGTCTGATTCACCAGGTCAAAGTACATTTGACAAGGCTAGCGAGGGGGGGGGGGGGCAACTGTCAGCAGAGAGCGCTAAGTTGGAATGTCAACGAGGAATGGGAGGCGGAGGACACGAGACCAGCGTGGCTGGTGCTCCAGCAACCTGGGACAGGTAGTAGAGGGTCACCAGCACTGCTCTCACGGGGCCCACATGACAGGTTCCTCCTCCTCCTCCTCCTCCTCACCTCTTTGCTGGTGAAAATCAATGAATGACTGCTGGGCATTCCGATGCTCAGCCAGAGTTACCAGTATTAAGGTCCATGGCCCTCTATCACCTGTCACCCAACCAGTTTTGGGTCAAGTTCTATTGATTTTAAATACTTCTCTTTCACACCTTGTTCTCCGCCTGAGATGTTTTGCAGAAAGTGATGTTTTGGGACCAAGATTCCACGTATTCGCTGATAGTTTTACTTCAATTTTTACCTCAATATACGTATTTCAACTCGAACTTCACTAAACAAATGAACAATTCTCACTTAGCCACTTGATTCCTTGAGTTTATCACATGTTCGGGTGGAGACAGAGCGTCAAGATACCACTCCGTCTGCCGCCCGGCGATGACTGAACCCGGGATGAGATGGTCGGCGTGGCGTGGCTAAGCAGGGTGTCGAGTAACGATTTTTCCTGCCGTTTTCCAGGACAAGTTTCGAGGTAACCACGCTCGTGTTCACCACTACACCATTCTATACAGTTTTGCCTTTCTAAACAAATGCCAGAGTGTGGTAAATAACAAATGGAAACCCCGGCTCAAGGAGCCATGAGGGAGGAGGAGGAAGAACCCACCGCGTCGACGCGCTGGACTCTGCGCACCACTCGCTCGCATAACATTGTGAGGAAACGCGGCTTCAAGCAGCGTCCCAGGACCAGCGTCAGTCCTGGATCCTAGGGCCGGCCCCCCGCGGCCACCACTAGCCACCAACCCACCACACGTCCCCCTTCAACCCCTCCCTCCCGACCCACATCCTTCACCTACCCTCCCACCTTCCCTTGAGGAGCCGAAGCCCAACAACCCCTGCAGGCACATCTAGCTGGCTACCTGTATCACCCATGTAGCGTATATGTTCTACCTACTTGTGTCACTTCACGCTCTTCACTTGTCAAGTCCCTTTACGAGCATTCTTCCCTTCCAGTTATTCATATCCCATTTCAACCTGTCATCTCTCCCACACCCTTCCTCATTTATGTCACTTTGAGCTACGCTAATCCATCATCTCTCACCCTTGCTCTTTAGCTGTCATCTAAATCCTTCTTCTCCTGGCTATTCATCTATATACCCTATCTCTTTCTCACTATTTCCCACCTCGGATCTCGATATTTTTATCGAAAGTCTTCCCTGTTCCTTACACCTATCCTTTATTATACCATGCTTCTCCTCACACCCTCCCTCCATCCCACTCACCCACCCCATCCTTTTTTGAGGTTATCTTGAGATGATTTCGGGGCTTTAGTGTCCCCGCGGCCGGTCCTCGACCACGCCTCCACCCCCAGGAAGCAGCCCGTGACAGCTGACTAACACCCAGGTACCTATTTTACTGCTAGGTAACAGGGCATAGGGTGAAAGAAACTCTGCCCATTGTTTCTCGCCGGCGCCCGGGATCGAACCCGGGACCACAGGATCACAAGTCCAGCGTGCTGTCCGCTCGGCCGACCGGCTCCCTATCTACTTCTCATCTCTCATTTGACTGAGATGTAGAGAAAGATAATATTGAGTACCGAAATACCATTCTTTCTCTGGGCTGATGTTACCTATGTCATAATGTGTTTATGTGTTTTTTGTATGGCCTTCCAGCGCTCAAAGCTTCCAGCACCTCAGTCCAGCGCTCAAAGCTTCCAGCACGGATTGGCGCTTTCCCCTGATAGTTCCCTTCCCTTCCTTCCAGCACCTCAGTCTAGCGCTCAAAGCTTCCAGCACTTCAGTCCAGCGCTCAAAGCTTCCAGCGCTCAAAGCTTCCAGCGCTCAAAGCTTCCAGCGCTCAAAGCTTCCAGCGCTCAAAGCTTCCAGCGCTCAAAAGCTTCCAGCACCTCAGTCCAGCGCTCAAAGCTTCCAGCACCTCAGTCCAGCGCTCAAACTTCCGAGTACCTTATTTCAGTGCTCAAAACTTCCAGTACCCCATTCCAGTACCTCAATCCTAATCGGTAAAACCTCGATCGCCTGTCCAAATACTTTTGAACTTTTTCAAGTTTATGTCGTTACTTCATCATTGCCATATCAATATGGCCACCAACCCCAGCAGCACCCTATCGCCGCACCCTCACCATATCGCCACCAACATCAATCTTCGACCAGCTATTCATCATCAATATGGGCTTGGGATCAGCTGTTACCAATACTGCTAGTTGAACCATCATCGACCATCTTGCCCTACCACTACTATCTGTAACTACTATTATCATCACCACTAACGCCAGTTACATCATCCTTGTCCTAGATTTTCAGCAAACTATGTTTTACCATCTAACGAGAGAGAGAGAGAGAGAGAAGAGAGAGAGAGAGAGAAGAGAGAGAGAGAGAGAGAGAGAGAGAGAGAGAGAGAGAGAGAGAGAGAGAGAGAGAGCTGGCGGAGGACAGACTATAAAGAGAATTAGAATTTAGTAAATAAATATACAATATTCTGGGACGTCTGCATCTATTTTCCTTTTGCTTTCGAGTATATTTAAACAGTTATTTTCAGCTTGGCGAACACGAGCCTCGCTGCTGACTCCAGAATGGATGCAAACCTGCACTGACACCACCTAGCCCAGCCTGGACCAGCAGCAGCCAGTACCACGCCACCTAGCCTACACTGAACGACTAGCAGCAGCCAGTACCCACGCCACCTAGCCTACACTGAACGACTAGCAGCAGCCAGTACCCACGCCACCTAGCCTACACTGAACGACTAGCAGCAGCCAGTACCCACGCCACCTAGCCTACACTGAACGACCAGCAGCAGCCAGTACCCACGCCACCTAGCCTACACTGAACGACCAGCAGCAGCCAGTACCCACGCCACCTAGCCTACACTGGACGACCAGCAGCAGCCAGTACCCACGCCACCTAGCCTACACTGGACGACCAGCAACAGCCAGTACCCACGCCACCTAGCCTACACTGAACGACTAGCAGCAGCCAGTACCCACGCCACCTAGCCTACACTGAACGACCAGCAGCAGCCAGTACCCACGCCACCTAGCCTACACTGGACGACCAGCAACAGCCAGTACCCACGCCACCTAGCCTACACTGAACGACTAGCAGCAGCCAGTACCCACGCCACCTAGCCTACACTGGACGACTAGCAGCAGCCAGTACCCACGCCACCTAGCCCACCTTCATAAAGTTGGCATCACTCACTATCGTTCTCTGCGCATCTTCAAACCATCAACATTATCCAACAGGAAGAGAGAATCCACCTGGTACTTGGTCTGGGCGGGAGGCCCTCTAGATCTCTCAGGTCTTCAGAACAAAGGACAACGCTAGGAAGTCTCAGGGTGTCAATGAATTACATACCTTTTCTGTTTATGTATGAGATACCCTTTTCTCTGACCGTACAGGTGTAGGCAGCAGTGTGGGAGGTACGGTGCGCCACATATCTTGCCTTCAATGAGGCCCTCCCTAGCTGATCATTTAGCTCGGTAAAGCGCCAGAGGAGAAAAATACTCGTTTTGCTCTAGTAAAGACGTATGAGATTAGTATTTCTTTTTGTATTTTGCTTAAATTATATCGTCAATAAGAGTACCCAAGTCGATACGCTTCTCAGGTGCCCTTGGGCAGGCGTGTTGGGTGCTGGCGGACGTACGACCCAACGCTCCTTTGAATTATCCGTTGCCATAAACATACCACACCGGCTATGACAACCGGCAAAAACTGCTCAGATTTACTTGTCTTAACATTCTAGAGTTGACATGTTATAACAGTAACGTTTTGTTGCTTTAGAATGATCAAATAAAGGTTTAAAATTGAGGAGAGTGGCGCGAGCGGGCACCCGGCGGCCACCTACCCCTAACGAACAGCAGCCAGGGCAGCGGGCCAGCAGTGTCGGTTTAAGCGTCACTCGGGGTATCCCGCCACACCGGTTATGGCAGAGGTTTAAATTCAAACACTTAGGCGGTTTTCTTGGCTATTTGTCCAGCAACCTTAGCCGGGATATTCATAGTCATTATTATCCACTCAAAAAGAGAGCCTCGGAGTCTGACGTTATGGAACCTTTATGCACTAGAGCAGCTGAGTAGTAAACAGGTGCACTCACCAGCCAAGATCACTAGCCTATTACTCTATAGCCCGGCGCTTCCTTAGTGCATTTAAATAGATTAAATGTCTGGACTGATCAACTGGTTTCACGTTCACTGCCCCCAACATGACCTGGCAAAAAGCGCTCGTACATAACGAACGTCTTCGACAACGGCCAGAAATATTCAGCCGCCAGGGATGTTAGTGTGAGGGTGGTGGTGGTGGTGGTGGTGGTGGTGGTGGTGTGAGGGTAATAGTGTGAAGGTGATGGTGGTGGTGTGAGGGTGATAGTTGAGGGTGGTGTTGGTGATAGGCTGGTGTTGCCGAGAACGTATTCTTGTCCACCTTATCTATTCCCCCTCAGTATCTTGTATGTTGTGATCATATCCCCTCAGTTCCTTTTTATGCTTTAGGATTGTGAGATTTAGATCAATTAGCCTCTTCTCACAGCTGAACCATAATGACTTTGGCACCAATCTTCTTGCAAACCTTTAGATTTTTTCAATCTTGGTCTTATTCGTCACATGGTGTGAATTCCATGCTGGTGCTGCATATTCCAGTATTGGTCTGACGACTGTTGTGTAAATTGCCTTGAATGAGCCCTAATTTAGGTTTTTAAATGATGTTCTTACATTTGCCAGCGTCCCATATGCTGCCGATGATATCCTATTTATATGTGCCTCCAGTGTTAGTGTAGGAATTATATTCACTCCCAAATCTCTCTCAATGATTCTATAGTTGCCTTTCCCTTATGATGTAGATGTCATCTGATCACCTCTCTCTCCCTTCCCATTTTTTACCTTACTTTTTGGGATTGAATTATAGCAACTAACTGTTTGACCACAACTGGAGTTTGTCAAGGCTGTCCTGTAACTTCCTGCAGTCCTCCTCTGTTTTTACATTCCTCGTCAGCTTTGCGTCATCTGCAAACATTGACGTGTATGAGCTCACGCCATCCGGTAGGTCGTTCATATAAATTCAGAACCGCAGCGGTCCCAGGTGTTGGTGTGAGTTGAGATTGGTTGAGAGGGGGCCCCTGGCTTCTTACATCTTCCTGCTAATATGCCTCCTCCTCCTCCCTTCCACCTCCCTCCAAAATACACAAACTATGCCTGTCTCCCCCCCACCCCTCTTTCTCTCTCTCTGTCTGTCTCTGCCTGTTTGTTCTCTTTCTCTCTCTGTGCTTCCCCAGTGCTGAAGTGATGTCATTATATATATATTATATATATATATATATATATATATATATATATAATATATATATATATATATATATATATATATATATATCCGTATACGCCCTGTGTGTCTAAATTAGGGAGGTTTATATCAACTGTCTGGTATGTGATATTAAGACCAGCATCTCGCGCGATGGCTTGTTATACACACGGCTCACATCTGGTGTCACTAAACTTGGAATGGTCTATGAGGACATCTTCAAGAAAAAGAGAATGAATTAAGTATATTGCGATCTCCAGGTAGTTTAAACCAGCAGATGCAAGGGGTTTATTGACCGGACATTCACTAATATAATGTTGGAGTGTCATTCAGTTCCAGTTAGCAGTTTGATTAGAACTCCTCCTAATGGCTCCTATCGATTTCTCATAGATACATCACGTTAATACATTTCTTTGTGCATTAGTTGCTCATTACCTGCAGCTACTTATCATATGTTAAAACAGACATGTGTTAATAGTAATTACCACATCACATGCACGCGTCATGTTGCCCATATGAAGAATATAGGAGGCAGACTTTACAAATAATTAAGACGGGCTGGCAGATCTTGGAGTGTGTTTGGCCTCCCCCCCCTCACACAGCCTCACTACTGGTGTACTATGCTTTACACAACAGGGTTGGACCTAGTTCAATATCATCTTTGTTTATGATGATTTAATTACGTTAAGTCGTCATGATCAATTATGTATGTATGATATACA
>WNGS01113158.1:26587093-26600313 GCA_020271785.1 Procambarus virginalis | reverse complement strand
GCCCACCAGGCTGTGCCTCACACGACCAGCCCTGCCTCTTACCCCGCCCACCTGGCTGTACCTCCCACGACCAGCCCTGCCTCCTTACCCCGCCCACCAGGCTGTACCTCCCACGACCAGCCCTGCCTCCTTACCCCGCCCACCAGGCTGTGCCTCACACGACCAGCCCTGCCTCCTTACCCCGCCCACCAGGCTGTGCCTCACACGACCAGCCCTGCCTCCTTACCCCGCCCACCAGGCTGTACCTCCCACGACCAGCCCTGCCTCCTTACCCCGCCCACCAGGCTGTGCCTCACACGACCAGCCCTGCCTCCTTACCCCGCCCACCAGGCTGTGCCTCCCACGACCAGCCCTGCCTCCTTACCCCGCCCACCAGGCTGTGCCTCACACGACCAGCCCTGCCTCCTTACCCCGCCCACCAGGCTGTGCCTCCCACGACCAGCCCTGCCTCCTTACCCGCCCACCAGGCTGTACCTCCCACGACCAGCCCTGCCTCCTTACCCCGCCCACCAGGCTGTACCTCCCACGACCAGCCCTGCCTCCTTACCCCCCCCACCAGGCTGTGCCTCCCACGACCAGCCCTGCCTCCTTACCCCGCCACCAGGCTGTGCCTCCCACGACCAGCCCTGCCTCCTTACCCCGCCCCAGGCTGTGCCTCCCACGACCAGCCCTGCCTCCTTACCCGCCCACCAGGCTGTGCCTCACACGACCAGCCCTGCCTCCTTACCCGCCCACCAGGCTGTGCCTCACACGACCAGCCCTGCCTCCTTACCCCGCCCACCAGGCTGTGCCTCACACGACCAGCCCTGCCTCCTTACCCCGCCCACCAGGCTGTGCCTCACACGACCAGCCCTGCCTCCTTACCCCGCCCACCAGGCTGTGCCTCACACGACCAGCCCTGCCTCCTTACCCCGCCCACCAGGCTGTGCCTCCCACGACCAGCCCTGCCTCCTTACCCCCGCCCACCTGGCTGTACTTAGCACCATTCTTCTTAGCGCACCTCCATCTTGCTAGTCCTCGCCCCACCTCCATCTTGCTAGTCCTCGCCCCTCCTCCATCTTGCTAGTCCTCGCCCCTCCTCCATCTTGCTAGTCCTCGCCCCTCCTCCATCTTGCTAGTCCTCGCCCCACCTCCATCTTGCTAGTCCTCGCCCCTCCTCCATCTTGCTAGTCCTCGCCCCTCCTCCATCTTGCTAGTCCTCGCCCCTCCTCCATCTTGCTAGTCCTCGCCTCACCTCCATCTTGCTAGGCCTCGCCTCACCTCCATCTTCATTAATAAATAAATTTTCCCACCAAGAAGTCAAACCGGAAGGGACAAGCAAAGCCCAGACAACACGGCTTACCATGCGATGATTTCCGGGCCCAACGTCCCCGCGGCCCGGTCCCCCGACCAGGCCTTCTGGTTACTGGACTGGACAACCAGGCTGTTGGACGCGGCTGCTCGCAGCCTGACGTATGAATCACAGCCTGGTTGATGAGGTATCCTTTGGAGGTGTTAATCAAGTTCTCCCTTGAACAATGTGAGAGATCGGCTCACTGTAAGCAGACTTAAGGGTGCCCTGTTTACCTGGATCTTACCTGCAGAGGGTCTCGGCAGTTCTTCAACACCCCGAGCCCGGCTTGGGGCCAGGCTCGGCTTGTGAGAGCTTAGTCCAACAGGCTGTTGCTTGCAGCTGCCCTCCCTCCCCTAGGCCCAAATATCCACTACAACCCGGTTGGTCCGGCACTTCCTGCAAGAACTTATAAGCTAACCAGGCTTCAGAAGCAGCCCTCAACTGCCCTCCGAGTCGTCAAAGCGCCCAATTCTCGCTCCCAACGCCGCCTACGGAGAGGTAATGTTACCTTGCTACCCCCTGGTCTCCCTGGCCTGGCACCACCACCGTGCAGTAGACGCCAGATCAATATATCTGGTGCTAACGAGAGGAGTGCCGCGGAGTGCCGTGGAGTGCCACCATAAACTAATTTTCACACGCATAAAGTGAGGCGTGTTTGTCTCTTGTTTTCTCTCTGCTTGTTCTCGTGCCTGGAAAAATGGTCTGTTTGATGTGTACTCACCTGTTTGTGCTTGCGGGGGTTGAGCTCTGGCTCTTTGGTCCCGAGAGTGTGAGTGTGTGTGTGTGTGTGTGTGTGTGTGTGTGTGTGTGTGTGTGTGTGTGTGTGTGTGTGTGTGTGTGTGTGTGTATTTTCTCAACCTAACTGGGCTAGTAGGGAGGAGCGCTAAGCGATAACTCCTGGGCCCCGCCTTACCATATGCATCTGCACCTCAAATTTCCACTCACGTTCCCTTCTTATCAACTTTGCAAATTACCCTGAGAATCTTCTATGCCGTTATCATGTCTCCTCGATTTCGTTTCTCTTCAAGTTTTCTCAGGTTTAGTTCCCTTTACCTGTGTCTGTAGTGTTACTCCTCCAAGTTTAAATACGAGCCTCGTTGCTTAATCAGAGGTCAGGATGAATCAAATACTCAAGTAAATATTTATATATGAATATATAAATATTTACGAAACCTATACATCTTTCCTTAATCATGGCGGCTTAGTTTGTATGTATTTAACAATTCATGTTCCTAGACGTTAGGAAGTTGTCCATAAGAACCTTGGGTTACAAAATGTCCGTAAACTGTTTAATATTACACCTCAACCGCCATGATCAACGCGAGATGTACAGGTTTCGTAATTATACATTGAAATCCTGGTTTTAGCTTCTTAAGGTCGGGGGGTTTCCACGCTGGGGCGACACACTCCAGGAATGGTGTCCCGTATGCCTTGAATTATGCTCAGGACAGGGTTGGACCCAACCTCAGAACAGGGTGGACCCCAACCTCAGAACAGGGTTGGACCCCAACCTCAGAACAGGGTTGGACCCCCAACCTCAGAACAGGGTTGGACCCCCACCTCAGAACAGGGTTGGACCCCAACCTCAGAACAGGGTTGGACCCCCAACCTCAGAACAGGGTTGGACCCCCACCTCAGAACAGGGTTGGGACCCCAACCTCAGAACAGGGTTGGACCCCAACCTCAGAACAGGTTGGACCCCAACCTCAGAACAGGGTTGCCCCAACCTCAGAACAGGGTTGGACCCCAACCTCAGACAGGGTTGGACCCCAACCTCAGAACAGGGTTGGACCCAACCTCAGAACAGGGTTGGACCCCACCTCAGAACAGGGTTGGACCCCCCCTCAGAACAGGTTGGACCCCAACCTCAGAACAGGGTTGGACCCCACAACCTCAGAAGGGTTGGGGTGGGCCCGCCGCTGACCTACCACACCCCAGAGGGTGAGTAGTGTACAATGCGTATTTCCCTTCATATATCGGGGGTCGGCGGTGCAGGAAGGACATTTAGCCAATGGTGTGAGGCTGGGCTGCCCAGGTAAACTTGGATTTGCTAATCGTCACTTGAAATTGGATTCGCAGTCTGCTGGCCCTCGTAGCGAGACGGATTAAGGCCCGCCACGCTCGCGTCCCCTCCACCCTCGCTGGCAGGACTTGACCGCCAAATGACCGAAGACAGGAAGGACGGGTCGGGGAAGGGGAGAGGGGCGTTGTGGTAGACGGTGAGGGGGGGGGAGGGTAGGCAGGGAAGTGGGTGTTTGAGACAGGTGAGGAGGAGGGTAGGGGGGGAAGGGTGAGGGACTGAGACAGACGGGGAGGGGTTTGGGGGGGGGGGGTGTTGAGGCCGACGGGAGGAGAGGGGAGGTACGGGTCCTCATCCCACTAATTCATCTCGCTAAATCCTAAACTTGAAGGTCGGCAGAGTTATTGGCCCCGACAGCTGTTCATCACGCCTCTGTGCCGTGAGGCAACAGCACACACCACACACCTATTGTTGTTACCAGCGGGTCTTATTATCCAGCAATTTCATTAAAAATGTGTATAATTCTTTTTTTTTTATTATTCATTTCAAACGTGTGTTCCTTATTGTTTTCCAGAGATGGGAAATGGCTGTTAGAATCCAAAACTGAAAATGCAATGCTATTAGCATAGCAGAGGAACAGGAGACTCGGAAAACAGTGCAGGATGATGGGGAGGGACCTATGAAGGGAAGCGCCAAGCCATTACGACTATATAGCACTGGGAAGGGGGTCAGGATAAGGATGACAACTTCATATATCAGAAATGGATAATACATGAGACTGGACACGAAACTTTATACTGGAGGCGCAAGGCCTGACACTGGAGGAATACACTGTACTCACCTAATTGTGCTTGCGGGGGTTGAGCTCTGGCTCTTTGGTCCCGCCTCTCAACTGTCAATCAACAGGTGTACAGATTCCTGAGCCTACTGGGCTCTATCATATCTACATTTGAAACTGTGTATGGAGTCCAAAAGGGTGAAAGCTATAACGATGTCTATGGCATCTGTGGCAATAAAACAGTCAGGTTTATCAGGTAAACACAACGGAATTCTGAACCCAGACATGCCAGAGAGAAAAAGGAGGACTCTTAAAAGCCCCCCGTTTACTTTAGACAACAAAAGATCACTCACGTCAAGCGTAATACTCCAATAATCTAAGACGCGGCTCCACAAAACATTTCTACTACACTGAAACAATGCTGTCCTGGGAAGCCTTCAGGCAACGGTACAATACGTGACCTTTCCCCCGCCATGAGCAGTGAGTGCTCCCCTTACACGCCCGCCTTTTATTGCTCGCCGAAAGAGTCTCCAGTTAAGTGTTGACCCCAAAGACTTTCCTTGTGGAGAGAGAGAGACACGGAGACTCACGACTCACGCATGTGGTCTGATTGTTTCACATCACTTACATTAAATTCTATTACAGATGTTCCGATGTTGACAGAGTGCTTCATAACCGTCAGACACGTCAGATAAGACTAACTAATGAAGCTGGATTTTGTAATTTCAATTAAAGACGTGGAACCTATCTATCACGAGCGTGTCATGGAGACAGGCGCAGCTACGAGCGCACACACCTCCATAAACCTCTCCCTCTGGCATGGCTACACAAGCGCACGCTTACACCACTGTGTTTCCGTCTTGTGACACGACAAGGTTAAGTGCCCCGCGTTTTGTAGCTTCCTTCATAATCTTTTGAATGGCTTCCGTCGTGGTAAGTTTAACATGTGAACCGTGGCGGGTGTTTGGTTAGGGAGGGCGGACACACGGCACAGTACTACATCACCTGAGAGTCCAAGTGAGTCCACGGCGAGATATTTGCACAATACAAACGTCAAAATAACAAGAGATAAATTCAGATACCTGGTTACCTGGTTGATGGGGTTCTGGGAGTTCTTCTACTCCCCAAGCCCGGCCCGAGGCCAGACTTGACTTGTGAGAGTTTGGTCCACTAGGCTGTTGCTTGGAGCGGCCCGCAGGCCCACATACCCACCACAGCCCGGTTGGTCCGGCACTCCTTGGAGGAATAAATCTAGTTTCCTCTTGAAGATGATACAGTGTTCTGTCTTCATTAAAAGATGACTGGCGTCTATCGCTACTAAAGCACCCGTCTGTTGAAGCGATTACAACCGCCGGAGATCACCCCAAATCGCCACAGCGTGGGGCGTGACCCCCCTCCTCAACCCTGGGGGAAGCTCCCGCACAACCATATGCACCGCCAACTGATTAACTTTCATTCAGATCGGCTTAGCCTTGTCCATCCACTTGGCCTAGTCGGTAAAGTGACTGACTGGCTTCTTGCTGGGTTCGGCGTCCGACGCCCCTGTGGTGCAAGTGGTTGGCGCCACTCCTGCGCACCATTCTCTTATCCCAGCTCCTTTCCTGGTGCTACTTACTCCTGCAGACAAAGCACTCTCTCTTACGGGATCACCATAGCCCATGCTACTGGAACTACATATTCTGAGTAGCTGAATCTAAAACAACAACAAACAGCTCTTTCAACTCAATCTCGCTTGAGGGATCACAGGCTACCTACCTACTCATGATTTCGGGAATCCATGTCTCCGCGGCCCAGTCTCTGACCAGGTCTCCTGGTTGGTGGTTTGGTTAACCAGGTTGTTAAACACCGCTCTAGGAGATGCACGGACACGAATTTCGAAAATACTTGATTATTGCTTTCCAACGCATAAGACATTTATTTTATCACAATTTCGGCTCTTCGACTGGTCGGTAGATGGACGACCTCGCTTCTCCGACGGTCCATCTGACTCTACATTGTTCCTTCACTTCGCTCTCCTCTCCTATCATCACATCCCTTCCATGTGTTCGAGTCACATTGGCTCGGAGCTTTATCGTCATCATTTCCTTTTGGCGCAAAAGCAATCCTGCCTCTTAATGTTGAGAACTACCGATAAGACACGAAACCAAATATCCAATCTTAGAGCCAGACTAGCGCTTAATATCCAATCTTACAGCCAGACCAGAGCTTAATATCCAATCTTACAGCCAGACCAGCGCTTAATATCCAATCTTACAGCCAGACCAGCGCTTACCATCGAAAGACCCCCCTCTAGTCATAATTAGCCCCAACTCGCTCCCCCAATCCATGCGTTCTCTTAGACCCAAGTTTCAAGACAATTAGAAGAGTCTACCTTTTAGTACACTGTCTTTACTTCTCCGTTTTTCGCAGCACTGTAGAGAGGTTCTGCTGCTAGTGTGGAAATGACCAGCTACAGTAGCAATAGTAATATATTTTAGCGCTCGAGAAACGAATCAGGAGTTTGAGATTGACGTAACGTAATATTTTGACGAATCGTTATCAATATCTATAATGGAAGGGTGGTGGTGTGAGAGGCCCCAGGAGGAAGAGGGAAGCCTTGAGAGCACCAGCAAGGGGGTACAGTAGGATTGTGAGCCTCATGAACTACAGTAAGGTTGAGCCCCATGAGGTACAGTACGGTTGTGAGCCACCGCCACCAGCGACACCACGATACTGGCACAACACAATTGAGCAGCAGACACAGAGGTAATAAGCTGTCTTGGCTTGTTGATATTCATGCATTATATGAGAAGACAGGTGGCTGGGGTGGAGGGCCGCCTGTCCCCGCTCCTCCACCCCGTAAACACGCCAACTCCTTCAACATCTCTCCCTAAAATAGCCAAATTACCATTGGCTCCGAATATGCAAAAAGGAAGTCTGTCAATACTATATTGTGTGAGGATTGGATATGAGGCGGTGTTCCCGGCCCTAGCGGTGCTCATAATCAGACACCATTATTCCTTGCGGCTTCGTGCATTCTTCTTGTCGGAGGCAATTCCCAAGAGGCAGCGCTCTTGTCAAGATGAAGGAGACGCAATATAGGTCGCACTGCGACTCCGCCGACGTACAAGGACGCCCTGAGACACTTGCGCTCTGCCTTCTGGACTCCTGCATCACTGAATCTCAATTGAAAATCGAAGGCTTCTTGTATATTCCCGGGTGTGTTCCCATCAATCATATCTCCGCACCGCTACTATAGCCTCTCCACAACACGCACGCACGCACTCTGAAATATGAATCAAGACCTGAAACACAACAACTGACACAAGTTACAAAAACACACATGTTTACACCAGTGGCGCTATGACCCTCAGCTACAAGCACACAAGTGTGGCTGTGAATATCAACACTACCTGCTGATGAGGAGGCCTGGTCGAGGACCGGGCCGCGGGGACGATGAGCCCCGAAATCATCGCAAGGTACCCCACTCGTATACTCAGTTGCAGAGTAATGGCCGCCAGTCTCACGCAGACCATCCAATACTACCTGAATATATCCAAACTTTACGATGGGGGATTTTCTAGTGGGAGGAAAGGGTGGGATGTAGTCAGTTATGGAGCCACAAGTACCTCCCAGGGCTGCATGGCGCCCACGTCAACGGGGTAATGGAATCTTGATAATCTGATTCCCATTAGACGGTGCATGTTTTCTCCCGCCACCAGCAGCTGTGTCCTTTGTCACCCGCTGCCACACTACCCACACCTCGCTGTGCTTGTATCACCGTGGTCCACACCACCGTGGTGTACTTTGCGTATTGCCTTGGGTTCGTTCCGAGGATCAACATGCCAGCGGTCCAGTCTCTGACCAGGCCCCCCCATCCCACCTGGTTGATGGTCTGGTCAACCGGGCTGTTCGACGCAGCTGCTCACAGCCCGGTTGATCAGGTAATCCTTTGGAGTGTTTATAAAGTTCCATGTTGGACGTAAGAGGCCGGCCAGTTATGCCCCTAACGTGTAGAGGGAGAGTCATGGGGTATACCTTGAGAATACCTTGAGGTGCTTCCGGGGCTTAGCGTCCCCGCGGCCCGGTCATCGACCAGGCCTCCTGGTTGCTGGACTGATCAACCAGGCTGTTGGACGCGGCTGCTCACAGCCTGACGTATGAGTCACAGCCTGGTTGATCAGGTCGTGATCAAGAAAGGGAAACCTTTAGAACGAACTGGTCACACTTCATCAGAGCCATGCTGAACGAGTCACACACACGGGGGAGTCGACGTGGAAGCCCCATGGGAATGAGTGTTCACTGTGATACATTTCAGAACCTGGTGGAAATACAGGATTAACCTGCTCAGGGAAGGGAAGGTTCCAGAAGGTAAGTAGACCAGAATGCACAAGACGAAATTACGAAGAGATGAGAGAGTTCTATACAGGGATAACACGTGAAACACAACTCAAGAGAAAGGCTTGCAAGAGTTATCATAGACAACGTCATTCGGAAATATTAGGAAGCAGTCGAGAGGTTTGTTCCATCCAAAGATAGACTAATGAACGGCACAGGTTAAGCCCACAGCTTAACCAAGAGCGTCAAGAAGCAAAACAATCAACCACAAGGTTATGAATAAACTACAACAACAACAACAACACAACAGAGAGCAGAGGGAGGCAGCAGAGAGGACAGGGGAACTACCAGGAGAAAGTACCAAGCCATTTCGCCTAAATAAAGAGACAATTTGAAAACGTTTTTGTAGATGAGCAGAGGAGGAAAACAACAATTAAGGAACAGATGAAGAAACTGGATAGGGAAAGGGAAGGGAACTATCAGGAGAAAGCGCCAAGCCATGACGACTATATAGCACTTGGAAGGGGTCAGGATAAGGATTTGGGATGGGACGGGGGGGGGGGAAGGAATGGTGCCCAACCACTTGGACAGTGGGGAGTTGAACGCCGACCTGCATGAAGCGAGACCGCTGCTCTATCGTTCGTCCAGTCCAAGTGGTTGGGCTGGATAGGGAAAGATACAATTTCAGAACATTACGGGGAGAGGCGCGTTAGTAAGAGGCTCCACTTGCTCTTCACAAGAGAACACTGGAAATCGTCTGAACTAAGTGCCAAGCCAAGCGGCCCTGGAGGACTGGGAGACTACCACAGATGGAGTAATGAGGACACTGCTGGAACTGGACACGAGAAAGGCTCCAGGAAAAGACAGTATCTCATCATGGATACTACTGAAAGGAGTGTCATACGAATCCTGACCCGCAATCATACTCAATAAATCACTAGAAATACAAGAACTACCAGAAAGTTAGAAGAGAGCCAACGTAGAGTAGTAGTAGTAGGCATCCAACAGTCTCAGGAGACTATGGAGTTGTGCTCGGTTGTCGGTCTGGAGTGGCCTCACCAGGGGCGCAACTCCATAGATAGAACAGAGGCACTGAACTACAAGCTAGTGTTCCTAACTCGCATAGGCCTACCATGCAAAGTGATAATTATGTAAAAAGGACACGTATCACATCTGGAGAGGCTATAAGGCCCCCCCCTACCCCCCCCACCCTCTCCTCACTACTATAGTAAATAGTAAATCAAGTACCATTGACTGTCTCATTACTAAATGCTGACGTTTTATTCAGGGAGAGATAAATGGATCCCCATACTGGTCACACCTGGAGTCTGACGAGCAAGTCGGACACTAGCCGGCCAGGTGAGCCAGCTGTCACAACCACCACCACCACCTGGCACAACCCTCACCACCACCACCACCACCTGGACAACCCTCACCACCACCACCACCACCTGCCTCAACCATCACCACCACCACCTGTCACAACCTTCACCACCACCNGGGATGGGTGAGGTGGGGATGGTATATGGAGGGAAACATGGGCACAGGATTGACCGGGCACGACCGGTTACCCCTATCTATTATGTCCCTCGGTAATTTCTTCAGTAAATCAACAAACCGTTTCCAAACCAGTATTTACCCAGGTCTTTACTCACTCTAAACTTATCCAATGCGAATCCATTGCTGTGCGTTTTATTTGTGTAAAAAAAAAACTTTTACACCGCCTTTCATCCATTTATTTACTCCAATCAACCTCTTATGTTCGACGTCCGAGGGAATGTAAATTAAGTTTTTCTATCTCTCGTCAATAAGGTTTCTAATACCTGGGATTAACTTTACCATTCTATCCTTCTTTGACTGCGTAATTTATATGAGGCTTAACACAGCAAGATAATGCTAACAAATAACGTTTGACGTCTTATTTCTAACGCTTTGGAAATAAATTCCAGTATCTCATTAGCTTTATTACATACATTTATCCATTATTTTTTTTTTGCTTAATACCCTTAGGAATCACGCCGCCTAAATCCCTTTCGCATTCAAATTTCGCAATTTCAGCGTTGTCCAACCGGTAAGTATAGTATTATTATCAAGCCACACACTAGGAAATGAATGGACGACGACGTTTCGGTTCGTCCTGGACCATTCTCAAGTCGATTGTCCAGGACGATTGTCTTGAGAATGGTCCAGGACGGACCGAAACGTCGTCGTCCCTTCATTTTCTAGTGCGTGGATTGGTCAACATACTTCAGCCACGTTATTGTGACTCATCGCCTGCATATAGTATTATTATCAAGAACCAGAGCGCTACATTGTTCAATATTAAACAGCATTTGACAATCTTTCACCCATTATATCAAACTCCTTAAGATTGTCTCGATCAAGACGAGTGATTTTGAGTCTTGAGAATATATGTCCCGCCCTACGCTTGTTGCGTCTACACATTTGTTAAAGTTGGTATTCAGTCGTGTCCGGTGTGGGAGAAAACGATATGACAGTTGAGTTAGGTTATATGTAATAGGTTTCAGTTCTCTTATCCAAAGAATACGTGATCAACTGGGCTCTCATACGAGAGGGAAGGGAAGGGAACTATATGGAGAGTGACAAGCCATTACGACTATATAGCACTTGGAAGAGATCAGGATAAGGATTTGTGATGGGATAGGGGGGGAAGGAATGGTGCCCAACCACTTGGACGGTCGGGGGATTGAACGACGACCTGCATGAAATGAGACCGTCGCTCTACCGTCCGGCCCAAATGGTTGGGAGAGATTTTGTTTCGGGAGGAAAGAAGGCCGAGAGGCGCAGGTGAAAGGAAAGTTTAGAAATGATAAATATAATGTGAGTTATGACAGGCAGACGGGCTGTCCGCCTTGCTGACACGATGTGCGGGTGTTGGCAGCAAAGATACGCTTGCTCTCTCTGGTCTGGGAGCTACGCGTGGGTGTGAGATGATAATATATATATATATATATATATATATATATATATATATATATATATATATATATATATATATATATATATATATATACATATATATATATATATATATATATATATATATATATATATATATATATATATATATATATGGATGTTTACAAATTACCATCGGCGTCTAACACCCTGATAGACAGGACCACCAATCAGGAAGCTTGGTCAAGGGCCGGGGTCGTTGGTCTTGGGAACCACCATAACCTAACCTCAAGGAAACTTCCCAAGCTCGACCGGGGGCCAGGGGTTGGAACCCAACCCCCTCCCCCCCCCCCCCCCCCCACGCCAGGTGGGTCTTACCTGGCTGAACCTAAAATTGGTTGTCTGGGCGTGTTCGTGGAGGGTTGCCCACGCCCCGAGTCAGGATGTGGTAGCAACGCTTCGCCCCAACACAACCTCACTAGCATGGCCTGGGCCTGGAGAAATAATTAGTTGTGCTGGAGACGGGAAACTCGGCAGGGGAAGACACAAGTGTCTTGTGTAAGTATAATGATGGTTCATTCGCCTCGGGTGTCATGCTTGCTCATTATTATCACCATTATTTTTTTTAGGTTGTTGAACTGTGAACACTTACACGTAAATAATACACACACACGCACGTGAACACACACATTATTTTGTGCTACAAACCCACCTAGTGTGTGTGTGTGTGTGTGTGTGTGTGTGTGTGTGTGTGTGTATTCACTTAGTTGTATTTACGGGGGTTGAGCTTTGCTCTTTCGGCCCGCCTCTCAACTGTCAATCAACTGTTTACTAACTACACTAACTACTTTTTTTTTTCACACACACACACACACACACCCCAGGAAGCAGCCCGTGACAGCTGACTAACTCCCAGGTACCTATTTACTGCTAGGTAACAGGGGCATTGAGGGTGAAAGAAACTTTGCCCATTTGTTTCTGCCGGGTGCGGGAATCGAACCCGCGCCACAGAATTACGAATCCTGCACGCTATCCACCAGGCTACCTGGCCCCTGTGTGTGTGTGTGTGTGTGTGTGTGTGTGTGTGTGTGTGTGTGTGTGTGTGTGTGTGTGTGTACTCACCTAGTTGTGCTTGTTGGGGGGGTTGAGCTCTGGCTCTTTGGTCCCGCCTCTCAACTGTGGTGTGTGTGTGTGTGTGTGTGTGTGTGTGTGTGTGTGTGTGTGTGTGTGTGTGTGTGTGTGTGTGTGTGTGTGTGTGTGTGTGTGTGTGTGTTAATTTCTGCAAGTTACAGATAAACTATGCAACCCTCTCTTAGGAATACCATTTAAACGATCGTTGACGTATTTTTAGGTTTCCTGGGGGTGGGCCAGAGTCCCCCCCCCTCCCCCCAACATCACTCACCCGACACCTACACAAACAATACCGCTCACTGTAAGCCTAGAAACCTGTAAACCTCTATTATATTTGTTTCCGAGGATCAATATCCTCCCGGCCCGGTCTTTGAACCCCCCCCTCCCCAGCTGCCAAAAGCAACACACACACACTTTTCAGCGTGCCAAGTGTGACAACAGGGAAACAGCGTGCGTGTCGGGCCACTCGTCCCAGGCACGAACTGAACCCAATACCCTCCAGCTGGGCCAAGCTCCATCAAGCTTTTTACGTGACCGCCTTCGAAACCTGTACATCTTTCATCAAGCTCGCCAACTTACTAGCTTGCTTTTATAAATGAATTATGAGCTACGCGATGCTCTGACCAAACAGACGATGGAGGTAAGGTAATTATGAGTAAATTATGACACTACGTCTACCAACTAACCTACCCTAACCAACCAACCCAACCTAACCTAACCTC
>WNGS01113158.1:26563776-26579076 GCA_020271785.1 Procambarus virginalis | reverse complement strand
TAAGTTGCTTGGAAAATGTGGAGCAAACTAAATTTTTACTTTCCAACGAACAGATACTTTGGTGTTTATATATATATATATATATATATATATATATATATATATATATATATATATATATATATATATATATATATATATATCTATATAACATTTAAAGAATAAAAGAAACATTTAAGACAAGAGAAATTGAGGAAAAGCACACACACCATATTTGGCCGGAAATATCCTTAAAGAAGAAATTAATATTTACTTAACAGTAAATAATCTTATTCATAAGAGTTCTCGCTTCTTCACTATACATATTATGGTCTCTTTTTCACTATAGTTTGTCTCGTGATGGGCGCCGAGCCCACCTGTTCTGACATGCCTCGCCGTCTAGCGGTGACGGGCTCTGTCTCACCTCTTTTGGCATGGGGGGGGGGGAGAGAGCATCGAACTACTTTAGACAGGACCGCAGTCATTAGACAGGACCACAGTCATTAGCCAGGACCCCAGTCATTAGCCAGGACCCAGTCATTAGTCAGGACCCCAGTCATTAGTCAGGACCCCAGTCATTAGACAGGACCACAGTCATTATACAGGACCACAGTCATTAGACAGGACCCCAGTCATTAGACAGGACCACAGTCATAGACAGAACCCACAGTCATTAGAACGGACCACAGTCATTAGACAGGACCAACGCACCTTTTCAAGGATATCTCCTCGATAGAAAACCTCATCTTCATGACCAGATGAAATAGACTACATAAATAACAATTCAATATAACTATAAAAAAAACATGAAAATAATTTTGTTTTATTTTAATTACACGAGGGGTGCTTACTGTGAGTCATGGTAGGTACACGATGGTGTGGGAGTACTGTAGTAGTAGTGAGGGGGCGGTGGGCATGCTGATGGTGTGACCAACAGACTAGCGGAAGTGAGAAGCCAGTGAAGCTCTTGCAGCCTTACTCACCCCCCCCTCACTCTGGCTCCTCACCTTTCATACTCATCACCCCTGGCTCCTCACCTTACATACTCATCACCCCTGGCGCCTCACCTTACATACTCATCACCCCTGGCTCCTCACCTCACATACTCATTGGCATGCAGTCGCTAACGAGCAAGCAGTTAGTAGTGTAACTAACGAAGATATTAATGAGTAATGTGTTAGTGATAGATGAGTGAGAGCAACACTCACGTTGTCCAGGGTGTAACCACTCTGCCTGCTGATGTCACTCACCACATATGGCGGCTTCCAACCCACTCCCAAAGTGGCACCAACCCCTTCCAAAGTGGCACCAACCCCTGCCTGATAACTAGACACTGTGGACCCCTGCCGCCGCCCCTCCCCTAACTCCTCGGCCCACACTCGAGTGAGAGTGAGGGTGGAGAGGGGCAGCAGATGAAGGGAAGCTGCAGAGCTGATAAATACTGCAGAGTTGTGTGTGTGTGTGTGGGGGGGGGGCGTGACGTGTTGAGTTCCAGCTCTTGGTCCGGTGTGAAGCTGAGATACCTGGCATTACCTGTGCAACTATCCCAGGTGAGTGTCGCCTTGGAGCAACGCCCTCTCTGGCCACAGGTACCCTCAGGAACCGCTCCCTCTCACCCCTGTCCTGCCCTCAGTTCTCAACCTCCCTCCCTCCCCTTCCCCCCCCCCCCCCTCCTTCTTCCTAGTCCAGTACCTGTTCGACCAGCTCCCCTCCCCTCCCCCCCCCCACCCTAGCCAACCTGCCCCCTCCCGCTTCAAACAACGCCTCTTACCCGTCCAAATCTTCGTCCTACCCCCTAGCCCCAGAGAGCGAGAGTGAGGGGGGTGAGGGGGTGAGGGAGGGTGAGGGGCGTCACCACCTTCAACACAGCGGCCACTCACCCGCCCGGGGATGTTCCAAGCCAACTTTTACCTGGCGGCGGGTTGGGCAGGTGGTGGTGGTGGTGCTGGCTCGCAGCCTTCAAGTTTTAAAGAACTATTATCGCGCTGGCCGTTTAAGCCGCGGGGCAGATTTACAACTTGGGAGTGAGGTTGTGGAGCGTGGTGTGTGTGGGAGGGGCACTCCAGGTGTGGTGTGTGTGGGAGGGGCACTCCTGGTGTGGTGTGTGTGGGAGGGGCACTCCTGGTGTGGTGTGGTGTGGGAGGGGCACTCCTGGTGTGGTGTGTGGGAGGGGCACTCCTGGTGTGGTGTGTGGGAGAGGCACTCCTGGTGTGGTGTGTGGGAAGCACACTCCAGGCGTGGTGTGGGAAGCACACTCCAGGTGTGGTGTGGGAAGCACACTCCAGGTGTGGTGTGGGAAGCACACTCCAGGCGTGGTGTGGGAAGCACACTCCAGGTGTGGTGTGGAAAGCACACTCCAGGTGTGGTGTGGGAAGCACACTCCAGGTGTGGTGTGGGAAGCACACTCCAGGCGAGGTGTGGGGTGGCGTCGTGACCCCTCCCCCCCCCAGCCTCCACACCCCCTACTCCAGTACTACGCTCTCCCCCACACTTGACGAGGCGGCCTTGGACCTGGGGCCACGCCACGCCATCGTACACTACGGTACGAACCCCCCACCCCGCGCCACCCCTGTATAACCCCACTATACTGCACAATGAAGGGATGTGCAGTGTCGTACACTGAGACAACACGCCTCACCATCACCACACATCCCTGGCCTGCCTTTATAGTTACACAAGATGAACAGATGATGAAGTTACTATACAACGTCGTCAGTATAGTAACGACCAGTGTAATGCTTCCCCAAGCAAGTTTGGACACCACACTCGGACCAACGTCCAAGGATCCTGTGCCAGGTAATGTTGAATCAACGTTATCAAAGTTAACTCGGCGCTGAATCGACGTTACTCTTGGAAATCGATTGATTGGTAAAGATTAAGCCACCCCAAGAGGTGGCACGGGCCATGAATAGCCCGCGGTTGTTCAACGTCCTCCCAGCGACTATAAAATATTGCCGGAACAACCGTGGACATCTTCAAGAGAAAACTGGACTGTTTCCTAAGAGAAGTCCCGGATCAGCCGGGCTGTGGTGGGTATGTGGCTCTGCGGGCCGCTCCAAGCAACAGCCTGGTGGATCAAACTCTCACAAGTCGAGCCTGGCCTCGGGCCGGGCTTGGGGAGTAGAAGAACTCCCAGAACCCCATCAACCAGTATCAACCAGGTATCAACCAGCCCGTAAACATGGAATCGTGCCCCCCACCTCAAATACATATTGACTCTAGAAGGTCAGGGCAGGAAGGAGGGGTTAGGGAGAGGGGCAGGGGCAAGCAGGAGGTCAAGGGCAGGAGGGGGCAGGGGTAGAATAGGACAAAAACTGCCTTTCCTCTCTCTATCAGTCATACCTTCAATATCAAATGAAGTTCTGCAATAATGATTTTTTTTTGCAAGTTTTTACAATGAATGATTTTTTTTATGTGCAATTGATTGTGGCAAGTTTTGATAAGTAGTAGGAATTTTACAATGGAGGCAATCTTTACAATGCAAGTTTTCGAAGTTATGCAGTTAAGTCATTTTTAAATAAAATTGTTTCTCAAATAATGATTTTTGCAATAAAATACCGAGTTTGCAATGGAAAGGATTGACCAAAGGAGAGTTTTCATGAATAAGGAAATATAAGTCGAAGTCAAAGAACATACTCTTTTAAAGTGTTTAAAACAGGCTGGAATATGTCACTCATGAATATAAGTGGCTCAAGTTGCCTTTGTTATTCAAAGTTGACCTCGTGGTTCAGCCAACTATAATACAACTATAATACAAGCTAAGAACATACAATACACCAAGACCACAGCTTGCATAAATACCTTATGAATATGGCTATAATTGATGATTATAAATAAGAGCTGCCTCGTATGGGCCAATAGGCTTTCTGCAGTTACCTTTTATTCTTATGTTCTTACAGTTTACACTTTGACTGTATTACAGCTGAAACTGGTTTACTAACAAGAGGTCTACCAGTTAAGCTTCCAATGGGTAGCACAATGAAGGCAAGGTAATTATCAGAGGAAAGTTCTAAGCCAGTATGATAATACACCACTTGGAAGGGGTAATAAGGACATGGCAAAGCGAAGAAATGGTGCGCGACACTTGGACCATCGGGGATCGAACACCGACCCTGCAAGACGCTAGGCCGTCGCTCTACCGTCCAGTCTAAGCTTTAGGGTTGGGGAATGCACAACGAAATCACTATAACGTGATGAATCCGTGACAAAATATTGAGGTAGTAAAATGGAATGGAACTCGCATTCGTAATGCCTACACCAGTAGGCATAATGTGGCACCCTTCCTCTCTCGTAACACGGCACTCAGCTAGTGTTGCTTTCACCAGATGAACGTGATCAATGAAGTTGTAACTGCTTGCAACCCGACCGATTAGGTTAGAACAAGCTCGGGCTGAACCGCCCACTCCATTCCAGTCTTGCTACGTTTTATTGTTCGTCTTATGAGTAAGATGCCTGGCACTGATAGGTTAGCTTAGCATTTTTAAAGCACCGACTCACCTTCAGTGGTTGATTGTTCAATAAACCCTTCAAATATTGTTTAACACATCTCTAACCCTGTCTATGGAGGACAGAAGAAAATGTATATATGCTGGTTAGCATTGTTAATGTGTGGCCACGTCTGTGGTAGAAAACAATAAAAAAAAAAAAAAAAAACTGCTGTCAGTGTTGAGTATGGAGCCTGGCACTGCTGTCAGTGTTGAGTATGGAGCCTGGCACTGCTGTCAGTGTTGAGTATGGAACCTGGTACTGCTGTCAGTGTTGAGTATGAAGCCTGGCACTGCTGTCAGTGTTGAGTATGGAGCCTGGCACTGCTGTCAGTGTTGAGTATGGAACCTGGTACTGCTGTCAGTGTTGAGTATGGAGCCTGGCACTGCTGTCAGTGTTGAGTATGGAACCTGGTACTGCTGTCAGTGTTGAGTATGAAGCCTGGCACTGCTGTCAGTGTTGAGTATGGAGCCTGGCACTGCTGTCAGTGTTGAGGATAGAGCCTGGTACTGCTGTCAGTGTTGAGTATGAAGCCTGGCACTGCTGTCAGTGTTGAGTATGGAACCTGGCCCTGCTGTCAGTGTTGATTATGGAGCCTGGCACTGCTGTCAGTGTTGAGTATGGAGCCTGGCACTGCTGTCAGTGTTGAGTATGGAGCCTGGCACTGCTGTCAGTGTTGAGTATGGAGCCTGGCACTGCTGTCAGTGTTGAGTATGAAGCCTGGCACTGCTGTCAGTGTTGAGTATGGAACCTGGCACTGCTGTCAGTGTTGAGTATGAAGCCTGGCACTGCTGTCAGTGTTGAGTATAGAGCCTGGCACTGCTGTCAGTGTTGAGTATAGAGCCTGGCACTGCTGTCAGTGTTGAGTATGGAGCCTGGCACTGCTGTCAGTGTTGAGTATAGAGCCTGGCACTGCTGTCAGTGTTGAGTATAGAGCCTGGCACTGCTGTCAGTGTTGAGTATAGAGCCTGCATATCACTACTCTTATGTTGTTCTGATGCTGTTAGTGTGCTTAACTAGGCAGGCAGGACGCAGCAGGACGGCCCATGGACGGTGGCCAGGCGACTGATTTGGACCATTAAATGTAACCATCACCCTCTCCCCCCACCACCAACGTCCTCCCCCACCCCTCCATCCCCACCACCACCACCACCACCACCACCACACCTCCTCCCCCACCACCATCACCACCACCACCACTATCAGCACTGCAACCATCACGACATTACAACACAAAAAGATAGTTTACATGGATCATATCAAGGCACAGTAGAGTTTACTTGTATCATAAGAAGACACAGGATAGTTTACATGTATCATATCAAGGCACACATAGAGTTTACTTGTATCATAAGACACAGGATAGTTTACATGTATCATATCAAGGCACAGTAGAGTTTACTTGTATCATAAGAAGACACAGGATAGTTTACATGTATCATATCAAGGCACAATAGAGTTTACTTGTATCATAAGAAGACACAGGATAGTTTCATGGATCATATCAAGGCACAGTAGAGTTTACTTGTATCATAAGAAGACACGGGATAGTTTACATGGATCATATCAAGGCACAGTAAAGTTTACTTGTATCATAAGAAGACACAGGATAGTTTACATGGATCATATCAAGGCACAGAAGTTTACTTGTATCATAAGAAGACACAGGACAGTTTACATGGATCATATCAAGGCACAGTAGTTTACTTGTATCATAAGAAGACACAGGATAGTTTACATGGATCATATCAAGGCACAGTAGTTTACTTGTATCATAAGAAGACACAGGACAGTTTACATGGATCATATCAAGGCACAGTAGTTTACTTGTATCATAAGAAGACACAGGACAGTTTACATGGATCATATCAAGGCACAGTAGTTTACTTGTATCATAAGAAGACACAGGATAGTTTACATGGATCATATCAAGGCACAGTAGGTTACTTGTATCATAAGAAGACACAGGATAGTTTACATGGATATCAAGGCACAGTAGTTTACTTGTATCATAAGAAGACACGGGACAGTTTACATGGATCATATCAAGGCACAGTAAGTTTACTTGTATCATAAGAAGACACAGGATAGTTTACATGGATCATATCAAGGCACAGTAGTTTACTTGTATCATAAGAAGACACAGGACAGTTTACATGGATATCAAGGCACAGTAGAGTTTACTTGTATCATAAGAAGACACGGGATAGTTTACATGGATCATATCAAGGCACAGTAGAGTTTACTTGTATCATAAGAAGACACAGGATAGTTTACATGGATCATATCAAGGCACAGTAGTTTACTTGTATCATAAGAAGACACAGGACAGTTTACATGGATGATATCAAGGCACAGTAGAGTTTACTTGTATCATAAGAAGACACAGGACAGTTTACATGTACCCTAACACAGCACGGGGAGTCTACCTCACTCACGAGAGGTATAGAGAGCTAACGTCACAACATTTGCCCCCTCCACCTGCCCCCCACCCCCCCGGGCCCCCCTTTTCCAAAAAAAAAAATCCCCATGAGCGAAAGCCTAAGGCCCAAACTCTGCCCCGTTCCGGCATCGCTGAACTAAACTGCCCGCCATAACGTCAGCGTTTCCACTAAATTTCCCAAAATATCGGAAGCGTTTTCGGCATTTTTCACACAATAGCGGAAGCTCCTCCGCCGCATTAAACAGACTAACCAAACTGGTTTTCACTAAGTTTCAACCAACAAGGTAATCGCTTCACCATATTTTCAAACTATCACCAAAGTTTTGTTATTAAATTTGCATGCAATAGTGCAAACCGTTGCACGAAATATTTATATGTAAAAAAAAAAATGGCTAAATTATCCAACAATAACTGAAATGTTTTCAGTGAATTTACATGGTGCAGATGCGACGGGTGNCTATTCCGCGCTGACCTATCTAGCAGTAACACCGACTGTAACGATATTAGTCATTATTGAGCCATCTTGACAAGAATAATTCACCTGCAAATATGGATTGCCAGGTAATATTTTTAATATGTATCAATTAGCTTAATGAGGTTGCTATTCGGATGGATCTGCATTTTTTGTGTAGTATTTTCCTGCTGCCTGGGTGACAGCTTCTCGCCAGTATTAACCCACCCCTGGCTTCGCTAACCTCCCCATCCTGACAACCAGAGAGCAACTCCATGTCTCCTGAGACTGATGGATGCCTACTAATGATCGGCATTTTAATACCTGGTCTCTGTCCAAGTCTCGTATATTCTATTAAGTTGTCCACGAGCTTAGCAATTACCCTGTTTATTCAGTTACGAAACAATTTTCTAAATTAAGCAGAGGTGGGTAGTGAACCACTTTCTCACTACTGTTAAAGAGTCACAGAAGCCTCCATATTATTTTCAGTAAACTGGACCCTATTTTGTCTATTAACTCCTTCGGTGCTTCATTCTTCCCCTGATATGTTCCGATTATATATATATATATATATTATATATTATATATATATATTATATATATTATATATCGGAAAAAAACCCATCTTACTGTCTGTAGGCAGGTACAATGAAGGGTAATTAGAATAGCAAAAATGCCTGACATATTCCACTATATTTATAGTTACACAGTAACTGTGGAGAGCGTGTGTAGTAGTTCCTGATTATATGAGAGAGAGAGAGAGAGAGAGAGAGAGAGGGGGGGACGTGGGGGCAGGAGGGAGGCACTGATCAATAGAACAGCACCGAGCGAGTGCTGCGGGAATTGCGCGTCTCCTGGATGCCCTTCAGGACGGTGATGGAAGTGACAATGAATCACATTAATTAATGATTATGAACATGACGACGACCGGTGATAATGACTAGGGCGACGATGGAGGCACTACCACTGACAAGGTCATCACCACCACCACCACCATCACCACCTTGCGGGACCCGTGCCTCGCCCTACCACCACCACCACCACCTACCTGAAACACTGCACGCCTCGCTCCTCCTCTCCTCCAGTACAATGTTGTTGTTGTTGTTAAAGATTCGCTACCTGGAACAAGAAGTTCCAAGTAGCACGGGATATGGTGAGCCCGTATCCAGTACAATACGTCAACTAGTCCCCACTACTTGAAGCCATTTACTGGGCGGTACTGCCATCAGAAACCATCTTGCCGTAAGCATCTTCCCTTATGTACACCATCTTGCCATATATATATATATATATATATACTCCATCTTGTCATGAATACACCTCTTGCCAGGATTCAGCACGGCCATGTACAGAAGGACATCCAGAGGGGCGCCGAGTCGCCTCTACGGTCCAGAATGTACATAAATGTACTCCTATCTTGAGTATAGACCTCCAAGTTAAATCTCAACTTTCCTATCTTGTTAGTCTTTAAAATGTTGCACAGAAACATCCTATTCCTAGTCATCACAGACGTACTGGACCAAACTGTCCTAATCGTAGACTAAATCGCCGTGGCAGACCGATTGTATCTGGATGAGGTTCTGGGAGTTCTACTCCCCAAGCCCGGCCCGAAGCCAGATTAGACTTGAGAGCTTGGTCCAACAGGCTGTTGCTTGGAGCGGCCCGCAGGGCTCACTTCAGTAGACAAAACCTTGTGTCTATCGTGCTATCCTTGAGGACGTGCTATCTTAGACGTGGCGGAGCGAAATGGTGTAATCTTACCGTAGCTTGAGGAGCCGCCGGCCGGAGATGCGCTAGCAGGACCCGGAACAGGCGGGCCGCGGCGACCTTGTGTGAACACGGTGTTGGAAGGTCCTCCGTGAGTGCCGGTGTCTCCTGGCTACACCCGGCTCTACACACACCCTTGGTGTACCTTGAGCGGCGGGGGGCGTTGTCCACCCCCCTCCACCCCCTTCCGTAGACACACCTGGACACTGGTGTACCCAGGAGGGGAAGAGGTGTTCTGTACAGGGGAGGGGGGAGGGGTGTACACCTGAAGACTGGTGTATTCTGCGGGAAAATGGGGTGTTGGGGGTGTTTTACACGCACTTCCCGAACACTGGTAAACCCTAAGAGAGGGGGGGGGCGCTGTACTACCAATAAAGGAAAAAACGAGACAAAAATTAAAGCAACGTGTGTTTGGATCACATCACCCCCCCCCCCTCGCATGATGTGAGGGGGGTGTAGGGGTGGGGGTCAGGGATGGGGAAGAGAGGTTGGTGAGAGTTAATGAGTCACGTGGTGGGGGTGTGAGGGGGAGAGGGGGGAGTTGTAAATCCAAAACTTTAAAGCATCACTTTAGACAGCCTTTTGCCCTAACCAGAAACGTGCGAGCCCAAGCAACCCTCCTAACCTATCGCGTCCGATGCATAGAAAACGTAGATATTTGTGACCCGTTACTTTTCCTAACAAGCAGCATTTGTAGCGCTGCTTACGATAACGTTAAAAACACGACCTATTAGCTCAGAGGAGCGGTTGCACTGGACACAGCCTCAGTGTTAGGATCAGGCATCACCGTGGCAAGTTTCAAGTCAATGTGATGACGCGTTTCAACACATCACTCGAACCCGATACAAAACGCTTTGCCCGAAACGCTTTGCGTAATAGTAGCTTTAGGCATTGTATGTACTAGCTCTATCTATAAATCCATAAATCTCTGTAAAATCTCTTGTATGTATGTACCTTACCTAAATAAACATTTATTTATTTATTTATTTATAAAATAAAACCGGCAAACCAATCAGTTTGGTTCACAACCATTACTTATAACTGAAAATCAAGACAAAAGAAGAGTCCTTAAACAAAAACTTAACATTTTGATCATTCAAAAGCTAATTTACCTCATGATAAGTTTGCAATGTTCTATGGAACTGAACCCCAAAAATGATTTTGCCGACTGGCCAAACTCGCGATCAAAAGCATTTCCTGGACCAATTGAGCGGTGTAAATGACACAAAGCCGGCAATTACTGCATGGTCAAGCACGGTAGTCACAGTGTGTGGGGAGAGGAGGCGCCACTGTCACAGACAACACTGCTCATCATAACTCCACACTCTTGCTAGAAACGTATAACACCGTCCATAGTTCATCAAGAGCCCTTGGTGTAGTGACATTCATGGTGAATAAGAACATAAGAATAAAGGTAACTGCAGAAGGCCTATTGGCCCATATGAGGCAGCTCCTATCTATAACCACCCAATCCCACTCGTCCAACCCACGCTTGAAACAGTCGAGGGTTTTGAATCTTGAAACAATATTAACAGTTTACAAGCTGCTACAATTAGTGAAGCACTTACAAAAAACAAAAAATCTGAGACCGACTCAAAGTACTCAACTATAATCCTTGGAACGAAGACTAGAATGACACATCATAAAAATATACATGATAAAATCAGCATCAACACTAAACAGGATCTTTGGAGCAGGACGGGTGGTGGACCCGGCGTAGAGAGTCACGACAGACGCGGACGCCTTGACCCACCGACCACCTTATGCTAAAATTGACACAACCTGCAGCCCATGAGATGGTTGTGGTTGTTGAGACTTGTGTGGGTCTGTGAGACACTGAGGTGTCTCACACAACTCACCAGAACTTAAATTCGACGAAACTTCCAGAACTCGACGTTTCTCACCAGAAACGTCGGCCAAGAACCTTTCCAGTCCCCCCCCCCCCTTGAGAACCTGAGCTCGCCGGAAGGTGATAGCTTTGTCTTGAGTACACGAGCAGTAAGGGTCTGTGAACAGTGTGTACCTGGGGTGAGGAATCACACACCACCCACCCTCCAGGCTATAACTATCGTCCTCTCGCGAATGCCAGAGTCCGAGCCCCGCTCCTGTGCCAGGTAAGTCCACTACGGGCTCACCATAGCCCGTGCTACTTGCCCCGCTCCTGTGCCAGGTAAGTCCACTACGGGCTCACCATAGCCCGTGCTACTTGCCCCGCTCCTGTGCCAGGTAAGTCCACTACGGGCTCACCATAGCCCGTGCTACTTGGGGAACTTGTTCCGAGTAGCTGAATCTATAACAACAACAACAACGAGAATGCTAAGAGGACAATCAAGCTACCCCACATCTGTTGCTACCCAGTAATTTGTTAGAATAAGTGTTGTGAGGAAGGAAAGAACACTATACAGAGCAAAGCTGTATCCTTGTATGTATATGTAAGAACATTCCTGTATACATGTATATGTAAGTATTGCACATACCTGTATGTGCATATATGGAGATACAGGAATGGACGGAAATGCTCTCGGTGAAGAGGGGAGGTGGGGGGGGGGGGACACATTCTCAACAACGTTGTGAAACAACTTTTTCAACAACTCCTGAGGTGAATTTCCTAATATTGGCCTCTGACACCAGCCAGGCTTCTGAGAACTACGATGAGTGTGCCACCCACCTCTCATATCCTCTGTGGCAACTCGTGGTCTGCCTGCCCATCCAGCAGGCACTTCCTTGCCATCAGCAGTAAGTACTGACCGCGAGCGGAATCTCTGGATCAGCCAGAGTTGAGCTGGAAGAAGAAACGTGAGAGGTAGAGCAAGTGTGCCGGCCACCACTTCCTCACAGCCAGCACACTAGAGGTCACGCTACTTCCTCGTGACACCGCAAGGCCCTCATGCTTACCTATATACGCAAATTGATCACCAATACAAAGCACTATGAGGACTGTATCTATTTTTTGCAATTAGAGAACATTACATAGACAGAGGCAATGTTTTGCTTTATCTTGCAACCATGAGCATGCAAGGCTGCGAGCGGCCTTGGCACACTTGTGAGAACGGAGGAGGGACCAACATCTCGCCCCAGGGAACCCCCGGCCACTTACTCACTTTCTACCTGGAAGTGGCCTGACTCATCACCCATACCGCTCCCTGATGCTGGGGCCTCCCTGCCACACACTCTTCATCTACCCCCACTCTAGTGGAATTCACTACTCTCTAACAAGTCTAGTGTATGTCACTACTCACTCTACCCACCTACATACAGACGAAAACAAACACACCTCCCCCCCCACAAAAACACACTCCCCCAACAAACTCCCCACACACAACACACACACACACACATACAGTCCTCCCATCCCCCCCCCACACACACATCTTCAGGTTCCCACTGCCACACACACATACACTTGCCCACAGCGCTCCCCCCCACACAAACACACACAAACACGTGTATATTCCCTGGTCATTGAGTGGGCGGGCGGGAGAGGCAGCGGTCACTCCCACGAGTCAGGAGTTGCCTGTACTTTACTTTGACCGATCTCATCTTATTCCCTCTGCGCTGACGTCAGCACTCCAAAATAAACTTTAAATAACCTGCCACTCGCGTAATTGACTTTCCAAGAGGCTCAAATGTTAACATTTTCTATAATAATATGGCTTGTGATGAATGGAAGACTGGGGATATTTTACAACTGGCTTGTGGCACTCCGGGTGGCACTTCTTGGCTGGCTTGTGGCACTCAGTTGGCACTTGTCTGGCTTTGGCACTCAGTTGGCACTTGTCTGGCTTGTGGCACTCGGTTGGCACTTGTCTGGCTTGTGGCACTCAGTTGGCACTTCTCGTCTTACTTGTGACACTCAGTTGGCACTTGTCTGACTTGTGGCACTCAGTTGACACGTGTCGTCTGGCTTGTGGCACAGAGAGCTGCACTTCTCGACTGGCTTACGGTACACAGGATGGCACTTGCCTGACGTGTGGCACAGGGCGTGGCACTCAGCATGCTTGTAGAACACCTAGTGAGCACGACGACACTATCCGTGGCGCCGAGGACACCGTAACTGCCATGTACAGTTACCAGTATCCTGCAGGTAGGTGTGACTCAAAGACCTTACACACAGTGCCTGGACAAGGCCTTGTACAGGGTGACCAGACCACACACTAGAAAGTGAAGAGACGACGACGTTTCGGTCCGTCCTGGACCATTCTCACAATCGACTTGAGAATGGTCCAGGACGGACCGAAACGTCGTCGTCCCTTCACTATCCAGTGTGTGGTTTGGTTAACATATTTCAGCCACGTTATTGTGACTCCTCGTCTGCACCTTATACAGGCTTTACCTGGGTTTACCTTCACGTTGTTGGGTTCGAGGGTAAACTCGCCTGAGGGTAGGTTGACCAGTTCTGGGTCAATGGTACTAACATATTTACTCTGTTCGAACTGTATAATTTTACATGGATTTTGTTTATACATTACCCTTATACATTACATATTTATATATATATTGGATTTCATTTTATGGTGTATCACTCAATGGTCATATGTTCAATCATTTGGACTGGTCGGTAGAGTGCCGTCTTCGCTTCGTGCTGGCCGGCGTTCGATCCCCCGATAGTCCAAGTGGTTAGGTACCATTCCTTCGGTGGTTCCTCCCATCCTACATGCTATCCTGTCCTCACACCCTTCCATGTGTTTCACAGCATACACAGTCTGGGGCCTCGTAGCCTGGTGGATAGGGCGCAGGACTCGTAATTCTGTGGCGCGGTTCGATTCCCGCACGAGGCAGAAAAAATGGGCCAAGTTTCTTTCGCCCTGAATGCCCCTGTTACCTAGTAGTAATAGGTACCTGGGAGTTAGTCAGCTGTTACGGCTGCTTCCTGGGGGGTGTGTGGTGTGGAAAAAAACAAAACAAAAAAAAATTAGTTAGCAAACAGTTGATTGACAGTTGAGAGGCGGGCCGAAAGAGCAGAGCTCAACCCCCGCAAACACAACTAGGTGAATACAGTCAGTCTTAGCGCTCTCTCCTAATAATATCTTACATATGATCACAGTTATCAAATGTTCTGTGGAAGTCCATGTATACAGCATATGCTCTCTGATGTATTATATTGGCCAGTGATCTTGTCATAGTGGTCGAGTAGTTACGAAAAATAGTATCCTCTTCCTCTTCAAAACTCTGTTGATCAACATTCTGTCGTTCATTCGTTTAAAAGAAACTGGAAGTTTATTCCCTAGCAAGATAACCTCAAGAAGATAGCAGTTTTCTCGAGGGTTGCACTAATGTGGTGAAGCGGGCGAGACCTGTACTTACCTAGTTATAGTAACCTAGTTGTGTTTGCGAGGGTTGAGCTTGGCTCTTTGGTCCCGCCTCTCAACCGTCAATCAACAGTGTACAGATTCTGAGCCTATTGGGCTCTATCATATTTACACTTGAAACTGTGTATGGAGTCAGCCTCCACCACATCACTTCCTAGTGCATTCCATTTGTCAACCACTCTGTGGCGCCGAGGACACTGTAACTGCCATGTACAGTTACCAGTAACCTGCCAGCTTGTAATTACCTAAGTGTAATTACCTAAGTGTAGTTACAGAATGAGAGCTACGCTCGTGGTGTCCCGTCTTCCAAGTACTCTTTGTCATATAACGCTTTGTCATATAACGCATATTGTGTGGTGCTTGTCGTGTGTATGTCTGGGTCTGGCGCTGGGGTTTAGGCCTATCACCTTCTGGAGGGTTATTAAGGCCTTGACACTACCTTACTGATTAACCTGTAGGTATACCTTAGTCCTGAACCTAGTCCAGAACTAAGGTATACTCTCAGTGTATACAGACCGAGAAGCTCGGTAAACCTCTTGGTGTGGTTTGGTAAAGTCGGCCAGGTTTACCAAATCTGGTAAAGTTGGGTATGTGTGTGCAAAGCAAAGCAGAGCTTTACCAAAGTTCTGCAAACAAATGGTATGTCATCTGTTTGCTATCGGGCGTGAGAATAGATTGAGCTACATCATCCCTTTGTGTGTATTTTACCTCAATAAACTTATTTCAATTTCAATCTGCTTGCTACTTCTCTTGTTGGGTCAAGTTGTTTGCAATTGTCAGAGCTTCTGGCGTCTCACCTGTAACCGAGTGATTTCTCCATATACGCTATTATAACTACACGCTCGCGCTAATGGTAGTTTGTAAGT
>WNGS01113158.1:26530131-26549222 GCA_020271785.1 Procambarus virginalis | reverse complement strand
GATTCGAACCCATGCCGTCCAGGATCACCCCTAAACGTACACAGTACCGTGACCACCGCACCAATGATAGACGATCATTGGTGCGGTGGTCACGGTACTGTGTACGTTTAGGGGTACACAGGGGGTATAGGGGTGTATATATATATATATATATATATATATATATATATATATATATATATATATATATATATATATATATATATATATATTTACTATATTATTACTAGGATTGCTAGAAGAGGTTAGATTAGGTCTCATTTATACTGCGATTAAAAACGTTTCTTGTTTGTCCAAATTCAAGATGACAAGTCTGATGGGCCATCACTACATATTGGTACTGTCGACCAAATAATCACTATAGGTACTGTCATCTCAAGAGGCTGAGTTGGACACTACGAGCGGAGCCGTGATACATTTAGCATCCCTCAAACAGCAAACAATAGTTAATATGAACCTCTCTCTTTTAAAAATAAAGAAACATCGCCCAACAACGCAGGGAAGCTTCGTTAGGGTATTAAGCAAGACTGCTGCAGGTCTGAAGGCACTACGAAGACGCTGTCTCAAGTTATCGCGTGCCAAGGAAATATAAACAAAGCCATAATCTATTCAAACTGTGAAGACAATAATGTCTGGGAAATTAGACATCCAAACCACGCATCTGAAAATATATTAAGTGACGACGTTTCGTTCCGTCTTGGACTTAACAAAGACCCACAACAGACCGAAACGTCGTTGCGTCCTATATTTACAGATGTGTGGCTTGAGGGGTCTATTAAAACTTGACGCAATGGTGGCTACAAGTCCAACAACATATATCATCTTTTTTTTTTACCCAAGTGAAGACGTTTAACTTGTAAGGAGCAGTATGAGGTGTTCAGGAGACACTGCGTGAAAACTGTCGGGGGGAAAATATAGTAATAGAGTACACCTAACAGATAATCAACTGTTGGTACAACAGGAGGAAGCAACGGGGAAGGGTGAGAGAGGCACCTCAAACCTATCAGCCGCGGCATCTGGCCCTCCGTGGCATTATTACAATATCCTGGCTTTAAGCATACAAATACAAGAGTCATTCCTACAATGACTCTTAACCATGTTGAAGAGGAAAGTGGGTAGCCAGCTACAAGGAGTGCCTCGATACAGCATCACAGAGCAGAGGTCAAATTGTTCCACAGTAACCAAATCTAGGAGGAGAGGCGGCTGTGTGCGGTACAATCATGAGACAGATTCACGAAGCAGTTACGAAAGTACTTAGCAACGTGTACATCTTTCCTTAATCTTTGACGGCTTTGGTTACAGTTATTAAACAGTTTACAAGCATGAAAACTTCCCAATCAACTGTTGTTATTGTTATAAACAGCCTCCCTGGTGCTTCGGAGCTTATTAACTGTTTAATAATTATAAACAAAGCCGCCAAAGATTCAGAAAAGATGGACAGGTTGGTAAGTGCTTGCGTTACTGCTTCGTGAATCTGGCTTCAGGAGACAGGACACACAGTGGTGGCGCCACAAGTCCCGTCAACAAGAGTAGTGTTGGTGCTGGGGACCCCAAGCCCCCTCATACATTATATATTATAATGTTATATTACCACCTTTACCTGTGGCCCTCCCACTCCCCCCTGGTGGCACCCGGCCACTACTAACCTCATAATCTCTCATTTACCTCCCTCCTCAGACCACTATAGCAGCGGAAACCAGAACGGTTGCGGGCGCCGCACGCAAGGTAATGAGTGGGTGTGCTCGCGTGCACTCTTGGGTCGCGTCGCCAACCTCTGGCACGCAACGCTATTTATTGTTACAGCGTTCCAAGGCGAATACCCACGCACGCGCGTGTGTGACCCCTACCCCCTCCCCCCTCAGAGATTAACAGTGGGGTCACGCAACCCCAGCTTATCTATAGTTAGGGATTACTAACGATATATTCTCACACACGCACATACACCCAGTCTTCCAGGGAATATATCACCAGCACACGGCGCACGCAACGCACATTGAGTCTTTACCTCTGTACCACAACCCTCCCTACCACCCCCCCCCACACACACACACACACACACACACACACACACACACACACACACACACACACACACACACACGAAGGTTGTAAGAGGAGTATAGAGAGGAAGGGAATGAATTTTTCAATGGAAAGCGCCAAGCCATTACGCCTATATAGCACTTGGAAGGGGTCAGGATAAGGACTTAGGATGGGACGGGGGAGAGGAATGGTACCCATCCACTTGGACGGTCGGGGATTGAACGCCGACCTGCATGAAGCGAGACCGTCGCTCTACCGGACACCCCAAGTGGTTGGATAGACTTTATAAACTAAATAACAAGTCAACGAAACGAAACTGAAGGATGGTCCACAGGCAATGTCACCAGGCAAAAATAACAAGCATAACAGCAATTTAGAAAGTATATAAAGAATTCAATCCCAGACACAATTTTATGTGTAAATATTATAATAAAAACAGAGAAGGATCATTACAAGCACACCTGGTTGATTACACCTAGACTGGTACACACACACCTTGTACCTAGACTGACAGTTGAGAGGCGGGACCAAAGAGCTTAACCCCCGTAAGCATAACTAGGTTAATACAATTAGGTGAGTACACTTGTTCCCCCCACACTGTCTCCCCCCCCCATGCCCAACCACTTGGGCTGGACGGTAGAGCGACGGTCTCGCTTCATGCAGGTCGGCGTTCAATTCCCGACCGTCCAAATGGTCGGACACCATTCCTTCCCCTCGTCCCATCCCAAATCCTCATCCTGACCCCTTCCCAGTGCTATATAGCCATAATGGCTTGGCGCTTTCCCTTGATATTTTCTTCTTCCCCCCCCCCACACACACCCCACAACTACACAAAACACCACACAAGAAGCCAGAGAAACAAACACCCACATATCAGCCTACTAAGAGCACGCTACAGTGTTACTTGTCTAAAACTACACAGATACAGTATGATTTCTCACAATACGAGGTGAGACTTTAAAGGGAAAACTTGGAGTAACAAAACAAAATAATTTTCCCGGGATTTTCTTCCAACTTGATGTGACGTTCTAAAAAGTCATTTCAAACCATTGTAATTTCTTGATAGTTTGAAAGTGCATGTGGCATAGCGGCCCAACCCACTCCTTCTCCCAAGCCAGCCATACATATGGGATATATACACACATACAGGTGTATCCTGCTTCTCCGTTTATATACACTGCGAGTTTCCTGAATCCCTGGGCAATGTTCACGGCCTAAATGAGGACAATGTTCAGGGTCAGTAAGCACTTATGTGACCTTAACAACTCCAGACTGTGGTAGGCCTTAACCCAAACATAAATCTAAAGTTGTACTCAAACAATAACAATGACAGACGGGCAGAAAGATCTCCCAGCTCCTGAAATATTATTATTTGTACTATTTCTGTGACCAGTGTGGGGTGGGTGCTGGAGAGTGTGGGGGCGGGTATTGGAGAGTGTGGGGGCAGGTGCTGGAGAGTGTGGGGCAGGTGCTGGAGAGTGTGGGGGCAGGTGCTGGAGAGTGTGGGGGCAGGTGCTGGAGAGTGTGGGGGCAGGTGCTGGAGAGTGTGGGGCAGGTGCTGGAGAGTGTGGGGCAGGTGCTGGAGAGTGTGGGGCAGGTGCTGGAGAGTGTGGGGGCAGGTGCTGGAGAGTGTGGGGCAGGTGCTGGAGAGTGTGGGGCAGGTGCTGGAGAGTGTGGGGGCAGGTACTGGAGAGTGTGGGGCGGGTACTGGAGTGTGGGGGGCACGTAATGGTCTCACCGGGAGCCCCCCACACCAGCACCCCGGGCTCACAAACTATCGTCTCCTCCAAATTAATTTGTAAATCACGATGAACAAGACTCTGGGTTTTCCCCTCTCAAGTTCTAGCCGAGGATAATCTGTTCTAGTCGACCTCTTAACGACAGACTAATCACTCCCAAGACAGAGCAAATAAGGTGTGTGGCGGGCAGTTGTGGGGGGGGGAGGGGAGGGTATGGTGACGGGTGTGTGGGGGGGGGAGAGTGTGTGGCGGGCAGTTGTGGGGGGGGTGGGGAGGGTATGGTGACGGGTGTGGGGAGGGGGGGAGAGTGTGGCACAATCAAGAAGATAACTATGAAGAAAATACTGGAATTCTTAGTGTGTAGCTATGGTCCCGTCCCCTGGAAGACATTTCAACAGACTCCAACATCTTGAGAGACGCAGACGACCTGTTTGATGCCTGCTTCTTGCTGTGAGGGCCAATGTCTTCAAGATTTCCCTCCGCGCTTGGTCAACTAGCGGACGTAGGACACAAGCCGCTGAGCCGCCAGGAGCCTGGTGAGGACGGCGTCTCTCAAGGACATCACTTCATCACCCACCGTTCATTCCTCGCCTCTCCAGCATCTTCTTACAGCCAACGCAAGTTTAAGAAAGTCAAGTCAGTAAATCAAGTGTAAGCTCTGCTCAACAGATGGCGCCACCTTCACCCCTGTATTTTATGAATGGATCTTGTTATCATGACCACCACCATCCCTACCACCACTACCACCACTACCACCATCGCAGGAGGCACCATCCACATAATACTAAATCTGTTGAACACGCACATGCAAACTTTTCTTAACAAATATAGCACAAATACTCTTCCTTATAGCTGAAAATTATAACGCCAGTTTGGTTTATGACGCGTTTTATATTAATTGCATGACTGGGAGTGTGGGAGTCTGAGTACTGTGCAATGTGAGTTTTGGCGGCAGAGTGCAGGTGCTCACCATGGCAGATGTGGTGGGCTGTCACCATCAGCCGGAACTCTCACTACCATGTACGAGTACTGTACTTGATAGTGAGTACTATCATCATTCACTTTCAGACAACATTTACTCATCGTCACTTGGTAACAACTCATCCCTTGAGGCAGTTACACTCACTCCTTGAGACAGTTACACTCACACCATGTGACAGTTACACTCACACCATGTGACAGTTACACTCACACTATGTGACAGTTACACTCACACCATGAGACAGTTACACTCACACCATGAGACAGTTACACTCACACCATGAGACAGTTACACTCACACCATGAGACAGTTACACTCACACCATGAGACAGTTACACTCACACCATGAGACAGTTACACTCACACCTTGAGACAGTTACACTCACACCATGAGACAGTTACACTCACACCATGAGACAGTTACACTCACACCATGAGACAGTTACACTCACACCATGAGACAGTTACACTCACACCATGAGACAGTTACACTCACACCATGAGACAGTTACACTCACCCATGAGACAGTTACACTCACACCATGAGACAGTTACACTCACACCATGAGACAGTTACACTCACACCATGAGACAGTTACACTCACACCATGAGACAGTTACACTCACACCATGAGACAGTTACACTCACACCATGAGACAGTTACACTCACACCATGAGACAGTTACACTCACACCATGAGACAGTTACACTCACACCATGTGACAGTTACACTCACACCATGTGACAGTTACACTCACACCATGTGACAGTTACACTCACACCATGAGACAGTTACACTCACACTATGTGACAGTTACACTCACACCATGAGACAGTTACACTCACACCATGAGACAGTTACACTCACACCTTGAGACAGTTACACTCACACCATGAGACAGTTACACTCACACCATGAGACAGTTACACTCACACCATGTGACAGTTACACTCACACACCTTAAGACAGTTACACTCACACCTTGAGACAGTTACAGTCTAAGAGACAACGCTCACTTCTCGCACAATAGGCTCACTCTTAAAACAAAGGAGAGTCACAGGAGTGGAGCCAGAACCCGGCATAAGAACTGCCTCTTCCTCCTCCACACAATGTTCCTCCATGACTCTTTAAAACGCTTCCCTGCACAATACTCCATCAGCCAACGGCCCTCCTCACTCCCTCACACCCAACAAAACACCTCCCCAACCTCTCTCCCTCATGCAGTTAACCCTAACATGGTCCCTCTCCCTCCCACTCCCCACAGACTGACTGACTGACTGGAGTGAGGACAGGGCGTCCCCCTGGCGTTGTGAGAGGGTCTTCGACGTCATAAATACAGAAGCTGGTGGACCACTTACTCCACGCTCGCCCCATATATCACATCAGTACAAGTGCACCTAAGTGTCTAGCCTTAGTCGCAGTGCAGTTGTTTCACCGTGAGTGACGCCACTGTTTTGATGGGGGGAGGGGGTGACCCGCTCTGTGGGGCGTGGAGGGGAGGGGGAGATCCGCTGTGGGGAGGGGGGGGGGAGGGGGTGACCCGCTCTGTAGGGCGGGTGGGGGGGGGGGGTTGTACCTGTTGTCTGAGGCTTGGTGTCCTCACATTCTCTGGATACACATTTTGCTACTTTCTACAGGGGAGCCTGAGGTGGGGGTGGGGGGGGGGGGGGCGGGCGAACATATCTCAGCAGACAACTCTACTCAACTACCTTATCTTGAGATCTTGAGATGATTTCGGGGCTTTAGTGTCCCCGCGGCCCGGTCCTGGACCAGGCCTCCACCCCCAGGAAGCAGCCCGTGACCCACCCATGATAGGCTGACCCACCTACCATGATAGGCTGGGGAATAGCTCTGGGAATAACAAGTTCCCTTACATGCCCACCAAGCACTGGGGCATCGAAGTTACGATGCCCATTTCATTAATTCATTGTCACTAAAGTAGTAAGGCTTTAAACGCCATTACACCCTATACCACACCCACTCCCCCCGGTGTAGACAGGGTACTGATCTGAACTGGGTGTGCTAACAATCCTCACCCAGGGGCCTGACAACTGAGTGGATAGCGCTTCGGATTCGTGGTCCTGAGGTTCCGGGTTCAACCCCCGATGGAGGCGGAAACAAATGGGCAGTTTCTTTCGCCCTGATGCTCCTGTTTACCTAGCAGTAAATAGGTACCTGGGAGTTAGGCAGCTGCTACGGGGTGATTCCTGGGGATGTGTAACAAAAAGGAGACCTTGGTCGAGGACCGAGCCGCTAAGCCCCGAAATCACCTCAAGATAACCTCAAGAAAACCAAGATAACTCGAAGCTTCCCCTCCGTGGCGAAACGAGAAGATAGTTCAAGTGATCCCTTCCCAAAGGTTGAAAATAATGGAGACAGGCAGGAACAAGGTCGACCTTCGTCAGGTAATTCAGAAACAAGTGCTAGGGATGGTCCAGTCGTCGGCCTCAGGGAAGGAGGAGCTTCACAGACCTCTCGACCTACTGAGAGCATTACCAAAATTACGGATGAATAATGTTTATAATTCGCCGAAAAACGAATCACAGCGGGAAATGAAGAAGTGGCGGGAAAAACAAGACACGACACATATTATCTATATATAAAAAACAGTTACACACAACACCAGACTTATCCACCCAAACACGGTGGACCGCAATTTTTTTTTTTTTAATAAATCTATGACGATAGTTTTGAACGCAGGGGACATGTTCACCACAATTTATCGTCGTGTTTCTGGTACAACGATAAGCGGTTGTGCATTAAGCTCACTTCGTGTTCTTTATTGAAATACTTTGCTTAAACGCACCGGGCAACGGAGCTCAAGATGTAATGATAATCTTCCTGGCAAGCAGCAGCTCACCAAGGTGGCGTAGAGCAGGAGTCCAGGAACGCAGGGTTTAAACCGTTCACTAAAGTTTAAACTCTGACCAATCATGACGTTGGCATGTTCTTTTTACCGGGTATTTAAAGTTTAAATGTTGAACGTTGGGAGGAGGCGGCGGGCGCTTGGCCAGGGGACATGGTCAAGCAGGACCAGTAAAGTCCGTTAATGGTATGAGGCGAGTGCTGCAGGTAGGCTGGCTGGCCGCGCGCCAAGATTTTAAAAAGCCAGGTTATGGAGGTAGCTGGAGCCGACGCTGACGCCATCCTCGACTGACCAGTGCCAAGGTCTGCTAGATCCCGCCACCGGATCTTGGCATCTTGCCATCCACTACTACTGTTGACAAGAGTACAAACACACACGCCAGTCACCAACCCACCTACCCCCGCCCGCGCATGCGCTGCTCTCACCCAATGGCAGCACAGCGCGCCAATTTTACAGGCGCTGATTGGTTAATCTCTGCGAGATCTTGGAGGTGCGAAATGCAGGTTCCTTGACACGAAGTAATATTATATACGATTACTTGGGCGTCAACTGTGGCGGAATATTAAGTTTGGAGATGCGGCAAGGAAGAAATGGGTTTATCATGAAGAAGATGAACTTGACATGGCTCCATACAAGCTTATATACAGTAAACAAGTCTCCCTTAGCCCTTAAATCTCTGAGCAGAGATTCAAAATGTGCGTTGTCACCTTATCTGTCAGCTGAAATCATCTCATCACTTTATCTCTACTCGTATTATTTAAAATTTAAAATAGCCAGATTTAAAAGCCAGACCATCCGTTGCTTTACAATCAATGACGGAACTCGGCGCCATCTATGATCCAGGTACCGAACTAAACCAGTTGACCCTCCCATTAATATTAGTTTCCCATCTTCTAGTCTGCTGTGCTGGAAGGCGACGAGCCACCAGGGACAGGCGGCGGACATCAGTGAAGCAGAGAGAGTGAACGAGTACTTTGGTCGACCTTGAGACGAGCTAGCCAGCGGAGCTAGTTGAACGCTGTGGACTTCACTCTTGGAAGGTGCTAGTTGAGCACTGTGGACCTGGCTAGTTGAGCGTACTAGCGAGAGCGTTAAGGAGGAGAGCTTGAAGACGTCTCCATAGCTGCGGCTAGGGGTGCGTTGAAGATCTCGTCAGAGGAATATAAATAGTGATCGTCATCTTTGAAGCGAGCTAGCCTGAGGGTTAGTGATGCACTGGATGACCTCCCGTAGAAAACTGCGCATAGTAGTAGTGGTGATGATGGGTAATAAGAACGGTTAAATTTATTTTATTACTTACCTTAAACATTACACTATTTCCACCAAGGGTGGAGACCTCTGAACTTGAGTAGGAGCGAAGAGTTTTAAAAGAACCAGGTTACAGAAAGACTCTTAACATCATCACACCTTGCACCATCACTGTAGCCGCCTCCACACCTTGCACCATCACTGTGGTCGCCTCCACACCTTGCACCATCACTGTGGTCGCCTCCACACCTTGCACCATCACTGTAGCCGCCTCCACACCTTGCACCATCACTGTGGTCGCCTCCACACCTTGCACCATCACTGTAGCCGCCTCCACACCTTGCACCATCACTGTAGCCGCCTCCACACCTTGCACCATCACTGTGGTCGCCTCCACACCTTGCACCATCACTGTGGTCGCCTCCACACCTTGCACCATCACTGTGGTCGCCTCCACACCTTGCACCATCACTGTGGTCGCCTCCACACCTTGCACCATCACTGTGGTCGCCTCCACACCTTGCACCATCACTGTGGTCGCCTCCACACCTTGCACCATCACTGTGGTCTCCTCCACACCTTGCACCATCACTGTAGTCGCCTCCACACCTTGCACCATCACTGTAGTCGCCTCCACACCTTGCACCATCACTGTAGTCGCCTCCACACCTTGCACCATCACTGTAGTCGCCTCCACACCTTGCACCATCACTGTAGCCGCCTCCACACCTGTACATCACCTGCATGTGTTTCCATCAACTACAATATAGATTGTGCAAAGAATACCTGATCAACAGGACTATGATTCATACGTCAGACTGCGAGTAGTGGCGTTTATACGTCGCCGAATACGTCGCATTCTTTATAGAATGAATCACTGTTAAAAATGCGATTTTGCAGTCAAAACCAAATCTTGGTAATATAAACGTTCTTCATGCATCGGCCTCCAGAGGTTAGGTAAGTTGATCTGGTGCGCACGTTTCTGGTTAAGCGCAACAGTTGCGTTTCTAACGGAGTAGCAAGTCAAGAGGACGGGCAGTACTCAAACACCATCTTACTCTTGGTAAATGCACTAAACACTGGTTTATCAGTTCCTCTTCCCTCTCCCACCTCTCCCACTCTCCCACCTCCCCTTCTCCCACCTCCCTCTCCCACTAGGCAATCCCTGTATGAAGTTTACAAAACACTCGAAGCCTCATCACCGGCAACATTGGAGTCGAGAGAGGTAGTGGATGTGAAGACTGCGGGAGGGGGTTTAGTGGGGGTTGTGGGGGGAAGGGGTTAATGGTAGTGTGAGGGGAATTTATTGGTGATGCTAGTAGCTCCTAGTAAGTGGGGGGGGGGGGGAGGCTTCCACTGAAGCCCAAATCAAGGGGCGTCACACATTTACCCGGACGGACTCTGGCCGTGGTCCAGGAGGTCTAGTTCCAACACTTCGTGTCAACTGCACCATGATATCATTAACGTGATGCATCAACGAGAAAAATAGATGAAACCGTGAGGATGATTCGAACCCGGACACTTGGTACTCCCACGCCCTAGACCACTACATCACGACAGGGCCAAAAGCCCTGCAACCCGGGATTCAATTCGCTGATACATCAAGTTAACGTGATTTTGTTGTGCAAAGTCTTCGCCTGTTTTTAAACAGGAAACGGTCATACACCTGGCCACAGGTGTGCCACATCCACCTGGCCACATGTGTGCCACAGCCTAGCTTAAGATTACATACGGTTTCACTGGGAGCCTTTACTATGATGGTTATATACCATTAAGTATATATTTGTAAATCTAAAATTTAGACCTTGTGTGATCCTCCCTCATGCGTGTCTGACTCTAAACGGCATCCTCGCTGCAATAAGACACTGAATTCCTGCTATTAGGCAGAAATATATTGTAAATAAATTTAGCAGGACATTGTAAATTGTCAATTATGTTAATAATAATAATTAATGTATTCCACATGGGGCTGTGGTCCCATAGCTCAGCAGGCTACGTGAGACTAACACACCCGCCACTGGTTGTGGGTTAGCCAGCTTCATTCCAGAATACAGCTCTTATTACATGCTATGTTCTCATATATAGAACATAGCATTATATATATGTATATATATATATATATATATATATATATATATATATATATATATATATATATAATAAGTAGCATGTTCTCCTCCCGAAGGAGCAGGATCCCTTAAGTAGACTCGACTGCTCTCCGGGCTAAGGAAGTAGCTCCTCCCAGAGATAATCAGTGGGATCCATGAAGAGGAAGGATTCGAACCAATGTTCTGGGTTCTCCCAGGCACGCTGTAGACCTCTCCTCCGTTATCTCAGGACCGTGTTCACGGGAGAGCAGCACAGAGCAGGCAGGGGGGAGAGACAGAACGAGCCACATGCTGTTAAAAGTACAAGACGAACCGGAGAACAGTTACCGTCAAAGGCAGGAGAATAACGGGAGGGAGGAAGGGAGGGAAGGCGCTAAGCAGAAGGTATGAACACAGCCGGGAGAGATTGTGGGAAAGCGGGAGTCGACGCTATCCTAAGCCGCCTATTTTTTTTTTTTTTTTTGGGAGTAAAGAGGAAGGAGAGGCATAGGTGAAGGGAAGTATAGAAGTGGGAAGTACAGTGAGAGGTATGAAAGCAGGCGGGCTGTCCGCCTTGCTGACACGATGTGTGGGTGTTGGCAGCTAAGCTAAGCTGGCTCCCTCTTGTCAGGGAGCTGTGAGTGTGTGAGAGGTTCTTCACATGTGTTTCACCATATATGGATGTCTATAGATGAATACTGAGTAGCATTCATATATACACACTCCGATGCTTCCACACATGTTGTTCTGTTTAAGGCTCTTTATTTTAGTATTATTATTATTTATCGAGTTGTTCATACACATTATTTATCTAGTTGTTCATACACATATTTTTATTTATCGAGTTGTTCACACATACACATATTTGAACTGTTCATATATACACATGTATATCTCATCTGGGGATTATATACTGTGGAGCGGGGTTTTTATGCAGAGAATCAAGGCTCTTGGGCCACCAGCAGTGGGAGCGGGGCGTCTCATCTTGGAGCCGCCTAAGTGTGAGTACGCGGTTACGGGGAATGGCAGGGAGACGGGGTAGTTGACGGGAGTAGGTGTGGGGGAATGTAGAGGGAGGAGGCGTATGCAGAGGCTGCTACCAGCGCAAAGGGAAACATGGCGCCAAGGGCAGCCATGCCGTCAGCGGTGTCAGCAGTATAGGCCTGTCGACGACCGGGCCGCGGGGACGCTAAACCCTGAAAACACCTCAAGGTAACAGTAAAAACATGAAGGATAGCTTTGGTAGGAGCTAAGGGAAGGGGGTGTTAGTGTGAGGAGAAGCCTGAAGATGCGGGAGGGGAGGCCGGAGTGGTGAGGAAGGTAAAGGGGGGGGGCAAGAAAGGTCAGCCGTAGTTGGAGGTCGGTGCGAGAAGGGGTCGCTGAGTGGGGAAGTTGGTGTCAAATTGAGAAGGTGGAGTGGTAGAGGGGTGGGAAGGTGTTGTCAGTCTCCCCCTGTCACATCACCCTACCTCCAGGGAGAATAATTTATACATGTAGACCATACAGTGATGTCCACAACAACAATGTCCCTTAATGGTCGCCTACAGTACCTGCCCCAGGCAGAACAATGGCCACACACACACACACACACACACACACACACACACACACACACACACACACACACACACACACACACACACACACACACACACACGTAATCATAACCTAACCAAGGTAGCAGTCCCCTCCACCCCGTCCCCTCCCCAGTACCCAGGGAGTGTAACCCTTCAACTTCTGTCTGACCTCTGACCCAGCCAGCCAGCCATGCCCCCCCCCCCACCTCCCACCTGCTGGAGCACAGAGACCTCGGCATCATATACAATTCCCCCTCAAGATTCCCACACCATGCACCTCCCGACCCCCCCCCCCACCACTCTCTTAACTGTCTTGGTCACTATCACAAGGATGGGAAGGTGCACGGGTGTTGTCGGGCAGCTCACTATCACGCGCTTCCTCCTCCTCCTCCGGTTCACTTTCATCGCGTACTCCTTCCGTACGCGAGGAACATTGCACGGTACGTAAGCGACAGGTGCAAGGGTGTCGGCACAAGGTGGTGTGGTACACGGTACGCACCTGGAGGCCCCAGCAGTCTGTGACTTATCTTCATCGTATCTGCGTCCGCCGTAGTGGGAGGGGAGGGAGGGGTGTAGAAGTGTTGGGGGAGGAGGGGAGGCGCTGTGGGAGGCAGACGGGTGTTCTTCAAGGGCCAAGTGGTAGAGAGGAGAGCAGGACGCAGGCTGAGGAGGAGATTCTGCTGTGATTCGCAGCAGGAAACAAACTGCTGGAGAGAGAGAGAAACCAAGACGACGAAGTTTTGGGATAATCCAAAGGCAACTTTGCCTTGTGATGGTTCAGGAGATCAATGCCCCTAACCATGCCCCTAACCAGGCCTCCTTGTTGGTGGTCTGGCCAACCAGGCTGTCGGACGCCGCTGCTTGCAATGTGACGTAGGAATCACAGCCGTGGCCGTCAAATTACATGAGGCTGCTAAAGAGTCTTAATGGGGCCCTTAATGTTTGTATTATTGTCTTGGCGACACTTGGCACGACAAAGAGTTCACACAGCACGCGGGAAGATAACGTTAAGCTAGGAAATGAAAAAGAATGAGGGAGAGAGAGAGAGAGAAACTGTAAAGGTGATGGGATAGATAACCCCCTCACCCAACGGGTAGGAAACTAAGGGAAACGGTGAGAGAGTATAGAAGTGAGAGAGCCGACAGACTGCAGGTGGCGTGCCGCAAGGATCGGCTCTGGGATCCAATCTGTTCTTTCTGGATGTCAACGACCTGACAGGAAATTGAATTATGTTTGCGGGCGATGTCAAGCTGATGAGGAGAATTAGAAACCAGGAGGACTGGGGTAAGGTACATACAACCGCACGCTCTCCTGCCTTAGTCGAAAAGGTGGGTGTTTGAGCTCAACCCTGACAAATGCACATTAATTAGGACTTAGAGCTGTGAGAAGATCCCAGATCAGTACATGTTCAAGAGGGTGCTGCCAGAAACAAAGATAAGGGATATAGGGAGATATATAACGCCTGAGAAACACGTTAACCAAAGAAGTCTGCAACATACGTACAGCTGGCAAATATGCAAGTAACGGACGCTCAGGAAAGTAAGAAAAAAAGGATGCTTCCAAGACACTACATACAACTTACGTAAGACCAACCCTTGAGAATGCAGCTCTGATATAGTCCACGAATATAAAAGACGGAAAAAAAAGCTACAGACTTTTGAGGCACAGCTCCTGTGCCAGGTCCACTACGGGCTCACCACAGCCCCGCTCCTGTGCCAGGTAAGTCCACTACGGCCTCACCATAGCCCGTGCTGCTTGGAACTTTGTGTTTCCAGTAGCTGAATGTAAAACAAGGTAGAGACTCTGATGATCCAGAGAGACGGCTCGTAAACCATCTACAAAGTCACAAGCAAGTGGAGCGGAGTACGACTTGCTACTCCCAACACGAGTATGGCAATAAAGACCATATTATTTGGGTCAATTGACTGAACAGCTTCAACAAGAAATACGGCGAGAAGGAGCGAAATTGAGTAGCCAGGAGGTAAGAAGACCTCTCCATAACGGTAATGGTGAATCATGCGAGCACATAGTGACCTTAACATCCAAACTAACCAAATAACCGGAGTCAGCAGAGCACTAAAAGAAATTGTGGAAGCCACTTCCATCCACACCTTAAACGTCATATTGGAGAAAGAATTCAAACTTCAGAGTAGTTCAATTATAACGCGTCTAGAACCAGGCCGGCATGACTGCTCGAACCTCACCTCCCGGTAATCACTAACAGGTATGACCGGAGTCGGGTCCCAGAGGTGAGGACACTGAGGAGATGAGTGTGGAGCATCAGTAATGCCACACGCACACACGCACACGCACGCATGGCTGAGCATAGCTGGTGTGTGTGTGTGTGTGTGTGTGTGATACCCACCCAAGCCTCGCCTCCACCTCGCATGGGAATAAATATATTTCATTCTTGATGGGCTATATTCTGTCGGCGTTATTAAGACTCATTATACTAGTTGCGTAGTCTCAAGTTCAACTCTTGTTATTCAAACTAATTAAGCCAAACAGCGTTAACAAGCTCCAAGTACAATCAAGAGCCAGGTAAACAAGAGCGTGCAATAATTCCTCCCGCAATCACGACAGAAATATAAACAGGAGAATTGCAAGAAGTTAAAGTGCATATAACGAAGAAACAAATGAGGTTGAAGCAGCCAGGTAGAGCGAGAGACCAACGGGACAGTTGGACAAAAACAAAGGGATGCGCCTAACTGTGTGAGGGCGGAGGTACAGCTCGGGTATGGCAACAGCGGCTTGGCGGGTCCCGAGGGCTAGCGGCGCCGCCCATGGCAACACTGGTTCTACCTTCATCTCCCATCAACTCGACCTTCGTAATTTCCTATATTTTGCGCTGTAAACACGCTATGTTTAGCGTTAATCACCGCGGCGTCGTTCCGGGTCGTCACTCCAGTGAACCAGTCCAAGTATTACGTCTCTTGGGACTTCCGCTAAGATGCCCACGGTTAACGGAATAGCGTAGAGGCTTCGTGAGCTGCCTCCCGCCCCTCAACTCTCACCTGGAACAGCGTGACGTCACTCGTATAGAGGAGTTGGGGGGGGGGGGACCCTAGAGGCGGGCGGTAATTAACGAAGAGAGGTAACAGGGGTCGGACAGGCCACCAGCGTGGGAATAGTCACTCTGCCAAGTCTAGCACTCTCACGCTCCGCCACACCACCCCTCCCTCACACCACACCACACCACACACACACCACACACACACACACACACACACACACACACACACACACACACACACAACAACACACACACACAACACACACCACCTACCCAGAAAGATGTCCGTATCTCGTTAAACACAAACGAAGCTAAATAGAGTTTCTGGCTCCTGGTGAAATACGAGTTAGGAAACTAGAGGGTTTAACCTCACGCTTGGAGAAGAGAGAAGGAAAGGGATAAACATGATCACAACATACAAAATATTTAGGGGGATAGACGCAGAACAAAGACAATTTACTATGCATTGTACACAAACACGGACATAAATGAAATAATCTGCTCAGAGACACTATAATAATTTGTTCAGTTTCAGGCTATTGAACAAATCGATTACACTAAGAAATATGAAACTGTTCATTAAGAGAGACCCTCCGATATAAACGTTACTTGCTACGTGTTAAACCATGTTTCGTTTTGTTTAGGTCATCTTGTAACTGTTTGCAAATTCCCGTCATACTGGTTGATACCTGGTTGATGGGGTTTGGGAGTTCTTGTACTCCCAAGCCCGGCCCGAGGCCAGGCTTGACTTGTAAGAGTTTGGTCCACGGTTCCACCAGGCTGTTGCTTGAGTGGCCCGCAGGCCACATACCCACCACACCCGGTGGTCCGGCACTCCTGGAGGAATAAATCTAGCTTCCTCTTGGAGATGCTTATCCTTTTCCTAATGTATCACATCACTGGCAGACATTTTGAGAAAGGAGACGATTCTCTCTGGTAAGTCATTCATCTAATTCGTTTATTTATTATTTTATTATGCTCCCCATACCCACTCCGTGGGACGTGTGGTAAGGGTTACAGAGGCACATAATGGGTTCAGGGACTGAGACCCAGAGTTCGTTTATCTGAGCAAGTAACAAGTTTGTGAAGCTAGTTACACAATTGTTAATTTACATACTAATATTACATATTATATACATATTCCAAAATCTAAAATTTCCACCAAAAAACAAAACTATATGTAATATAATGGGGGCCACCTCTGGTGCAACTGTAGGGACCCATAGCCTCGAGAAGAAAATAAAGTATTCAGAAAATCTTGTTGATTCTCACTGAACACTGATATTTTCCTCTCCTACCACCCCTATTTTTTTTCTTAAATTATATATAATTATACATAAATATACAATAATATTCATATATTCACACATACAAATCAATAGTCAACGAGTGAAGAGTGCATGTATTCACCCAAATGTGCTTGCAGGGTCGAGTAAAATATAGCTCATGGGCCCGCCTTCCCATCATTTCCCGTCAATGCAATGTCTCATTCTTTTCAAGGTTTTCTTATCACAATTACACCTGTAGTTGTGAATTAATGCCGACTACTTTTTTTGCCAACAAAATCTTTCTGGTATCTTTATGATTCATCCGTGTCTGGTTTCCATATATGCCACCCCCTGGAAAGTGGGGTATATATAAAATTTATATATATATATATAATATTTATATATATATATATATATTATATATATATAATATATATAGAGGGTGCGTTTGGACGGGTGCACCTGAAGCCACGCCCCAATATAGGGTGACGGCCTAGCCAGCTGCTTGCCTATAATATATAATCCCACAACACCCCTGTAGTAAGCTACTTATATACGGCGATTTTCTCCTGCGCTAAATTTTCAGCAATAAAACAAAGTGTACAATATATAAACACCTGCCTAGGGTTTCCTCTCCTCTCCCACACCTGCCTCGTGTGCTTCCCTCCCCCCCCCCCCAACACCTGCCCCGGATGCTCCCCCCCCCACACACACACCTGCCATACACATAATTATTAGAAGTGAATGAATAAATAAATACATTCCAAATATTTGCAGCTTTTGTGAATAAAAAAAGCATTCAACTCTATGAGTTCCCAGAACTCGCAGTCTAGATCGAAAAGCTAATTGGTTGAGGCCGTGAGGCTCACGGCCTAATCAACCAATTAGAATTCCTCATGCATGCATATAACCCCCTGGGCTCGTACGAATGAAACAGCTAATTAGTCAGTGCAATGATCTACCCGTCTAATTATACCAATCGGAGCTCTTCGTTCGAATAAATGAATCTTATTCAATGTTTTTTTCTAGGTAACAGTTAAGAGTAGCTGGCAATATTATATGAAAAAAAGCTTTACTACAACTAATGAGAATCCTTATTTTTTTAAATGTTTCGTACACGTGTCATCTTAGGTTTATGCAAGTCCATACTTACCTGAATTTACCTGAGGGGAAATCCTCCATAGTAGCCTCGAAGGAGATAGGAAGTCGGCAGCTTGTTGTACAACACCTTTCCATCTCTGCCCCCAACTCAACAACTTCTCTCCATGAGAGAGAGAGAGAGAGAGTAGAGGATAAGGAGAGATGAGAGAGAGAGACGAGAGAGAGAAAGGAAGGCTTCGCCCTGCTCTCTGAGATGCGCCACCACTGCCATTTATACAAAACGAGGCTGTTAAGAAATCTGTTAATTTCCAGCACCTGTTTAAGAGGAGCAGTGTAAGACCTCTGCCACACTCTTGACGCCATGAAACAAGATAGACTTTGTAAGAACTGGTGACTGTATGCACAGTAAAATAAGTCAACCATGATCGGAAAACAACAGCGAAGATCTCACCGTAGCCATTTTTTACCAAACAACATTACCCTCACTCCGAAGGGAAATAAAAGGAGGCCTGGTCGAGGACCGGGCCGCGGGGACGCTAAACGCCCCGAAATATCTCAAGATAACCTAAAGAATGAAGATAGCGTTTTGTGTAGAAATAACCATTCAAAACATTTAGTGAAACAACATGCTGAAAACTAATTATCTTTTGTGGGTTTTTTAAAAAGTTTTATAAAAAAAGTTACCTTCCATACAAGCTACAAGTTCAATTCAATTCCAGGTTTTAGGGCACAAGTCACAAGACCATGCCACCCCCCACCACAACATTCATATACACCAACTCACTGTAAAGTTACACAAAAAAGTACAATAAACCAAATTTTAGCTATAAAAGTATCAAACTTTGTTAAAGATATCTGAACATTTAGTGTGATCCTTTTTAAAAGATACTTACAAAACAGATACAAAAGATAGATACAGGACAGATACAAAACCACTTGTTTGGTGATAAATGATTTATTTAATTACTGTATTAATATTTCGTTTGAAATAAAAAAATCATTTAAAATTTAAGTTTTTGCTGTGTTAAAAAGATAGTTTGACTTGACAAGACCAGACATGTAGAGTAGCCGGCGTGGGGCCCCAATGGGATAAAATGGGTCCCAGGGCCCCAGTGGAAGAATGGGTGGTTCCCCATCAGACGTTCAAAAAGTTTGGGACATTTTATTT
>WNGS01113158.1:26481230-26508735 GCA_020271785.1 Procambarus virginalis | reverse complement strand
ACCTTAGTCTGTGGCCAGCATTTCTTGGTGATAAACTAGTCTATGGCCACCTTCTACTGTGATTACCCGGTCCACGAGGCTGTTTGTGTAGCAGGCTGAAGCTCCACCCACCACAGCCAAAGAAACAGAGTTAAAAATCAAGATCGTCCAGTGGATGTCCGCGGACATTATGCTGATATTGCTCACGTGTGCAGGCAACTTAAGCTCCTGTTGCAATATATTAAGACAATATTTACCATGTCGAGACTCTGGCAGATTCCTCTCCCAATATGAAGTGCAAAGTTCCCCACGTCAGGAGAGTTAAGAAGGCTATTGTTGCAGCAGTAAGTTCGAAAATCGGAAAATATTATTCAACAACTCGGAAGATCAGCAATTTTTACCTGACTGATATTCCACAACATTCTTGTTGAACCTGTGACACAGATATTGCTCCTCCACCCTCTGCCCTCCACGCACCACCCTGCTCACTCCACCCTCCGCCAGAGGGGAGCCGAACATGCCACAGGTGAGCGGCCGGTCTCATTACAGAGCCATGAAGTGTTAACACATCCACACACCTGACCAGCAACCCTGTCCTCGCTGCCTCCTCTCTCCCTCCCTCCCCCCTCCGTGTATATACACCTCCCTCACTCTCCCTACATTTCCGGGCTACTCATGCCTGTGCCCCTCTTGGGTGGTTCTCTGCCTGCCTCCCTCCGTCTATTCCTCTCCATCTCTCTCACCATTGCTCCCTCCCTCCCTTCCTCTCCTCAACCCACATCCAGCTGTCATTCGTATCTCGTACACTATCTCCATAACTCACTCCCCCTTATTAATCTCCTTTCCTATCTTTCCTCTCTCCCTTACGCCTCTTTACTTATCAACCCCTCTCCCTCCCTCCTCCCTCCCTCGCTGGCTGCTCCAAACACTGGGCCGCACTCTCAGCCCTCCAGCACGGCGCCCCCAACGAGTGGGCAGGGCGATCAATGGTGGAAACAGAGTAAGGCTCTAGCGGCCCAGCCTCCCGCTAATGATGCTATTGTTGCCATCAAAGTTCCCACGAGATGAGACCAACTTGGGCCCCAAGTTGACACACTCATTGGTGGCAGCGCTGGCTTACTAATTCTTCCTTCATGCCTTGCATCTATCTGTACCCTCTCTCGCTCTCTCTCCCTCTCTCTCTCTCTCTCTCTCTCTCTCTCTCTCTCTCCTCTCTCTCTCTCTCTCTCTCTCTCTCTCTCTCTCTCTCTCTCTCTCTCTCTCTCTCTTATCTCCTCTCTCTCTCCTAGAAACCCTTTCTCACCGGGGTTTGAGTTGATTAAATTCATCCATCAGTGCTAGTGTTGAATATATTCTTCGTTGCAACTAACTAGGAGCGGTGTTTTATGCTCAGAACTTCCCAAAACAGGCTCAGGGCTCCCAAAACAGGCTCAGGACTTCCCAAAACAGATTCGGGGCTCCCAGCCCCAGATCAGACGGGTCGGCTTCCACAATCAACCGGATCAGTGGCCTCGGAGAAGAAGCAGAAAATAGGATTTTTATTCTGTGGCCGTCAAGCCTAGACGACTGTCAGCAGGAAAGCGGTGAGGTGATAATGGTACTGCAGGGAGGTAATGGTAATGGCGGGAGGTAATGGTAATGGGGGGAGGGGGTAATGCTATTAGGGGAGGGGGTAATGGTGTGGGGGGCAATGGTAGTGGGGTGGGGAAAGGGTAGGGGAGGGGGGGGGGAAGTAAATAGTAGTGAGTAAAGATTAAATAGTAAACAGTAAGGGGTAAATTATAATGGGTTAATTTTAGTGGAGAAGAGGTAATGCCCTGGATTGTACCTGGATCTAAGAATAAGGAAAAACAGTGGTGCAAGCTCTGTACCTTGAGGTACAGAGCTTTTAACTGTGCTTGGAATCGATGTGATTTGGTTGACTGTTACTCTTTGCATTCTCTTTGACAGAAAGTTGAATATCCATCATAATACTTAACCTGTTATTCTTATTGACCTCATTTTGTCTGCTATCACTCCATGATCACATTTATCAAATGTCTTTGTAAAGTCCGCGTATACCACACCTGCACTCAGTTTTTCTTCTAATGCCTGAGTGATTTTCTCGTAGTGGTCAAGTAGCTGTGAGAGGCATGATCTTCCCACTCTAAGTCCATGTTGCCCTGGGTTGTGGCGGCCACTGGTGTCCATCTGACTGGAGCTCTGACTCCTCATCACTCTCTCAAGAACAGTGCTTGAACTCTCGATCACTGAGAGGTTCACTATCGCCAGTGTCAGTGGCTCCGGGACAGTACATGGTCGTATATTGCAGTACCAGAAAACAGCAGAGAGAGTGAGATACAGCGAGTGAAACAATGTGTGTGTGTGTGTGTGTGTGTGTGTGTGTGTGTGTGTGTGTGTGTGTGTGTGTGTGTGTGTGTGTGTGTGGTGTGTGTGTGTGTGTGTGTGTGTGTGTGTGTGTGTGCTCTATATATGCGTATAACGACGCAGGAAACAAAGGAAAGTGCCTTAGAAGACTAGCAGTCCAATTACCCAGTGGGTGGGAAGGAGACGGAGTGACGCCTTAACCCCCCCCTACACCAGGGGACCCCCACCTACACCAGGGGACCCCACCCACACCAGGGGACCCCCACCCACACCAGGGGACCCCACCTACACCAGGGGACCCCCACCTACACCAGGGGACCCCCACCTACACCAGGGGACCCCCACCTACACCAGGGGACCCCCACCCACACCAGGGGACCCCCACCTACACCAGGGGACCCCCACCTACACCAGGGGACCCCCACCTACACCAGGGGACCCCCACCTACACCAGGGGACCCCCACCTACACCAGGGGACCCCCACCCACACCAGGGGACCCCCACCTACACCAGGGGACCCCCACCTACACCAGGGGACCCCCACCCACACCAGGGGACCCCCACCCACACCAGGGGACCCCCACCTACACCAGGGGACCCCCACCTACACCAGGGGACCCCCACCTACACCAGGGGACCCCCACCCACACCAGGGGACCCCCACCTACACCAGGGGACCCCCACCCACACCAGGGGACCCCCACCCACACCAGGGGGACCCCCACCTACACCAGGGGACCCCACCTACATCAGGGGACCCCCACCTACACCAGGGGACCCCCACCTACACCAGGGGACCCCCACCTACACCAGGGGACCCCACCCACACCAGGGGACCCCCACCCACACCAGGGGACCCCCACCTACACCAGGGGACCCCCACCCACACCAGGGGACCCCCACCCACACCAGGGGACCCCCACCTACACCAGGGGACCCCCACCCACACCAGGGGGACCCCCACCCACACCAGGGGACCCCCACCCACACCAGGGGACCCCCACCCACACCAGGGGGACCCCCACCCACACCAGGGGACCCCCACCTACACCAGGGGACCCCCACCCACACCAGGGGACCCCCACCTACACCAGGGGGACCCCCACCCACACCAGGGGACCCCCACCCACACCAGGGGACCCCCACCCACACCAGGGGGACCCCCACCCACACCAGGGGACCCCCACCTACACCAGGGGACCCCCACCCACACCAGGGGACCCCCACCTACACCAGGGGGACCCCCACCCACACCAGGGGACCCCCACCTACACCAGGGGACCCCCACCCACACCAGGGGACCCCCACCCACACCAGGGGACCCCCACCTACACCAGGGGACCCGCCCACACCAGGGGACCCCCACCCACACCAGGGGACCCCCACCTACACCAGGGGACCCCCACCCACACCAGGGGACCCCCACCTACACCAGGGGACCCCCACCCACACCAGGGGACCCCCACCCACACCAGGGGACCCCCACCCACACCAGGGGACCCCCACCTACACCAGGGGACCCCCACCTACACCAGGGGACCCCCACCCACACCAGGGGACCCCACCCACACCAGGGGGACCCCCACCCACACCAGGGGACCCCCACCTACACCAGGGGACCCCACCCACACCAGGGGACCCCACCTACACCAGGGGACCCCCACCTACACCAGGGGACCCCCACCTACACCATGGGCCGCACAAAGACACCACCACTTATTAAATAACGTCCACCATCAGGTCCAAACACGAGGGGGAGGGGCAGTAAGAAGCGACACAACAGCGGCTTGTGAGAGGGGGAGAGTCCCTCTCACAAGCCGTGATGAAGGGTAACCCTGGAGGACGAAGGGTAACCCTGGAGGACGAGGAGTAACCCTGGAGGACGAGGAGTAACCCTGGAGGACGAGGAGTAACCCTGGAGGACGAAGGGTAACCCTGGAGGACGAGGAGTAACCCTGGAGGACCAGGAGTAACCCTGGAGACGAGGAGTAACCCTGGAGGACCAGGAGTAACCCTGGAGGACGAGGAGTAACCTTGGAGGACGAAGGGTAACCCTGGAGGAGGAGGGTAAGCCCTAAGGGAAGGGTGTCGCGCGCCACCCCTACATTCACCGTGATTTAGGTAACAGCGTACGGCAAAAAATGTCCACCTTGTGTTGTCCCGTAATTAAATGTGTCCAGAGATTAATTGTTCCCGCCCCCTCACCTCCCCCCCCCACCCCTTCCACTCCCTACTAATTGTAATTTAAGCGACATTAGCCATTAACTCATACCTCCTCCTCCTGTGGCCGCCCTCACATCCTGCTGGCCATACCCTCATACAACCTTATACTCTCTCATACAACCTTATCGACTCTTTTACCTCCTAAGCCTGGGTTATACCTGGAGAGGGTTCTAGAAGGACTCCCCAAGCCGGCCTGAGGCCAGACTTGACTTGTGGGAGCTTGTTCCACCAGGCTGTTGCAAACCCAACTTTGCATCATCTCCACATGACCTGTCGTGGCTAACGACGACTGGGATCACACCAACCATGACTTGTTAAATAATTAACAACGCCAGACCAGCCTCGCTCGCCTTCTTAACTGACTATTTAACCTCCACTTCCTGTGGGTCAGGGTGTTATGTCGGCTCTTGTGGCCATGGGCGTGAGGCCACCTACTGTGGACCTGTGTTTGGCCTACTTTGGCTACCTTGGGGCTACCTTGCGGTGGTTGTGGGGATCAACGTTCCCGTGGCCTAGTCTCTGCTGGCCAGGCCTCCTAATTGGTCGTCAGGTCAACCAGGCTGTTGGACGCAGCTACTTGCAGCACAGCCTGTAAATCTTCCGCCGAAAAGGTCAAATGTTGCTGATATTTTACTTTTAAGTTAAATTACAAAGCAATATCTTGAGGTTATCTTGAGATGATTTCGGGGCTTTTAGTATCCCCGTGGCCCGGTCCTCGACCAGGCCTCCACCCCCAGGAAGCAGCCCGTGACAGCTCACTAACACCCAGGTACCTATTTTACTGCTAGGTAACAGGGGCATAGGGTGAAAGAAACTCTTGCCCATTGTTTCTCGCCGGCGCCTGGGATCGAACCCGGGACCACAGGATCACAAGTCCAGCGTGCTGTCCGCTCGGCCGACCGGCTCCCTGAATATCAAATCTGATTCGTTTGTGGATTCTTACTTAGTAAGGAAATAGTCGAAGGAACTGCATTACTTACACATTGCACCACTGCCTTTAACTCTTGCATAAAACTGTCTACAGCAAGAGTCAATTTCAATCACGAATTCACTTACATCTAGTAATGTTTTGAGAACATAAACCAGTACATTTAATCGTTGAAATATATAAATAATCTGCACTAAAATCTAAACTTACTCTGATGGGAANGTGGAGCCCCCCTCTGAAGCGAGGGGGCGGGGCCAAACCTCCTCCCTGTCTTCAGTTCTCTTATATTCCCCTCCCCGTCGTATACTGTCCTTTCTGCTCTCCACACACGTCTGTCTTCTTGTCCCCGCATCCTGTTTTCTTCCTCCTACACCTCACTGGAAGCCAGGTATTCACCTGAGGACTCCTGAGGCCAGAGAAAGCATGGTCACCACAACCACCACATCCTCTGATGTCACACACAAGATCGCCACGAAGCTATATAAACTCGTAGGTGTATGGGTGGCAGGCCAGTATGATGTAGTCTTGGCTGGGTGGCAGGCCAGTATGGAGTCTTGGCTGGGTGGCAGGCCAGTATGATGGAGTCTTGACTGGGTGCAGACCAGTATGATGGAGTCTGGCTGGGTGGCACAGACCAGTATGATGTAGTCTTGGCTGGGTGGCAGGCCAGTATGGAGTCTTGGCTGGGTGGCAGGCCAGTATGATGGAGTCTTGACTGGGTGGCAGACCAGTATGATGGAGTCTTGACTGGGTGGCAGACCAGTATGATGGAGTCTTGGATGGGTGGCAGGCCAGTATGATGGAGTCTTGACTGGGTGGCAGGCCAGTATGATGGAGTCTTGACTGGGTGGCAGACCAGTATGATGGAGTCTTGGCTGGGTGGCAGACCAGTATGATGGAGTCTTGACTGGGTGGCAGGCCAGTATGACGGAGTCTTGACTGGGTGGCAGGCCAGTATGATGGAGTCTTGGCTGGGTGGCAGACCAGTATGATGGAGTCTTGGCTGGGTGGCAGACCAGTATGATGGAGTCTTGACTGGGTGGCAGGCCAGTATGATGGAGTCTTGGCTGGGTGGCAGGCCAGTATGATGGAGTCTTGGCTGGGTGGCAGGCCAGTATGATGGAGTCTTGGCTTGGTGGCAGGCCAGTATGATGGAGTCTTGGCTGGGTGGTAGGCCAGTATGATGGAGTCTTGGCTGGGTGGTAGGCCAGTATGATGGAGTCTTGGCTTGGTGGCAGGCCAGTATGATGGAGTCTTGGCTTGGTGGCAGGCCAGTATGATGGAGTCTTGACTGGGTGGCAGACGCAGTATGATGGAGTCTTGGCTGGGTGGCAGGTCAGTATGATAGAGTCTTGACTGGGAAAGTCGAGAGCTCATCCTTGACGGCAACCAATGCTACCTGCATGTTACTATACAAGGTGCCAGGTGGGAAGAGAGAGAGAGAGAGAGAGAGAGAGAGAGAGAGAGAGAGAGAGAGAGAGAGAGAGAGAGAGAGAGAGAGAGAGAGAGAGAGAGAGAGAGAGAGAGAGAGAGAGAGAGAGAGAGAGAGAGCGCTTGTGTGTTCAGTAAGCAAGTCCTGTTTTAACCTAGTTAAAGTTCCTTTGTGTGTGTGTGGGGGGGGGGAGGGGGCGGGTATGTGGTCACTGTTGACTATAATTTTGTTTAATATACAATTTGTTGTAGGGTTCCTCCAGCAGGTGACCAGTGGCCATCAATCACTGTCGAGTCTTCAATCTTTCAGTCACAATGTAAGCATGCAGGAGTTGCAAGTCGCTTGTATCAAGGTGATTATGAGTTGTTCCAAATTCCGGTCAGCTGTTAAACCACTTTCCTCATTTCGTGCATAATACTAGGCGAAATGTCTAATTAATGTCAGTGGTCCACTGTGTGACCATGTTCTTGATTACATACATATTACTAGGAAAATATCCTAGCAGTAGCAACACTTTGCCACCTCTCGGTGAAGATCAACTCGGACCATGTCTGTTTAGATGAGTATTGGGATATATTTTGTCTGTCTGTTTGCTTAAGTTCGGAAGAGCTTTTTCACAGTTTGTTGTCATGTTACAGTGAAGAATATCTAGAGGCCGCACTGGTCCCGTCTTAAGACCTGATCCAGCAGTTTGCCGTCTTGCAATAGGGTGGCGATTCTCTCTCTCATCACCGCTTTTCAATATTTAAATCCAAGCCTTTCAGCTTGGCTTTAGGGGACTCATCAGAAGGGATTCCTTATTCTGAATTCCAGTTAAGAATGAGGCTGTCGTTCTGCCGTCGCTCTATTCTTGGACTGGTCTGACCCTTGTCTTCGAGCGCTCGTTAACCCTTCCCTCGTTAGTTGCTTTAATGCTTAGCTTCAACTAGTTACCTTGCGGTTATCTTACGTTGCTGGAATAATAGGCCTAGTTAGGTTCATTATGTTTACAATTAAACGTTTGCAATACATGTTCATTTAAATTAACATATCTATTAATTCATAAGTAAATTATGTTCAAAAGCGTAAATATTAAGGAAATTGTGTTGTTGACCAGCACGCGCACTAAGGAAGCTTGAGGTGTTTTCGGGGCTTAGCATCCCCGCGGCCCGGTCGTCGACCAGGCTTCCTGGTTGCTGGACTAGTCAACCAGGTCAATGTCCCAGAGATAACTACCTGGTAGCCAACTGGAAGGTTAGGTGCCTTCCCTCGGGTGACACTTTGGCATTGACCAATTCGTTCAAAATGCGACGGATTGCTAAACATTACGGTACTGAATTATTGACGTTTCCTACACATCGGCCTCGGTAGGTTAGGTGGGATGAATGGAAGGTTTTAGACATTTCTGGCTAGGGAAAAACAGTTGCTTCTTTTACGGAGTAGTGAGAACGGCCGGCACAACCTTAAACACTCGGGACCAAAGAGCCAAACTCAACCCCCCGCAAGCACAACTAAGTGACTACTTATCTGGCTCCTCTCACACACTTATCTGGCACTTCTCACACGCACTTATCTCACCTACCTTCAGCATGGCATACACTTAGTCGCCATAGACTTGCCGTGACCCCCTCTTACGCCACACCTGCACTTACACTTATTCGTGCCTCACCCACACTTATGTGTGGCCTCTCAGGCCTCGCGGACAGCACCATCACACTCACCGGGAGATATTATAATCTCCCGGCGGAGGAGAGGCCGGGGTACACATCTCTTACATTTTTTGAGTGATTAAATCAGTGTGAAGTAACGGTGTTGGTGAAGCGATGAAGAGGTGGAATGGGGGAGGTGGGAGAGGTTAAAGCATGAGATTGGAGGAAATAGGCAAAGGAAAAAGGATTTAAGAGTTGTACAGGAGGGAAAATAGATGTGAAAGAGGAGACAGAGGACAGAGAGAATATTTGCCCCTATGTTTTCAGGGTCCTATAAGCCTATGGCTGGCCCGCTAAGGCATTTGTGGTAGTGAGGCGCGAGAGGGGAAGGCAGAGAGGGAGGGAGGGAAGTGGGAGGAAGGGGAGATGTAAAGCATTAACGGGTCCTGACAACGAAGCCCTTGATGGAGGTAAGAGGTAGTGGAGACACGCTGAAGGAACACTTACGACAGGTGAGAGAGAGGAAGCTGGTGGACGCGCTCAACCCCGACCAATCCCCGACAAGCTGGAGTAAACCCGACCAATCCCCGACAAGCTGGAGTAAATCCGACCAATCCCCGACAAGCTGGAGTAAACCCGACCAATCCCCAACAAGCTGGAGTAAACCCGACCAATCCCCGACAAGCTGGAGTAAACCCGACCAATCCCTGACAAGCTGGAGTAAACCCGACCAATCCCCGACAAGCTGAAGTAAATCCGACCAATCCTCGACAAGCTGGAGTAAATCCAACCAATCCCCGACAAGCTGAAGTAAACCCAACCAATCCCAGACAAGCTGGAGTAAACCCGACCAATCCCCGACAAGCTGAAGTAAATCCGACCAATCCCCGACAAGCTGGAGTAAATCCGACCAATCCCCGACAAGCTGGAGTAAATCCAACCAATCCCCGACAAGCTGAAGTAAACCCAACCAATCCCAGACAAGCTGGAGTAATCACAGTGAATCCGAGATTGGCCGGTGTAATCTCGCCTGGTTCACGACAGGTGGAATGATCCTGCTCAATCAGCGACAAGCTGAAGTAATCCCGCTCAATTCGAAACAGCCTGAAGTAATCCTACTCAAACCGCAACAGCCTGAAGTAATCCTGATGAATCCGTCTGGTGGTTCACGAGGCGCGGCATCTCTCATTCCCCAAGATTTTGATAATGCCCGTCCGGATACCTGGAGTATACCTGGAGTATACCTGGAGTATACCTGGAGTATACTTGAAGTACTCGACACACGCTAGAGACAGCGACACACTGATGGATTTAAAACAACACTCTCCACGTGGATTAGATTCGTTACTTAGCTTAAGTACCGAACCACCATGACAAGTTGATTTCACCAGTTGATTGACAGTTGAGAGGCGGGACCAAAGAGCCAGAGCTCAACCCCCGCAAGCACAATTAGGTGAGTATGTACACTTTATATAAATACATACAATTCTGACTTTGAAAAAACAAACAAAAATGAGCTAGATTATGGAAAACCTAGAAGCTTACAAATTAACATATAGGTTAGTCAAGTTAACTTGGATTAGGTTCTAATTTAGATCAAAATGTAAATCAACAAACTAGTCCGTCCTACTTAAGTGATTAGGACACTGACCAGGACATTTCCCAAATTTGTTATATACATATTATAGATAACGAACAAGTACATGATCGTGTATTAAATGTTCATGTACTTGGTAAGGTAATTATGAGGAGGCGTGCTAAGCTACTATGACTAGACAGCACTTGGAAGGAGTGTGAGGAGACGGAAGTGGGACCTGAAGACCAGGTGAAGGAACGGTGCCCAACCACTCCAGTTATTTGGGGACGAATGTTGAGGCAGAGAACATTCTATTGACACCAGACGCTACTCAATATCTTTCCAGCAAGCATAAGAAATATTCACGGAACAAAAAGTGGATTTTTCAAGAAAATCTAGACACGTTCTTGTAGGAAATTCCGGAGCAAGAGGGTTGTAGTGGATATGTGAGCCTGCGGGCCGCGCCAAGCAACAGTCTATTGGACCAGTGGGTTACAATCACGCCTGGCCTAGTGGCCAGGCTTGGGAATTTTGAAGAACTCCCGGTAACCCCTCCAGGTATGATCCGGTATTAACCATAACAGAAAGCCAGGTCGTCGCTATAGAGTTGGTCCAAGTGGCTGGATTATACTGTAGAAGTGCATGGAGTATGTTTTCTTGAGCCTGGTAAGCAACATGGTGCATGCAAACTTGCATGCCTGCAGCCTTTTGCATACTTCTCGGCGCTATCTTCAGGTGCCACCAGAAGGACAAATCTTGCAGTAAAGCGAACTCTCTCAAAGATAACGTCTCCCCCAGGAACATCTCCAGTATGTCAATAAAACTGTATCCAGGGAAACGTTACAAGAAGTAGCAAGAGCTCAACAACAGTAAGAGATAAGAGCGTGCACAATAACACACCACAAGTTTAGGTAAAGAGCCATCATGCCACGCAAAAGGGTGCCTCAAGTCATATGGTGGACCACCATAATGACTTATTACTGTGTTTGTGCTGCCGCTGCCAGTAGTGAAGGGGGAAGGGGAGGGGTGGAGGGGGAGAGGACAAGGGGGGTGGTAGGGGGTAGAGGTGAGGCTGCAGGGTGAGGAGCTGGGGTATTACCATAGCTGTGGTGATGGTGGGCTTGCCGCTGACTCGTACAATAACATGTCACGTTACAACAACGAAGTCCCTGGTGCCCAATTCAACACTAAACATTGACCTAAGCTTCAGCTTAGCTTCACAACATCGAGACTCGACTCTCCAGCAGCAAGAGTTACAGCTGCCCATAAGGACCAACAGGACACATCTCCGCCAGCACTTTCGTCACGAAATTAGCAATAAACTTCCTCCCTTCATGGGCCGCTGTATACATTGTGACAGCTTACAATTCCAGCTTGGCTCCACAACAGGAAAGGTCAAGCTGGTTGGAACTGGGGTCTGGAAATGAACAGGGAGAAGCAAACTCTGGAACATTCTCCAGGAGGGAAAAACTCGGGTAACTGGACACCCGCAACACACTAACTATTCAGAGTAGTTAATAGATGGAATGCATTAGGCAGTGATAAGGTGGAGGCAGACTCCATACACAGTTTCAAATGTGGATGTGATAGAGCCCAGTAGGCTCAGGAATCTGTTCACCGGATGATTGCCAGCTGAGAGGTGGGACCAAAGAGCTGAAGCTCAACCCCCGCAAGCTCAACTAGGTGAGTAGAGAGAGATAGGTTGCCACAAGAGTCGGAGACTCCGCCTCCATACACCCGAGCCCATCAGGAATTCCCAAAAAGTAAACCATATAATTTGGAAAAATTACACTGACGACCCCATGCGTGGCAGACCTGTACTTTACCTGTAGCCTCTATCGAGAGATGTATTCTCCAAGAGTTTGACTTAAAACTGGCCCACACCTGTCCATTACACATGTGACTGCTGGCAGCTACACTCTAAGGCTATACTCGATTTTGCTGATATGTTCTTTGAAAATGTCTTAAGAGTTGCCTCTGCAGGTTTGTGTATTAGAATAATAATGATGTTTTGTTCTCTACTTTGATTCCATGTACCTCCAGCTGATACCTAACCAACCGGGCAGTGTTTCATATGCCAGACTGCGAGCAGCTCCTAACAACTTAACAGCCTGGTTGATCCTCCATGGCTGCCTAACCCTAGCCAAGATACACCAGCCTATTGAGTCAGCCTGGTCACGCTGAACCTTCCACCTTACCTCTGTCTACCCACTCAAGAAGCATATTAACTCCCCGGAGCGGCAGTTTATGGATAGACCAGGAGGTCTAGGTCTTCCAGGAGGTCTAGGTCTTCCAGGAGGTCTAGGTTTTCCAGGAGGTCTAGGTCTTCCAGGAGGTCTAGGTCTTCCAGGAGGTCTAGGTCTTCCAGGAGGTCTAGGTCTTCCAGGAGGTCTAGGTCTTCCAGGAGGTCTAGGTCTTCCAGGAGGTCTAGGTCTTCCAGGAGGTCTAGGTCTTCCAGGAGGTCTCGGTCTTCCAGGAGGTCTAGGTCTTCCAGGAGGTCTAGGTCTTCCAGGAGGTCTAGGTCTTCCAGGAGGTCTAGGTCTTCCAGGAGGTCTAGGTCTTCCAGGAGGTCTAGGTCTTCCAGGAGGTCTAGGTCTTCCAGGAGGTCTCGGTCTTCCAGGAGGTCTAGGTCTTCCAGGAGGTCTAGGTCTTCCAGGAGGTCTAGGTCTTCCAGGAGGTCTAGGTCTTCCAGGAGGTCTAGGTCTTCCAGGAGGTCTAGGTCTTCCAGGAGGTCTAGGTCTTCCAGGAGGTCTCGGTTTTCCAGGAGGTCTAGGTCTTCCAGGAGGTCTAGGTCTTCCAGGAGGTCTAGGTCTTCCAGAAGAGGAGCTTTCCAAGCGACACTCCTTCGCCATCTTGGCTATGAGAAAAAACTCAATCCCCAGCACCAGGCCAGGGGTACTGTTTTCGGTAGAAAGTAGATAGAAAGTTCCTATCTACAAGGTAAGTGTTCGCCTACACACTTGCTTCTGTGTTGTGTAGGCAACACAGAAGCAACTCACGCCCTCGAACCAAATTGGCAAGACACGAGTCAAGAGCTCTTGAACCCTCACACACACACACACACACACACACACACACACACACACACACACACACACACACACACACACACACACACACACACACACACACACACACACACACACACTCAAGCAGGACTGACAACACAAACAAGGCAGGTGCCACTCACACTCTCTCAAGAGAGATCCTGAGGGGCACGCTAAACAATAACCCAATAACTCTTAACACTGGGAGTGTCCAGTAGAGTGAGAGACCATCAGCGGTAGACCCGAGTGCTGTGTGTCCGCCGGAAGGCCCAACAAACTTGACCCATGGGACGCAATACCTTAATCCCACCAAAGGAGTCACAATAACGTGGCTGAAGTATGTTGACCAGACCACACACTGGAAAGTGAAGGGACGACGACGTTTCGGTCCGTCCTGGACCATTCTCAAGTCGACTGTGTCTCATTCTCAAGTCACAATCGACTTGAGAATGGTCCAGGACGGACTGAAACGTCGTCGTCCCTTCACTTTCTAGTGTGTGGTCTGGTCAACATCAAATCCCACCAAACTTATTTCCGTATATATGTGCGGATATCAGGCGGTCTTCCTAGCATTACGTTCACACACGATAAAATAATCTTACCTCTCATAGGTACTCTAAAATATATTAGCAAAACTCATTTGAAATGATGAGCAAGCAAGATACACAGATGTATGCCATCAGGACTTGATCACTGAACAGAAAGATGAATGTTATATACAAATTTAAAGAACAAAAAACCTATGTGGGTACACTACACATACACACACACACATGCCATAAGACTACCATAAACCTGAAAGGCTTATTGTGTTGTGAGGATATGGAAGGAACTAAACCGCGCTCACTGCAGGAGAGACATTTTCACGACATACAAAATACACATCGGGGGGAACAGAAGGAAATGACGCTACAATGAGGTTGAGAGTCAAGTGGCTACCTTAAGGTAGTTCCGAGGATCAATGTTGTTGCGGACGGTCTCAGATCAGGCCTCCTGGTTAACTGCCTGGTAGCCCAAGGTGTCCCACGCCGCTGCAAGCAGCATGATGCAGGAACAAACAGTCCGGTTGATCAAGTGTAATTTGATTGCGTTTCCAAATTCCTTTTGGAAAGATGGAAGACGTCGGCTAGTTATGCCCTTTATATTTAGAGGGAAGGTGTTGAAAATCTTGGACTCCTTCATTGTTTAAGGAACATTCTCTTAGAATACATATTGAACCCCAAATTTTAACAGGTCTGTTTTACACAAACTTCCGTGTCTGTTGGTCTTCGTAAGAAATTATTTCAGTCTGCAGATTCGGAACTAATCCTTCTAACATTTTCTATACACAAATAATGATCTATCTCGCCTGTGTTCAAGGGAGTACAGTTTGAGAAATGTTAAGCAATCACAAGAATTTATATGTTTTATTGAGTGGATTTGGGCAGAAAAGGGCCTATGTATGTTGTTTCCAGGTCAGAAAGTTCTCCAGCTTTGAATGGTGTTGTCAGTGCGCAACAATATAACAATATTCCACCGTAGATAGTCGTGTGTAGTGCCACTGTGACCATTTCCTGGAGGTACTGACATGGGTGTGCATTATTCAGCTCTTCTTCCCGGTGTGTGTGTGTCTGTCAGGTGGCGATATATTACTTCTCTCTTAACAAGTTTTTGTTTAAACTGCTGAATTCTCCTCATGGTGAGACAGACCAAGCAGGTCTATTGTCTATGTTTGTCAAAACTTACATTGGGGCGCGATCCAAGTAACAGCCCCTCTTCACCACAACTCCCCATCACCACCACAACTCCCCATCACCACCACAACTCCCCATCACCACCACAACTCCCATCACCACCACAAACTCCCCATCACCAACCACAACTCCCATTCTGCCAAGGCCTTACCTCACCAGCGCAGGTGACGGGCGGGCAATAATGGGTTGAAGCCTGGGGATGGTAATGACACGCGGGCACTAGACGCAGGGGCGAGCGACGGGCGGCACAATACAGGAGACTCGCCCACTGAGGCGCTGGGGATGTCCTTATCTCGCACCCATCACGCTCAATAGTTCCCCCACCTCCACGAATCTTGCCTTCAGTCATAAGGCAGCCAGCGGTCCGTCGAGGGAAGAGGAGAGGTGGAGGAAGGAAGTGGAAGAGAAGAGAAGAGAAGAGAGAGAGAGATACAATGTGTCCGAGGAGCTCACACTGTCGGTCGGAGCGAATGTTGAGTCTGTCGCAGACGGATTGTCATTGAGACAAGCCGTTCCAGCTAAAGTTGTGTTTACAATTGCTTGAGATTATATGCTTGCAATGAGTCTGGTTATCGTTTATTTACTAAGTTGTATATATATATATATATATTAACGTGTATCAGTGGGGCATCAGCCCATAATCATTAATTGTTAATCTGTTTGCACTTTGTTTATTTTAGTTGTGCCTGGAGATACCTTTAGAAGGTTTCGGGAGTTCTTCTACTGCCCGAGCCCAGCCTGAGGCCAGGCCTGACCCCTGTGCCCTCCCACAGCGTAAACTGCTGTTTCACTCTTGTTATAAACAGTGGGTTTTAATTATTGAATCCAGTAGTTAGCTAGTGTGATACAGGCCAATGAGGAGCTTTAAAGCTGCTTCCAGGAACACGAGCTTTGCCAAGTATGAGTAGTACCAGACATACATGACACTCATACACACATACCAATACCCTCACGCGTATGGCAGCCATAATACATATGTCTAGCACACATGGACATGCATGACACCCAGACACATACAGGTATGGCAGCAATACACACGTATGGCACCCACATACATAGACGTCTGACATCCATATACATACGTAAGGCCCTCATACATACACTTATGTGTAAGGCACACACACACACACACATCGTGTAAGGTCACACATAAACGCATGGCACCCATACGCCACGGTAACCCATTACCATACAGGTGTATGGACCCATACGCACGGTACCCATACATACAGGCGTATGGCACCCATACATACAGGCGTATGGCACCCATACGCATGGCACCCATACATACAGGCGTATGGCACCCATACGCATGGCACCCTAATACAGGCGTATGGCACCCTTACGCATGGCACCCATACATACAGGCGTATGGCACCCTCGCACACTCTTACGCATGTTAATTATTGGCACATCTTTCCGAGGTTTTATGATTATATAAAGTTATCGGTCTTGGCTTATCTGAGGTTATCTTGAGATGATTTCGGGCTTAGCGTCTCCGCGGCCCAGTCCTCGACCAGGCCTTTTTGTTACACACCCCGAGGAAGCAGCCCGTAGACAGCTGTCTAACTCCCAGGTACCTATTTACTGCTAGTTGAACAGGTGCATCAGGGTAAAAGAAACTCTGCCCATTGTTCTCTCACGCCCAGGATCGAACACCGGACCACAGGATCACAAGTCCCAGCGTGCTGTCCGGGCTCGGCCGACCGGCTCCCCACGAGCCGATAGAGAGGGTCGAAAGAGAGAGAGCAGAGAGCGAGCAAGAGAGAGAGAGAGCAAGAGAGAGAGCAAAGAGAGAGAGCAAGAGGAGAGCAGAGTAGAGTAGAGAGAGAGAGAGAGGAGAGAGAGAGAGAGAGAGAGAGAGGAGAGAGAGAGAGAGAGGAGAGAGAGAGAGAGAGAGGAGAGAGAGAATTGTGACGCGTCAACTTTAAAGTGGGGAGTGGAGCCCCCTCTGAAGCGAGGGGGCGGGGCCAAACCTCCTCCCTGTCTTCAGTTCTCTTATATTCCCTCCCCGTCGTATACTGTCCTTTCTGCTCTCCACACACGTCTGTCTTCTTGTCCCCGCATCCTGTTTCTTCCTCCTACACCTCACTGGAAGCCAGGTTATCACCTGAGGACTCCTGAGGCCAGAGAAAGCATGGTCACCACAACCACCGACATCCTCTGATTGTACACACAAGATCGCCACGAAGCTATATAAACTCGTAGGTGTATGGGTGGCGGAGTCCAGTATGATGTAGTCTTGGCTGGGTGGCAGGCCAGTATGGAGTCTTGGCTGGGTGGCAGGCCAGTATGATTGAGTCTTGACTGGGTGGCAGACCAGTATGATGGAGTCTTGGCTGGGTGTCAGACCAGTATGATGTATTCCTTGCTGGGTGGCAGGCCAGTTATGGAGTCTGGCTGGGTGGCAGGGCCAGTATGATGGAGGCTTGACTGGGTGGCAGACCAGTATGATGGAGTCTGACTGGGTGGCAGACCAGTATGATGTAGTCTTGGCTGGGTGGCAGGCCAGTATGATGGAGTCCTTGACTGGGTGGCAGGCCAGTATGACGGAGTCTTGACTGGGTGGCAGACCAGTATGATGGAGTCTTGGCTGGGTGGCAGACCAGTATAGTGGAGTCTTGACTGGGTGGCAGGCCAGTATGACGGGAGTCTTGACTGGGTGGGCAGGCCAGTATGACGGAGTCTTGACTGGGTGGCAGACCAGTATGATGGAGTCTTGGGCTGGGTGGCAGACCAGTATGATGGAGTCTTGACTGGGTGGCAGGCCAGTATGATGGGTCTTGCTGGGTGGCAGGCCAGTTAGATGGAGTCTTGGCTGGGTGGCAGCCAGTAGATGGAGTCTTGGCTTTGGGCAGGGCCAGTATGATGGAGGTCTTGGCTGGGTGGTAGGCCAGTATGATGGAGCTCTTGGCTGGGTGGTAGGCCAGTATGATGGAGTCTAGGCTTGGTGCGGCCAGTATGACGGAGTCTTGACTGGGTGGCAGGTCAGTATGATAGAGTCTTGACTGGGAAAGTCGAGAGCTCATACTTGACGGCAACCAATGCTACCTGCAATGTTACTAGACAAGGTGCCAGGTGGGGGAGAGAGAGAGAGAGAGAGAGAGAGAGAGAGAGAGGAGGAGAGAGGAAGAGAGAGAGAGAGAGAGAGAGAAGAGAGAGAGGGAGGAGAGGTAGAGATGAGGGAGAGAGAGAAGAGAGAGAGGGAGGGAGAGAGAGAGAGAGGAGAGAGAGAGAAGAGAGAGAGAGAGAGAGGAGAGAGAGAGAGAGAGAGAGAGAAGAGAGAGGAGGGTAGAGAGAGAGAGAGCGCTTGTGTGTTCAGGTAAGCAAGTCCTGTTTTAACCTAGTTAAAGTTCCTTTGTTGTGTGTGGGGGGGGGGGAGGGGGCGGGTATGTGGTCACTGTTGACTATAATTTTGTTTAATATACAATTTGTTGTAGGGGGTTCCTCCAGCAGGTGACCAGTGGCCATCAATCACTGTCGAGTCTTCAATCTTTCAGTCACAATGTAAGCATGCAGGAGTTGCAAGTCGCTTGTATCAAGGTGATTATGAGTTTGTCCAAATTCCGGTCAGCTGTTAAACCACTTTCCTCATTTCGTGCATAATACTAGGCGAAATGTCTCATTAATGGTCGTGGTCCACTGTGTGGACCATGTTCTTGATTACATACATATTACTAGGAAAATATCCTAGCAGTAGCAACACTTTGCCACCTCTCGGTGAAGATCAACTCGGACCATGTCTGTTTAGATGAGTATTGGGATATATTTTGTCTGTCTGTTTGCTTAAGTTCGGAAGAGCTTTTTCACAGTTTGTTGTCATGTTACAGTGAAGATATAGCGGAGCCGCACTGGTCCCGTCTTAAGACCTGATCCAGCAGTTTGCCGTCTTGCAAATAGGGTGGCGATTCTCTCTCTCATCACCGCTTTTCAATATTTAAATCAGCCTTTCAGCTTGGCATTAGGGGACTCATCAGAAGGGATTCCTTATTCTGAATTCCAGTTAAGAATGAGGCTGTCGTTCTGCCGTCGCTCTATTCTTGGACTGGTCTGACCCTTGTCTTCGAGCGCTCGTTAACCCTTCCCTCGTTAGTTGCTTTAATGCTTAGCTTCAACTAGTTACCTTGCGGTTATCTTACGTTTGCTGGAATAATAGGCCTAGTTAGGTTCATTATGTTTACAATTAAACGTTTGCAATACATGTTCATTTAAATTAACATATCTATTAATTCATAAGTAATTTATGTTCCAAAGCGGTAAATATTAGGAAATTGTGTTGTTGACCAGCACGACGAACGTAAGGAAGCTATACCTTGAGGTGTTTTCGGGGCTTAGCATCCCCGCGGCCCGGGTCGTCGACCAGGCCTTCCTGGTTGCTGGACTAGTCAACCAGGTCAATGTCCCAGAGATAACTACCTGGTAGCCAACTGGAAGGTTAGGTGCCTTCCCTCGGGTGACACTTTGGCATTGACCAATTCGTTCAAAATGCGACGGATTGCTAAACATTACGGTACTGAATTATTTGACGTTTCCTACACATCGGCCTCGGTAGGTTAGGTGGGATGAATGGAAGGTTTAGACATCTGGCTAGGGAAAAACAGTTGCTTCTTTTACGGAGTAGTGAGAACGGCCGGCACAACCTTAAACACTCGGGGACCAAAGAGGCAGAAATCAACCCCCCGCAAGCACAACTAAGTCGACTACTTATCTGGCTCCTCTCACACACTTATCTGGCACTTCTCACACGCACTTATCTCACCTACCTTCAGCATGGCATACACTTAGTCGCCATAGACTTGCCGTGACCCCCTCTTACGCCACACCTGCACTTACACTTATTCGTTGCCTCACCCCACTATGTGTGGCCTCTCAGCCTCGCCGGACAGCACCATCACACTCACCGGGAGATATTATAATCTCCCGGCGGAGGAGAGGCCGGGTACACATCTCTTACATTTTTTGAGTGGATTAATCAGTGTGGAAGTAACGGTGTTGGTGAAGGCGATGAAGAGTGTGGAATTGGGGAGGTGGGAGAGGTTTTAAGCATGAGATTGGAGGAAATAGGCAAAGGGAAAAAGGATTTAAGAGTTGTACAGGAGGGAAAATAGATGTGAAAGAGGAGACAGAGGACAGAGAGAATATTTGCCCCTATGTTTTCAGGGTCCTATAAGCCTATGGCGGCCCGCCTAAGGCATTTGTGGTAGTTAGAGGCGCGATTGAGGGGAAGGCAGAGAGGGAGGGAAGGGCAAGGTGGGAGGAAAGTGGAGAGTGTAAAGCATTAACGGGGTCCTGACAACGAAGCCCTTGATGGAGGTAAGAGGTAGTGGAGACACGCTGAAGGAACACTTACCCTTACGACAGGTGAGAGAGAGGAAGCTGGTGGACGCGCTCAACCCCGACCAATCCCCGACAAGCTGGAGTAAACCCGACCAATCCCCGACAAGCTGGAGTAAATCCGACCAATCCCCGACAAGCTGGAGTAAACCCGACCAATCCCCAACAAGCTGGAGTAAACCCGACCAATCCCCGACAAGCTGGAGTAAACCCGACCAATCCCTGACAAGCTGGAGTAAACCCGACCAATCCCCGACAAGCTGAAGTAAATCCGACCAATCCTCGACAAGCTGGAGTAAATCCGACCAATCCCCGACAAGCTGAAGTAAACCCAACCAATCCCAGACAAGCTGGAGTAAACCCGACCAACCCCGACAAGCTGAAGTAAATCCGACCAATCCCCGACAAGCTGGAGTAAATCCGACCATCCCCGGACAAGCCTTTGGAAAAGTAAATCCAACCAATCCCCGACAAGCTGAAGTAAACCCAACCAATCCCAGACAAGCTGGAGTAATCACAGTGAATCCGAGATTGGCCGGTGTAATCTCGCCTGGTTCACGACAGGTGGAATGATCCTGGCTCAAATCAGCGAACAAGCTGAAATCCCGCTCAAATTCGAACAGCCTGAAGTAATCCTACTCAAACCGCAACAGCCTGAAGTAATCCTGATGAATCCGTCTGGTGGGTTCACGAGGCGCGGCATCTCTCATTCCCCAAGATTTTGATAATGCCCGTCCGCGATACCTGAGTATACCTGGAGTATACCTGGAGTATACTGGAGTATACTTGAAGTACTCGACACACGCTAGAGACAGCGACACACTGATGGATTTAAAACAACACTCTCCACATGGATTAGATTCGTTACTTAGCTTAAGTACCGAACCACCATGACAAGTTGATTGCAACCAGTTGATTGCAGTTGAGAGGCCCCCCGGGACCAAAGAGCCAGAGCTCAACCCCGCAAGAGCACAATTAGGTGAGTATGTACACTTTATAGGACATACATTACCATTCGACTTTGAAAAAACAACCAAAAATGAGCTAGATTATGGAAAACCTAAAGCTTACAAATTAACATATAGGTTAGTCAAGTTAACTTGGATTAGGTTCTAAGTTAGATCAAAATGTAAAATCAACAAACTAGTCCGTCCTACTTAAGTGATTAGGACACTGACCAGACATTTCCCAATTTGTTATATACATATTATAGATAACGAACAAGTACATGAAAACGTGTATTAAATGTTCATGTAACTTGGTAAGGTAATTATGAGGAGCGCGTGCTAAGCTACTATGACTAGACAGCACTTGGAGGAGTGTGAGGAGACGGAAGTGGGACCTGAAGACCAGGTGAAGGAACGGTGCCCAAACACTCCAGTTATTTGGGGACGAAATGTTGAGGCGATAGAACATTCTATTGACACTCTAAGACGCTACCTCAATATCTTTTCCAGCAAGCATAGAAATATTACGGAACAAAAAGTGGGATTTCAAGAAAATCTAGACACGTTCTTGTAGGAAATTCCGGAGCAAGAGGGTTGTAGTGGATATGTGAGCCTGCGGGCCGCGCCAAGCAAACATCTATGGGACCAGTGGTTACAAGCAAGCCTGGCCTAGTGGCAGGCTTGGGAATTTGAAGAACTCCCGGAACCCACTCCAGGTATGGATCCAGGTATTACCATAAACAGATAGCAAGGTCGTCGCTATACCTAGCGGTCCAAGTGGCTGGATTATACTGTAGAAGTGCAAAATATTTTCTAGCCGGATCAATGCTCTGTTGATCTGTGGGGTTCTGGAGTCTCTCTAACGGCCTAGCACTCTAATGGACTATGGTCATGCAACTTGCATGCCTGCAGCCTTTGCATACTTCTCGGCGCTATCTTCAGGTGCCCACCAGAAGACAAATCTTGCAGTAAAGCGAACTCCTCAAAGATAACGTCTCCCCCAGGAACATCTCCAGTATGTCAATAAAACTGTATCCAGGGAAACGTTACAAGAAGTAGCAAGAGCTCAACAACAGTAAGAGATAAGAGCGTGCACAATAACACACACACAAGTTTAGGGTAAAGAGCCATCATGCCACGCTAAAAGGGTGCCTCAAGTCATATGGTGGACCACCACTAATGACTTATTACTGTGTTTGTGCTGCCGCTGCCAGTAGTGAAGGGGGAAGGGGAGGGGTGAGGGGGAGAGGACAAGGGGGGTGGTAGGGGGTAGAGGTGAGGCTGCAGGGTGAGGAGCTGGGGTATTACCATAGCTGTGGTGATGGTGGGCTTGCCGCTGACTCGTACAATAACATGTCACGTACAACACGAAGTCCCTGGTGCCCAATTCAACACTAAACATTGACCTAAGCTTCAGCTTAGCTTCACAACATCGAGACTCGACTCTCCAGCAGCAAGAGTTACAGCTGCCATAAGGACCAACAGGACACATCTCCGCCAGCACTTTCGTCACGAAATTAGCAATAAACCTTCCTCCCTTCATGGGCCGCTGTATACATTGTGACAGCTTACAATTCCAGCTTGGCTCCACAACAGGAAAGGTCAAGCTGGTTGGAACTGGGGTCTGGAAATGAACAGGGAGAAGCAAACTCTGGAACATTCTCTAGGAGGGAAAAACTCGGGTAACTGGACACCCGCAACACACCTAACTATTCAGAGTAGTTAATAGATGGAATGCATTAGGCAGTGATAAGGTGGAGGCAGACTCCATACACAGTTTCAAATGTGGATGTGATAGAGCCCAGTAGGCTCAGGAATCTGTACACCGGATGATTGCCAGCTGAGAGGTGGGACCAAAGAGCTGAAGCTCAACCCCCGCAAGCTCAACTAGGTGAGTAGAGAGAGATAGGTTGCCACAAGAGTCGGAGACTCCGCCTCCATACACCCGAGCCCATCAGGAATTCCCAAAAAGTAAACCATATAATTTGGAAAAAATTACACTGACGACCCCATGCGTGGCAGACCTGTACTTCACCTGTAGCCTCTATCGAGAGATGTATACTCCAAGAGTTTGACTTAAAACTGGCCCACACCTGTCCATTACACATGTGACTGCTGGCAGCTACACTCTAAGGCTATACTCGATTTTGCTGATATGTTCTTTGAAAATGTCTTAAGAGTTGCCTCTGCAGGTTTGTGTATTAGAATAATAATGATGTTTTGTTCTCTACTTTGATTCCATGTACCTCCAGCTGATACCTAACCAACCGGGCAGTGTTTCATATGCCAGACTGCGAGCAGCAACTAACAACTTAACAGCCTGGTTGATCCTCCATGGCTGCCTAACCCTAGCCAAGATACACCAGCCTATTGAGTCAGCCTGGTCACGCTGAACCTTCCACCTTACCTCTCTCTCCCACTCAAGAAGCATATTAACTCCCCGGAGCGGCAGCTTTATAAGGAGGCTAGGTTTCCAGGAGGTCTAGGTCTTCCAGGAGGTCTAGGTCTTCCAGGAGGTCTAAGTCTTCCAGGAGGTCTAGGTTTTCCAGGAGGTCTAGGTCTTCCAGGAGGTCTAGGTCTTCCAGGAGGTCTAAGGTCTTCCAGGAGGTCTAGGTCTTCCAGGAGGTCTAGGTCTTCCAGGAGGTCTAGGTCTTCCAGGAGGTCTAGGTCTTCCAGGAGGTCTAGGTCTTCCAGGAGGTCTTCCAGGAGGTCTAGTCTTCCAGGAGGTCTAGGTCTTCCAGGAGGTCTAGGTCTTCCAGGAGGTCTAGGTCTTCCAGGAGGTCTAGGTCTTCCAGGAGGTCTAAGTCTTCCAGGAGGTCTAGGTCTTCCAGGAGGTCTAGGTCTTCCAGGAGGTCTAGGTTTTCCAGGAGGTCTAGGTCTTCCAGGAGGTCTAGGCTTTCCAGGAGGTCTAGGTCTTCCAGGAGGTCTAGGTCTTCCAAGTGTGTGTGTGTGTGTGTGTGTGTGTGTGTGTGTGTGTGTGTTGTGTGTAGTTCCCGCCATAGTTGACAGGAGTGCCTGTGTGCTATTCCAGCCACAGATTGACAGGTGTGTAGTGGGGTCAAGGACAGGGAGCACCAAGTGTGTGTGTATATATATATATTTCCCTGCAGTCAGTCAGTCAGTCAGTCAGCCCAAGACACCAGAACTCACCAACTACCCATCCACACCACCAAGAGCACCCCCACGGACTCACACAACCACACACAGCCGCGCGCCACCACCAAAGCCAGAATGCAGTCGATTATTTCACCTCAAGTCAAATCACCGCTACAAAGAACGTCATCCCTCAAACAATCTTGACCGTCATAAGCGAGATGACGTTTTGATAACAGTGCCCCTAAGATACAGGGACCCCCCCTAGGTGCGGGGGGGGGGGAGAACCAGCGCTGCCAATGTCACCTTTCTGCACGGAGATTGGTTGGCGCCGCAAGAGGGCGATGGACCTTTGGCGATACTGAGTGCCAAGAAAGGTCAGGAAATAAGTTTTAGGCTGGGAACAATGACGTCCCTCAATTGTTGTGAAGTGTTGGAGAGGGGGAGGGAGGGGGTTGCAGGAGGGGGGAGGAGAGAGGGGGGGAAGAGAAGACGAAGGAGCGAGGAGGAAGAATGGTGAGGATGATCAAAAGGAAAGATAAATTAGAAACATCAGCGAGGCGTAAGAGGAAGAATAGACGAAAGGAAAGGAATAGTGGCGTGGGAGGAGATAACAGCAATAGTAAGAGGAGGAGGAGGAGGAGGAGGAGGAGGAGGAGGAGGAGGAGGAGGAGGAGGAGGAGGAGGAGGAGGAGGAGGAGGTAGGAGTGAAAAATCTATACTCAGGGAGGGAGGGGGGGGGGAGGGTGGAAGGGGTGAGGGCGGCAGGGAAAGGAGGCGCCGCTGGCTACGACATCCCAGTTAAAACTGCCTTGCTTTTTACGTCAAGTGCGCGACGAAGGCCTCAGGCAGTGTGATGACCCTGGACACACCTCAGACTGCTGCCACACACACACACACACACACACACACACACACACACACACACACACACACACACACCACACACACACACACACACACACACACACATGCGTCACACCCAAACGCAAGCACATATTTGTATAGCATCCAAACACACGCACATTTATGTATAGCATCCAAACACACGTACCTTTGAGGGGGCGCCTCGTGGCTGAGTGGACAGCGCTTGGGGGTCGTAGTCCTAATACCCCGAGTTCGTTTCCCGGCGGAGGCGGAAACAAATGGGCATATTTGTTTCCGCCTAGCAGTAAATAAGTACCCAGGATCCTATGTACTCTCCTATAGTTACTCAGATCTCTGAGTGACCAGATGCCACCAGCACAGTCCCTCGGGGCTCAGCTCTAGAACCATTCCTGTTTCTCATACATGTAAAGGATCTTCCAGAGGGCATAGACTCGCTCCTCTCAGTGTTTGCTGATGATGTACAAATTATGAGGAGGATTAAGACAGAGGAAGACAGCTACAAAATGATGTAGACAAACTGAAAGAATGGTTCAACACATGTCTACTAGAGTTTAACTTAAGTAAATGTAAAGTAATGAAGCTAGGTGGCTGCAGCTAGGTTGGTCTGGTACTTCTTGCAGAAACGTAATTGGTTCTTGAAGAAGTCCATCTTTGTTCCGGCAATATTTATAATACTTGCTGGGAAGGTGTTGAACAGGGGTGTTGAGGGTGTGGACCTGTGATGCTCATACACTGCTCTCTGATTGTGTCTATGGCGCCTCTTCTTCTCACTGCATCTATTCTACATTTGCAGACGACGAGTGACAATAACGTGGTTGAAGTATGTTGACCAGACCACACACTAGAAGTGAAGGGACGACGACGTTACGGTCCGTCCTGGATCATTTTCAAGTCAATTGTCGTCTTGAAACGTCGTCGTCCCTTCACCTTCTAGTGTGTGGTCTGGTCATCTATTCTACATTTATTTCCGTATCCGTCGCTCCAATATGTTGTTATTCTACGGTGCATATTTGGGCCCTGGCCTTCAAGTATCTCCCATGAATATATTATTTGGTACCTCTCGCGTCTCCTTGCCAGAGAGCATATCTTGAGACATTGGTATGACCCAGGTATTTACCCGGTTCCTAACTATTCAAATTAAATATTATACTTTTCATCACACCTCAAATTAATTACTGCAGTTGCCAATATTTTATTGAAGGTGATTGTATTGCAGTTATGCTATCACAGTGTTGTATTATACTGTATAAAAATTGGTTAGTGGAGCGGTTTACCAGTATGATCACTTGTGCTGGACGGGTACATGACACGATGGCGGCAGCAGCTGTGCGTGTCACTGAAGGGATAATGTATTTTACACGTATGTTAATAAGTGTATAACATACACTTACAGTGTGGTGTCAGCACACTGAGGAAGTGTGGATTTTTGGGTTATAATGACATGGTGTTGTGGCTACAATGTGTCCGAGGAGCTCACACTGTCGGTCGGAGCGAATGTTGAGTCTGTCGCAGACGGATTGTCATTGAGACAAGCCGTTCCAGCTAAAGTTGTGTTTACCATTTGCTTGAGATTATATGCTTGCAATGAGTCTGGTTATCGTTTATTACTAAGTTGTATATATATATATATATATTAACGTGTATCAGTGGGGCATCAGCCCATAATCATTTAATTGTTAATCTTGTTTGCACTTTGTTTATTTTTAGTTGTGCCTGGAGATACCTGTAGAAGGTTTCGGGAGTTCTTCTACTGCCCGAGCCCAGCCTGAGGCCAGGCTCGACCCCTGTGCCCTCCACAGCGTAAACTGCTGTTTCACTCTTGTTATAAACAGTGGTTTTAATTATTGAATCCAGTAGTTAGCTAGTGTGATAACAGGCCAATGAGGAGCTTTAGAAGCTGCTTCCAGGAACACGAGCTTTGCCAAGTATGAGTAGTACCAGACATACATGACACTCATACACACATTACCAATACACTCACGCGTATGGCAGCCATAAATACATATGTCTAGCACACATGGACATGCATGACACCCAGACACATACAGGTATGGCAGCAATACACACGTATGGCACCCACATACATAGACGTCTGACATCCATATACATACGTAAGGCCCTCATACATACACTTATGTGTAAGGCACACACACACACACACATTCGTGTAAGGCACACATAAACGCATGGCACCCATACGCACGGTACCCATACATACAGGTGTATGGCACCCATACGCACGGTACCCATACATACAGGCGTATGGCACCCATACATACAGGCGTATGGCACCCATACGCATGGCACCCATACATACAGGCGTATGGCA